>CM028690.1:43297913-43705783 GCA_016771965.1 Brassica carinata
GGAATTTCCGCTTTGCTAATCCAAACGCATGCTTTGTTTGGTCCCGAGACATGCCGGTACATCACACAGTCAGTCATCCCGGAGGAGTCACAAAGGGCCGCTGTCATGATATATGAGTTTCATCAACCACTCTAAATCTTCCACCACCAAAACTCGAGTTTTATATCTTTTTCCGTTATAAACCATTTTATCCAGTTATTGTCGGTTCAGGTCTGAAACTTTTGCGGTCATTCCCAATTTGTTTTTTTCAGTTTGGATCATGTGATACTCTGACCTTCATTGTATGCTTTCATGTTTTCTTCTAAAAAGACATTGTCTACTGAATTTCATGCATCGAGATTATGTTTGTAAATACAAAGGCAGGTTTTGAGTTTAACTGCTTCAAACTTCATTGCCAACATATATTACAACACTATATAGGCTACAGTTGCTGCTACCAAACACTAGATATTACACCGAACATCCCCGTTATCGTACCATTGTTTTTTTTTAATTACTACTAAACACCTCGTACCCAACTGCGCACCACTCCACAGTTGGACAAAAAACAGAACATTTATAATATATGTTGAACAACACAAACATAGATGTCTCATAAGCCACCGGACTACATAAATCACCGGGTTCCGCCTACTCCGCTTGTTTCTCCATCGCTCTCTAGCAAACAATTCTGACTTCCACCAGTGAAGTGTTCTACCCCTGCACCTACCATTTCATGCGGCTCATTGTACCTACCACACAACTCTCCCATGTTGTACCCTTGTTCGCTCCCACCTACTGCCCTACTCGAACCCTCACCTGTCGAAAACCATAAAAATTTATGATATATCCGGTTATCTTAACATACTCTAGTTACAAATCTCCATTACTTCAAAAATACATATCTTTTTCCCAAATCCCATCACCGGTCATCCCTCCCCCAACCTCACGTATTGTAGTGTTCATCATACCAACGAAGGTCTCACCATTTGGTAGAACTGTCTGAGGAACGGTAGAGACATAAGCGTGTTCATGTTGGTACGTAATATGTCCGGCCCCGATAATGAGATCTGTTGATGGGTACCCCACGTTCTCTGACCCTGGCACTCCATATATCATGTTGAGCTCGGTTGCATACCTCGAGGACATTAAGTTGTCCCAATTGGGAGCCCCTCCGTGGAAGATTGGCCTCGTTGGTGCATAGTACCGTCCCTCATTCACTCCTTCATATCCACCCCCTCTTGCTCCACCGGTTGTGTTACCCTTCCGACCACCGAGTAGTCGCTCATAGAAAGCTGCCATTTAGTAGTTCAGGATTTAACTTTTATTTGTCGTTTCATTTAATAAGCTGGCATCAAGATTATCACAGATAATATTGGCAACTATATAATAGATAATACAAGAAGCAAATTAACCGGATACAATGTATAATAACCTGATTCGCCTGCCATACCATATCCGGTTTCTAGGTTAACAGGTGTTGCGAACGACATCATCACATCGCTGATTTCTGGAGGTGCGTACGTTGGTACAATGTGGTCGCCACTCTGCTCCCCAGGCCCTTTGTTTAGGTCGATACTATTTTTGGCCTTCTCCACCTCCATCAGGAAACGATAACCAACCACCATCTGTTCCTCAGTGAATAAACGTCTCAATATTCCGGTGCTACATTTGAAGTCCTCATCCTTTATTATCTCTGCCATTTTTACGAAATAATACATTTTGTGTCAATAATTTCCTTGCTGATGGAGTATCATTGCAATAGGAAGGTATGTTGAATATTTTAAAATTTTACATACCCTTAACCATTGATATGTGGTCCTCCTCAGTTATTCCCGTTCCAAGGAAACTCACTCCTCCGACTGTGAATGGCGTTCTGCATGTATATTGGTACTTCGCCACATCCTCTGAACCGGAAACCAGAAATAGCATGGGCTCGTTGCTCCAATCGTGGACACTCATGAGGAGTTCGACATCAGAATCGGTTAGTAAGTTTAGTGGTGGGAACGTTTGGCCGTTTGTTCCCATTACCCACTGCGGGAGCTGGAACGTGAGCACAACCGGCGTCACATATCTTATGTAAAACACACCTCTTACCAACGCAAACAACCTCTGAACTGGATCATTCACTCCTACCAAGATGTCCTGGACAGGATAATTTCTGTTCGGCTCGAACCTCCAGTTTCCTTGCTGGCTCTTGAACCACTGACCCTTCACCACGCGTACTAGACGCCCCATCTGCGAGGAAGTGTTGGTGTTAAAAAAAAATTCAGAGCATTTATATCACAGTGAAGAACAATCTGGTGGTCCCAAATATATATAACTTCAACTCTCTTATATAAACCAAACTAACCTTTAATATACTTCCACCCGGGGAACACGCTTAGATGAGAATATATATTTCCTGTCCCTATATGTCTTTATCCGGAGTTTTTTCTTCTGGTTTGTGTGATGAGAAATAATGGGTAGTTGCTTTAAATAGCAAAATAAGATGATACAGATCCGGACATACATACATAAGCATGGTTATGTACCATGTCGATGGAAAATCTCCATATTTAATTGTGGCAGCGTACCTATTCTGTAGACCTCATCATCACGTAAATCTGACACACAACACAGCTATGTCCCCCAATATATTTACCTTCTATTTTTATAATGGGATAATTATGTCATTATCTCATTAATGCTCGGCGAGAAAGTCTTCCCCCCTAAGATATCGGTATTAAAAATCTTCCACAGTACTTTTCGGGTTTCAAATCAGCTAATAGTCACCTCGGTTACGGTATACGGTTTATAAAGTCCACGTAACCCAGTCGGTTTAATTATACATTGTATTTATATTTATGCTCAATTATATTGTCTCAAGCCCTGTATATACCGTCTTCGGTTTTGTTGTAACTTCGATGGTCACCGTTGTTGTGTTTTGTAAATGATTATATATATAACAAGTTTGCACTATTAATTAGGAATGGAATTTTAAAAATTTCCACGTTGATGAAATAACCGGATCAAATGATTTTCGATTCTATATTAACTAGTTATGCGTATTTTATAATTTTATCCCGATGTCGCACACAAAAATGGGGTATTTAGTCGTTGTCTTGGTTCTGGAATCATAAATGTTTTCCCCCCATTTACAATATTACTTAAGGATTCAATAATTTTGAAATTTAAATATTGTAAAATGCTTCGATTTACTAGTTCATTCGGGACAACCTAAATTTGTGGCTGTCTTTCTAACTTGACTGGTAACAATACATACGCAAGGATGTGGATTATGCTCATACAGGAATCCCATGTTAATATGGAAAATTTTTAATTCGGCTACAGCATATTCATACTTGATTCTTAAATCTTTTTAAAGCTTTTTAGCTAATCTTATCCGGATATGTCCATGCTGTTGTATAAAATATTTTTGGGCCGGTTATGTTCTCTTTATATGCTTCCTCTAAGTCTAATGTAATAACGGTTTCAAATGCCTCCTTTTTATGTCTTGTTCATATCAATTACTTCTTACTTTCTCTCTTTTTGGAATAGGTAAGATTAATAAAGGGGAATAAATATTATTTATATTTGCTATTTTACATCCTTAGGAATGTAGATAATCCGTCCACAGTCCACAATTGGTTAATATTTTACAACACACACTTCTAATTGCCGCCCAGTAACAGCCCACCAAACGTGCATACACCTTCATCATCTAAGGATATCTATTCCCCATATTGTTACCACATAAATACACTTAAATAGCCACTTTGCAAGTGGCTCGGTTGTGTCCCGAACCCTTGCATCGACTACAAACCGTTCGCTTCCGCGTACCTCTTATCTGTAATCAAGACAATCACACATTACTCAACATTTCAGTAGCAAACACCCGGTACTAATCAGTGAGTCAAACAAACCTGATACTCTCCTCGCGACAGCAATCGGTTTTTGCGTGGTCTACCAGGGGGTCTCTTACAAGCTGGTGGATTCAGTTCGATTTCACTCACAGCATTCTGGTTACATAATAGATCTACCCTCTCCCCACCAATGGCAGGTGCGATGACATTTCCGTATGCTTTCTTGTAGTTATCCAGGGTATACCACTCTGAAACTAACGATGCTACCCGTACCTTGTATCTTGTCGCAGCGGCGATTGCATGTGCGCACGGGATCCTAAGTGCCTGGAACTCGTAGCAACTGCAGGTTCTGCTTATAAGGTCTACAAGGTAACTCTCGCCACCCCTGCCCCGCACCTCATACTGGCCGTCTGTGATTAATTTAACCTCACACACCCCACTATTCTCGAAATTTGCAGTCACCATCTCCTGGACTCTTGGCGTTAAGTTCTGCCCTCCCGCCGATCCAAGCTCTCTCCTAGCCGAGAACCAATCCATAAGTTTTTCCCTTATGTAGTCAATTAGAGAGAGGATCGGATACTCTCGAGCTTCACGCAAGACAGAATTCCAAGTCTCTGCCACATTACTCGTCATGATATTGTATCGATCCCCTTTGAAATGCGATCTTGCCCAATGTTCCACCCCAATGCCGATAAGGTAGTCGGCGCATGACACATTCACTCTCTTTATCTCATTGAATGTTTCATAGAATTCTGATACTCTGTACGCTCTCGCAGCCTTCCCTACCAAGTAACCCAAATGTTTGTCCTTGAAATAGGTCCTGATATTTCTTTTGAGGTGAAGTATGCATGCACAATGTTTTCCCAGTGGGTATACCTACAAAACAATACATATGCGTTTAGTTTCACGAAATAACCGGATAATATTGTATATCTTATTATATCATTGGTTATGTATTTATATCCGGTTTTTATAAATACTAAACTTGATTACCTGATTTTAATTTTCCTAACCTGGGTACCAGACAGTACTTCATTAATAGATTGGGTTTAATTATCTAATTAAAACCTTAAGTTGGTATACCTAGTCAACATCGTCCGTCCGTATAATTGGACGGAAATAAATACACAAAAAATTTCAATATATCCGGTTTAAACATATCATATACGCGAGATAATAGGTATTTTTGTATTATATCCGGGTTTGTTTAATTGTAAATGTCATACATTCACAAGAGATATGTTTTATATATACAACATAATAGGTAATTAATAACCCACTAATAATATTTCCCGTCTGGTATACCTACAAAACAATACATATGCTTTTAGTTTCAAGAAATAACCGAATAATATTCTATATCTTATTATGGCATTGGTTATGTATTATATCCGCTTTTTATAACTACTAAAGTTGATTACCTGATTTTAATTTTCCAAACCAGAAAATCAGACAGTACTTCATTAATAGATTGGGTTTATTTATCTTATTAAAACCTTAAGTTGTTACACCCAGTAAATATCGTCCCTCGGTATAATTGGATGTAAATAAATAAACAAAAAATTATAATATATCCGGTTTAAACATATCATATACGCGAGATAATAGGTTTTTTGGTATTATATCCGGGTTTTTTCATTATAACTGTTATATCCGGTTAATATTGTATATCTTATTATATCGTTGGTTATGTATTATATCTGGTTTTTATAAATAATTAACTTCATTACCTGATTTTAATTTTCCTATCCAGGGAATCAGACAGTACTTCATTAATAGATTGGGTTTAATTATATAATTAAAACCTTAAGTTGTTACACCTAGTAAATATCGTCCGTCGGTATAATTAGATGTAAATAAATACACAAAAAATTTCAATATATCCGGTTAAAACACATCATATACGCGAGATAATAGGTTTTTTGGTATTATATCCGGGTTTTTTAAATTAAAAATGTTATATCCGGTTAATATTGTATATCTTATTATATCGTTGGTTATGTATTATATCTGGTATTTATAAATAATTAACTTCATTACCTGATTTTAATTTTCCTATCCGGGGAATCAGACAGTACTTCATTAATAAATTGAGTTTATTTATCTAATTAAAACCTTAAGTTGTTACACCTAGTAAATATCGTCCGTCGGTATAATTAGATGTACATAAATACACAAAAAAATTTCAATATATCCGGTTAAAACACATCATATACGAGAGATAATAGGTATTTTGGTATTATATCCGGGTTTATTTAATTCTATATGTTATACATTTACAAGCAATATGTTTTATGTATACAACATAATAGGTAATTAAAAACCACCTAATAATATTACCCGGTTTTGTTTTCCAATTCAGGGAAATGATTATGTCTCTCATAATATATGTGGTTACCCATTTAATACCGATTTGTAATTTATATAATATTGGTTCTTATACCCGGTTACAACAACGATATTTTGATTAACAATACATATATGAGTATCCTGCAGACCTCGTTTTGCCTTTTATTGTGTATTATATTTTATCCGTTACATACCTTTGCAAGGCCACCGTATATAGATGGGTGTCTGTCGGACACAAACACAACATCTTCACTGTTGGGGATGAACTGAGTAAGCCTTTGGAAAAACCATTCCCATGACTTATCATTCTCTCCATCTACTACAGCAACTGCCAACGGAAAAACCTGGTAATTTCCATCTTGTGCTGATGCAGTCAGCAAGCATCCGGCATATTTTCCCCGTAGGTGTGTTCCATCGACAATTACAACCTTCCTCATGCAACGGTACCCTTCGATGCTGGCTGCCATCGCCAAGAACATGTACTTGAACCTATGACCGATCCCCTCGGCAAATTCGGTATGCACTTCAGCGAGTGTCCCCGGATTTGCATTTACCAAGTTATTAAGATAAGTCGGTAGTAGATTGTACGATGCTCCAGAGGCCCCTTTTGCATAGTCGAGTGCTATCTCCCTGGACCTCCAAGCCTTCCAATACGAAATATGAACATGGTGATCTCCTTGCATGGCCTGCATTATATCATTTGGTCGTGGACCTCCACCTCTACCCGCGAACCGAGCTCTCATCATTCCGCCAACAACAGTATGTGTTGCTTGTGATTGATATCCCGAACGTTCGTCTACCGAACATGAATGCTGGTCTGCGACAGTTCGGACCTCAAACAACTCTGTGTTTTTTAGAATCACAGCGTACACACGCCAGCTGCATGTTTTGCTGATACATTTCAAAATCATTCTTCCAGGGGAGGACCGAGTGCTTCGAAACGTGAATTTATTTCTTATGGCGTACATTGCCATATGCTGTTTGAATGCTGCTCTATTTGCGAAAACCATACCAACACCCAATGAATCCGGATCATGAACCGTGCTTCCTACAATTTAACCCATTGTAAGGAGTAAGTTAAACTTTTATATATTGTACACCACTGATCTGTCCTGTTTGATATAAAACCATATATTTCTTAGTTGATATTTTACATAACATGGATGGAGTTATTTTACATAACTTACTACACAATCCACAATAACAAACATCGCAACATACTATAACTGCTTCAACATTATTAGAACACATATGCAGACACTTCATAATATAAGTTTATAACAGCTTGGAGATTATTAGGAGACATATGCGGCAACTTCGAAAATATAAGATATCATGCACGTCTTATTAGCTTCATTCACGCACCGTTTATGTCCCCCCCTTCGGTCGCGGAGTCATCCGTGATTACTTCATAGTTCTCCTCCATATTGGTAGTGCAGTCCAAAATCTCGGAAATATCTCCACCACCATAAGGTGCTGTGGATCCTTCTGAACCCAGTTGAGTCTGTGCAGCTGGTATCTCCATCGGTGATGCATGCGTCGATTTTCCTTCTGGGAAAACCCAAAATATGGTATTAAAAACCGGATTTAACAAACTAATGCGGATTTAAATTTATCTAGCGATAGAAAAATGTCTTCGTTTACTGACCTTCCGATGGCTCGTCAACATCAATGACATTCACACCGGCTCGAACATATCCTTGCCCTTCAGTGGAATCGGTTGATGAACCATCAATGTCAACAACAACAGGTGGGTTTGTCGGCCGTGTTCCACGAGTCATACCCACGGTCTCTGCCGGGCGTTGATCCATCTCGTGGATGACTCGAAGAGGAACAACACGCTGCCTTACATGCAAAACGTCAGGAGTCGAACGAGATAAGCCAATGTCCTGGATTCCTTCATTGGCGTCCTTCGCTTTACGAATCTCAAATGAGACTCGGTAGACAAGAACCAGCTGTTCCTCGCTGCATATCTCCCGGAGGACTGAACCACTACACACGAACTCGCCACCGCTCACAAGTTCTACGTAATGTAATTTTTCAGTAAGCACAACACGTGAACATGTAAAATAAAAATAAATCCAGCTTAAGTTATATTTACGGATATAATAACAACTAACCGAGCATTTCGGCTGTATGTTGCTCCTCTGTTACTCCATCACCAAGGAAACGTCGCTCTCCTATGTTGAACGGCCTCCTGCAAATGAATTGATACTTTGCCACATTTAAAGCACCATGAGTTACACAAAGGGTTAAAGCATCCGTCCAGTCATGCAAGCTCATCAGAACCTCCACATCATGACTTGTCTCAACGTTGGTGGGCCTATCCTGTGTTGCGTTGGGAATGAGCATACAGTCAGGTAGCTGATACGTGAGAACCATTGCTGTCTCTGGGAGGATGTTGAACTCGGTACGCACTAGAGACTCCAGGGTGTGGATTGGTTCATTGCTACGTGCAACTATGTACTGTTCTGTGGCACCACTTTCCTTCTGAAAACTCCATTCTCCAGTCAAACTTTTCTCCCAGTTCCCGCTAAGTACCTGAACAAGCCGTCCCATCTGACCGGGGAAAACCTTGTTAGAAATTATAAAAATTTGATTTAATAGGATGCAATTCAATGGATATGTTAAATACTATCCTTCTCTAACCTTTCTACCGTACGATCACCGGAGAATTTGATTCAATTGACTCTCAAGATCAGTATTTCTGTGGGGGATCTGCAAGAGTGGTGTGAAAAATGTGAGGGTGGGTTACCGTTTATATAGCGAGTAGATGAAGATAATGTGGTGATACATTATTCCAACACACACAAAGCGAACCTTCTAGTCTTTCAAGCATTAATTGCCACCAGGCTACACTACATAGGGTGTTGACTTCTTCGTACGTTCTATCGACATCCACACCCTTTGGGGATAAAGTCAATAAAAATATTCCCTCGGTAAGTAAATTAACCCGACCACTTATCCCCAAATATATCAACGTCACCAGCTCTACCAAATTCACTATTTTGGATATTTCCATTGTTACATTGACATTGCTGTTTGTAACCTTTGAGCCTTACTATTATTATTCCCTATTATTAATGAACCCAAAGTATCTAGATATTTTGACACAACCCCTTCCCTTGTTATCAAAACCATCGCCAATCATTTAACCCCTACACTATGCGGGTTCATCGTCTTCTTCTGTATTCATGCTTTTAACTTCAGTAGACATTTTAAACATGGCGATTTGGATTAATTAAGTATCTCATTAGGGGTTACTGATACCTATATTGCATTTATCGATCTACTACTCTGTTGTTACTGTTGGTTAAGTAATTACCTATTAATCCCCCACCCATTTATAATATGATTGACGACCTCATTTATAGGTCGTTTAAGTTGACACAGAAATCTGGATACGATTGCTAATAGATAGCTACTTAATTAGTAATCCTGCTATTCCTGACCGTAGTCGTACCAACCGTCTTACATAGTTTTTCAAAATAAATCCGGTCTTCAAATACACTATTACCACTTCTTAATTGTTACTCACGTGTTTTATATGTAAAACTGACAAGCTTGTTTGATATATTTTCCCCTGGTCTACACAAATATTACATCGTTCTTTCATGTATGATTCATTCTTACCCATACGCAGTAAGACATAGTCCCATCATTTTTATACCTTCCCATGTACGCACCGTGATTCAGATGATTTTAAACATGAATTTCCGGTCCCATTACTACATTGGAAACATTTCTTCCTTCAAAACCTTTCAGCCATTGTATGTCAGTATGAATAAACATCATTAATTAGTCTTTCTAGGCAATATAATAGCAAATTTTTTGGCATTACAATACTTCAACGAATTTAACAACTTTACATTGCTGTTATCATTGTAGTTTTTATACTTTTGATCGTCATTTCTATTGTTCTTTTCGTTTAATTTATGTAAATAATCATGGGTCAACAATGTTCATTCTGACACAACAATGTTCATTTATTTTAGTCCATCTACGTAACAGCTTGAACAATGCACATCATAAGCCCCAAAGGAATTTTGGCGGATCCTTCTTAGATAGCCTTATCGTCCGGACGGAATTTTGGCGAATCCTTCTTAGATATACTTATTTCATCATCCCCATAGTTCATCATATTTCTTCACCACTTTTAGAAACACATATATCTCATTGAAAATCCTTAACCCATCTCCAAAACCTTTGTTTCCATTTGTTATTATTTCGAATATTACCGGATTCGCAAAGAGTCAAAAAAGAAAGATATCGAAGAATGCCATACTGGAAGAAGACAAGCAGATATGATGGAATCAAATAATTATCTACCATACTACAACCGATCGAATTGTAAATTTTAAATTGACGTCGTCAAGATTTCGACATACCATGATAGTAGATGCTGTTATAAATTCATTATTCCAAAAACCACCTGGAGATTCATCACTTCGCAATTGAAACACCTGGGAGACACGGTACTATCAGTGCCACATTTCTGAGATCTATCCTACGATCTAACGGACGAGATCTACATTACGTGGCTCGATTGTAACATGTCCTCCTATTGTTTCAATGAATATAATTTTGGAGATTTGTACGAGTGGATGTATGCGAGAGAAAACTTCTGCAGATATGTATGTATATATAGAAACTCATGTAAGTTGACAAACAAGTGGTCTTAAACTAGACACATTACTTACCAACCCTTGAATTATTATATACGCCATTCCAATGACGTGGAGCTTCCCTAACCATTCAGATAAAAAGACAAAATATTTAGTAGTCTTCGAAGAAATAGCATGCTTCATCTACATTTAAAAACCAGTCACCGGCGCAAACCGTACCTCTTGTCGTCATTGCATAGGGTTATTCTCGTAATTGACAACTCGGTAGACAAGAACCAGCTGTTCCTCGCTGCATATCTCGGAGGACTGAACCACTACACACGAACTTCGCCACGCTCACAAGTTCTACGTAATGTAATTTTCAGTAAGCACAACACGTGAACATGTAAAATAAAAATAAATCCAGCTTAAGTTATATTTACGGATATAATAACAACTAACCGAGCATTTCGGCTGTATGTTGCTCCTCTGTTACTCCATCACCAAGGAAACGTCGCTCTCCTATGTTGAACGGCCTCCTGCAAATGAATTGATACTTTGCCACATTTAAAGCACCATGAGTTACACAAAGGGTTAAAGCATCCGTCCAGTCATGCAAGCTCATCAGAACCTCCACATCATGACTTGTCTCAACGTTGGTGGGCCTATCCTGTGTTGCGTTGGGAATGAGCATACAGTCAGGTAGCTGATACGTGAGAACCATTGCTGTCTCTGGGAGGATGTTGAACTCGGTACGCACTAGAGACTCCAGGGTGTGGATTGGTTCATTGCTACGTGCAACTATGTACTGTTCTGTGGCACCACTTTCCTTCTGAAAACTCCATTCTCCAGTCAAACTTTTCTCCCAGTTCCCGCTAAGTACCTGAACAAGCCGTCCCATCTGACCGGGGAAAACCTTGTTAGAAATTATAAAAATTTGATTTAATAGGATGCAATTCAATGGATATGTTAAATACTATCCTTCTCTAACCTTTCTACCGTACGATCACCGGAGAATTTGATTCAATTGACTCTCAAGATCAGTATTTCTGTGGGGGATCTGCAAGAGTGGTGTGAAAAATGTGAGGGTGGGTTACCGTTTATATAGCGAGTAGATGAAGATAATGTGGTGATACATTATTCCAACACACACAAAGCGAACCTTCTAGTCTTTCAAGCATTAATTGCCACCAGGCTACACTACATAGGGTGTTGACTTCTTCGTACGTTCTATCTGACATCCACACCCTTTCGGGGATAAAGTCAATAAAAATATTCCCTCAGTAAGTAAATTAACCCTGACCACTTATCCCCAAATATATCAACGTCACCAGCTCTACCAAATTCACTATTTTGGATATTTCCATTGTTACATTGACATTGCTGTTTGTAACCTTTGAGCCTTACTATTATTATTCCCTATTATTAATGAACCCAAAGTATCTAGATATTTTGACACAACCCCTTCCCTTGTTATCAAAACCATCGCCAATCATTTAACCCCTACACTATGCGGGTTCATCGTCTTCTTCTGTATTCATGCTTTTAACTTCAGTAGACATTTTAAACATGGCGATTTGGATTAATTAAGTATCTCATTAGGGGTTACTGATACCTATATTGCATTTATCGATCTACTACTCTGTTGTTACTGTTGGTTAAGTAATTACCTATTAATCCCCCACCCATTTATAATATGATTGACGACCTCATTTATAGGTCGTTTAAGTTGACACAGAAATCTGGATACGATTGCTAATAGATAGCTACTTAATTAGTAATCCTGCTATTCCTGACCGTAGTCGTACCAACCGTCTTACATAGTTTTTCAAAATAAATCCGGTCTTCAAATACACTATTACCACTTCTTAATTGTTACTCACGTGTTTTATATGTAAAACTGACAAGCTTGTTTGATATATTTTCCCCTGGTCTACACAAATATTACATCGTTCTTTCATGTATGATTCATTCTTACCCATACGCAGTAAGACATAGTCCCATCATTTTTATACCTTCCCATGTACGCACCGTGATTCAGATGATTTTAAACATGAATTTCCGGTCCCATTACTACATTGGAAACATTTCTTCCTTCAAAACCTTTCAGCCATTGTATGTCAGTATGAATAAACATCATTAATTAGTCTTTCTAGGCAATATAATAGCAAATTTTTTGGCATTACAATACTTCAACGAATTTAACAACTTTACATTGCTGTTATCATTGTAGTTTTTATACTTTTGATCGTCATTTCTATTGTTCTTTTCGTTTAATTTATGTAAATAATCATGGGTCAACAATGTTCATTACAGACACAACAATGTTCATTTATTTTTAGTCCATCTACGTAACAGCTTGAACAATGCACATCATACGCCCCCAAAGGAATTTTGGCGGATCCTTCTTAGATAGCCTTATACGTCCGGACGGGAATTTTGGCGAATCCTTCTTAGATATACTTATTTCATCATCCCCATAGTTCATCATATTTCTTCACCACTTTTAGAAACACATATATCTCATTGAAAATCCTTAACCCATCTCCAAAACCTTTGTTTCCATTTGTTATTATTTCGAATATTACCGGATTCGCAAAGAGTCAAAAAAGAAAGATATCGAAGAATGCCATACTGGAAGAAGACAAGCAGATATGATGGAATCAAATAATTATCTACCATACTACAACCGATCGAATTGTAAATTTTAAATTGACGTCGTCAAGATTTCGACATACCATGATAGTAGATGCTGTTATAAATTCATTATTCCAAAAACCACCTGGAGATTCATCACTTCGCAATTGAAACACCTGGGAGACACGGTACTATCAGTGCCACATTTCTGAGATCTATCCTACGCACGAACGACGGCGAGATCTACATTACGTGGCTCTGATTGTAACATGTCCTCCTATTGTTTCAATGAATATAATTTTGGAGATTTGTACGAGTGGATGTATGCGAGAGAAAACTTCTGCAGATATGTATGTATATATAGAAACTCATGTAAGTTGACAAACAAGTGGTCTTAAACTAGACACATTACTTACCAACCCTTGAATTATTATATACGCCATTCCAATGACGTGGAGCTTCCCTAACCATTCAGATAAAAAGACAAAATATTTAGTAGTTTTCGAAGAAATAGCATGCTTCATCTACATTTAAAAACCAGTCACCGGCGCAAACCGTACCTCTTGTCGTCATTGCATAGGGTTATTCTCGTAATTGACAACAATCCCTGAAGCATGGTTCGCAAATTATTTTAAAAATTAGCCCGTTTGCCTAATTTTGAAACATATCATGTATATTGCCTTCATTGACCCTATAAACTAAATATAAGATAAATCTAACTATGATATTATTATTAATATTTGTTAGTATCCGTTTATGAATAAATTATCCCATATATCATGATAAATAAATATATAAAATAAAATTTTAATAGTATTATTAAAAAGTATCTGAACATGTAAAATACGCAAAATAATCTAAAATAATGGAGAAAATGTATATTAAAATAAAGTTTAAAAGTTAAAGTAATTAATTACCATTAAATCATAAGATAAATCTATAACTGATATTATCAGTAAAATTTATTAATATTTATTAATTAATTAATTTTCCAGACATCATAATAAATATATTAAATAATTTTTTTTTAATATTATTAAAACTTATGACTCAATATGAAAAATAAGCAAAAAAATCTAAAATTATGGAGAAGTTGACACTTTAGCCAAATCACGTGATAAATAATAATATAGATCATTTAAAATAATAAAAGTATATTAAAATTTCATATATTGATATTTTATATTCAATTTATTTTAAATCATGCTATTTGATAAATTAGTAAATAAATACTACTCCCTCCGCTTTTAAAAGATGTATGTTTTAGATTTTTCACACTTATTAAGAAAAACATAAAATTTTAATTACCAATGTATTGATTTTCTTAATTAACTATTCCCCATAAATTTTAACCAATAAGATTTTAATAAATACAATTATATATTTTGAAATATACAAATTTTCATTTATAAATGCATTGAAAATGTAAAAGAGGTATCTTTTTGAAATGAAATTTTTTTCAGATCTTTTAGAAACGGAGGGAGTAGTTATTATCTATAGACTATATACATAATTACTAAAATTTCACATTCTTTGCCAAGTTTTTTTTTTCCTATTCTTTTGTTAGTATTGGATAAAATTTACTCAATCTGTCTCATTTTAAGTGGTGTTTTAGGTTTTTTATTTTGTCCCATTTTAAATGATGTTCTCACAAATCTAGATAGAATTTAATATCATTTCAATTTTGTGACCAATTAAAAAATATTGTATCATTTTCTTATTGGTTAAACTAGTTTCATTTAATGATATTTTTATATTACCAAGATAAATTACATAAAAATGTGTATTTTTTTAATTTATGTGCAAAAACTTTAAAATCCTATTAGGGACAGAGGGAGTAATTGACTTGATTTAAACACCTCTAGTAAACAGTGTATATAAGAGTCGGTGTATAATAAACCACAAGAGTGAAAATAAAATAAGCGAAAACAAAACGAATTATCAAGTTTTGACAACAAAAAAGCTTTAACCAAGAAAAATGTGAGCCAGCGTTTTATCCTCTGGTGGCCTCTGATAAACTTAAGAGAGTTTTAAGCTTCGTAATGCAGAAGAGAGGAGGTTGAGTTTGGCAGGAGCTTTTTGCTTGTACTCTTTCTCCAATGCAGTTGCAGCTAGAGACTGAAGCTCTGGTGCGGCCATGTCCTTGTCCTCTTTGTTCCTGCCTTTTGAGAGCTGTGCTATTGCTGATCCACACTGAATTTCATATACATATGAACCACTTCAATTTAGTGTCACTTGAATACCTCAGTGGATTAACCCGACGTGAGGAAGAAATAAAGATCTTACCAAGCAAATTCCAAAAAGGGCTCTTGTGCTTTTACCACCAGTAAGGTCTATGGTTGATGCATAGTACTTCCTTGCTGCTATGAGGTTTTCATGTCCACCAATCGTATAGAGTACCTGAATTTGAAAAATTTACATTAATAACAACCAATACCAGGTGATATAGTTCGAACGAATAGAACTTAATATAGTTTAAGATGCATGCTCGATACAGTGTCTTAAACAGACTCCTTGGTGACGAGCAGCATGACTTATATTACATAGAGTTACCTCGGCATATGCTAAGTGGTACAATGGAAGAGTAGGCTGAGATAAAATGAGCTCCTCGTAGCAGAAAGCTGCTTGTTTGTACCTGTTACAGAGTGTAAATTAGATCGGATTGAAAAGAGATAGAGATCCCAAAAAAAATGAAAAAAATATTGTTTAATGTTTGCTTAGTGAACTGTATGAAAAAGAGGCGCACATTTGCAAGGAAACATAAATTTCTGCAAGTTCTCTCCAAGCATCATGATCAGCCATGAATCTACATAAAGCCAGAAGAGTAAATAGAGGTGATCAGAAGTGGAATGTTTCAACCGATATACTTCTATAAATCCAGCTTGGGGTTGGTTAGTAAGTACTCACACTTCAAGATATTTGTTAAGATGTTCAATGGCTAAGGAAGGTTTGCCCTGAGCCTTGGCCATAGCCACCTTTCTTTTGTGTATTACCTAGACATCAAGTTTTACTTAACATCTGGACGCAGCTTGTTGGGGGTAGTTTAATGAAAGCAAAGATGTGGAAACTTACTTGATCGAGTGGATTATCCTCCAGAAGAATTGAATAGGCTTTTTCAGCCTCTTCCCACATTCCCTTTGCTTCTAGAAGCAAGGCCTCCAGCTTCCCTGAAAGATATTACCAAGATGCAGCTCAGATAGGGATCAGTTTAAACTAAGAAACAAGATGCTTGCAGAGCGCAATTTCATAGAAAACATCAGCGCCCATATATGCACACCCAAAATAGACAAAAACATGTGAGGAATGACTAGAAAATAAACAAAAGCTTACACATGTAGACCATATGAATTCAACTTGTCTTAGCTGGTATACTTAAAATTTGCTAATTCTTCTTATTTGGAGAGGAAATGGGATAAAATGGTTATGGATTCCTAGATGGCTGATGGTTTACACTAGTAACTAGCCTAGAGAGTGGCATTATGAAATCCAGCAAGAGTGAAGAAAGTGCTCAGTTTCTCAATGGTTGATGTATGTACTTACCCACACGTTTGCTCTCCGGAAATTTCTTCTGCAGAACCTTGATGCAATTCTGCAAAAATAAACAAGCGCAGCTTCTTTATGAGATATCCAAATTGTCTTTCAGCAGGATTAACTAAGTAAGGTATTGAGAAGAATGATTTGCAAGGCAAAGGTGATAGCCAAATTTCAAATTATATTTACCAATCCTTTATTTTAAGAACGCATCTATGGTTTTTTACAAGATTGTATATAAATATATCCGTAAAAAATGCAAGAAAGAATTCAGGAAACGAGGCTTAAGCCTCAGAAATAGCGTTGCATACACACATAAAACCCTGGATAAAAGATTTAAGTAATCAACAAAACGTGTTCTTAAGGTAGCAGTGGAAAGCGTAAAAGGGAAACTCACCTGTGCAACAGCAAGAGATTGACAGTCCATAGCTGCTATTGCTACCTGCTCATATAGCGTCCATTCTGCACACACACACACAGACAAAAAGAAGACACTTAGCTCTTTAGGTTTAACAAACAAACATCAGCTCTTCCATTGCATAAGTTCCACAATCAGTGTTAAGTCAACCTCTAATCAGCTTGGGACAACAAACACAAATCGAAGCAGATCGAAACAGACAGTGACATGTACAAAACAAAACAAACTCCATAGAGAGAACAAAGCCAATGACATAAAAATGTCACACAGGGAGAACAAAACATTAAAGATTGGCAGAGACATTAAACAAAGTCCATCAAGACAGGTTCTACTGAAACAAATCAATGTAAAAAAACCAGACAATTACATCAATACAGATTTGAGAAGCACATCAACAAACAGACACTCAATCCTCAATGATCAACAAGGAACTGAGAATCAACATACCATCTGGACCAAGAGCGGATCGCTTTCCCGGATCGTTCAAGATCGAGAGACCGTGCTTGAGCACAAGCTCTGATCGGCGAACCTTGAGCTTACGAACGAGGCAGAGATACTCCCAGACACCTCCTCCTCCGTTCTCGACTTGATTCTCGAGTTGGTTTAGCTCCGTCTCCTCCGTCTTCGTCACCATCTCTCTCTCTAGGCTCGCCGATTCGGTTGTGGATCTGTTGTTAGTGGGAAGGTCGATCAGTAAAGTCGCCTTTCTACAAAAGAAGACAATTTAATTGATCCGGTTCGGTTTCATTTTCGTACCGATCTGGTTAAAATCATCGGTTCGATTCAGTGGTATCAATCTGGTTTAGAACATAGTCGGTTCGGCCCAAGTTAAGAACCGAAACTCTGCGTATCGGTACCATTCTGGTTTACATCTTATCCGTTAAGAGAGATTAAAAGCTCAATAACCGAAACTCTGCGTATTGTGGATGTTGTTAGTAGGAAGGTCGTGGGTCACGAAAATCGCCTTTAATTGATCCGGTTTGGTTATATATTTGTACCAATTTGGTTTTGAGCGTCGTCGGTTCTGCTCAAGTCAATGAATTAGAGAATTTGATTTATTGGTACGGTTCTGGTTGTATTGGTTCGTAGAGATTAAAAGCACAATAACCCGAAACGGGTGCGTTTTAAGTTAATGTATTTTGCCTTTCCCGGAGATGGAAAGCAAATGAAACTAAACAAAACTGTTTCGTCTTCTTTGGTGTCTCTGCTAAAACTAAAACCCTACTCGAGCTTTCACTGGACTTCGACAATGGCGGCTACAGCTAAAACCTCCGAGGGTATGAAGACCGTAGATGAATCTGACGTGGGCATCTCCTGTTTCATCTCCCCGCTCCCTGGCTTCCGCGGGATTCTCAAACAAAGGTTATAAGATCAGAAAATTGTTTAATGCTCTCTGATGGAGTTTTATTTTGGTTAAAGTATGATTCTTTTGTCTGTTTAGCTCTTAAATTTTTTTTTTTGTGGTTAACAAGTGGATTCAAAGATGCAACCTTTGTGAAATATTTAAATTATTTGGTTGACATTGTGATCTGCATACACTACTTGTTTCCTTATATTATCAGATATAATTGAATTACTTCTTTGTATTTGTGTTTGGTAGATACGCAGACTTTATTGTTAACGAAGTGGATATGGATGGCAATGTTGTTCGTTTGACATCCTTGGACGTCTCTCCTGAGATGGTTTGTCTCCACTTTGATTCACATTATCCTCATTCCATGCTTTTGTTTGTCTATATGCCAATGCGATGTTGTTTGTTGTTGTTCATCTGTTTCAGGATGCGAAGGAGGAAGACAAAACCAAAGGTTCAGATGATGTACCCCAAAGCTATGCTTCTGCTATCGAGTCCTTCAGATCTCTTTGCAGTGCCTCTGATGCAGAGCGTATGGAAACTTTGGTTAATCAAGTCACTTCAGGAACTGAAGATGAGGTCTCACCAGTTGTTCTTGATCCAAGTTCTGACAAGTCCAAGAGAACGGTATGGGATTTGATTGCATAAATTACATATCTACTTTAGAACACTATCTTAGACATTTTAAGAGAGTTTTCTTATATTACTACTATCCAGGCTATCCACAACTTTGTTAAAGAAAAGTTCAAGTTTCTAGTGACCGACACCGTAGATGGTCCAGATCCTACTTCGAAATGCATCCGTGTGCGAGTGAATTCAGGAAACAGTGGAGGTAAAAGATCGAGAAAGCGCAAGGAAAGAGGCGATAAGCCGTTTGATAGCAGAGGTTCAGAGCATTGGCCAGCGGATGTTGGCAAGTTTCTCAAGTAATAATTACAAAATCAATAAGACATTACAGTTTTGAACTGCATCATTTGTTTCACTAGCTCACTTGATTTATACAACTTTATAGGTTCCATCTTTACAAGGAGAACAAAGATACACAAGAGGCCTTGGGATTGATAGGAAAGATGCTTGGCGTTCAGGTGCATTCCCATCTTCTTTCTTCGTTTCTCTAGTCATTGTACCTTCATTGATAAGCTACGTTCTTAAATTTTTCAGCCAAAGTCGTTCGGATTCTCTGGAACAAAAGATAAGCGATCAGTTTCAACTCAACGTGTAAGTAATAATCTGTACCTGTTTTCTTGGTAAGATGAGTAGTATCATTGTCACAATACATAATATGAGGTTGTTTTGGGCTTCTAGGTAACTGTGTTCAAACAGCAAGCTAGCAAATTGGCTGCGCTTAACAAGAGATTGTTTGGGATCAAAGTTGGTGACTTCTGGTAAGCCAACATATATTCTTGAACGTTTGTATTTTGTTTTGTTTTTGTGATCTTAATGGTAATGATGATTGCTGGTGCTTTCCAGCCTTGTCAAAGAGGGCCTTCTCCTTGGGCAGCTAATGGGAAACAGATTTACCATCACATTAAGGTGAGAATGTAACCAAACACTGTAAAATATAGATTAAGAAATGTATATAAATTTTTATTTTATATGAAGCATTTGCAAATGTAAACAAAGGGTTTTTTTGACTGAATAAATATTTAACATTCATTAAAAAAAAACACTGTAAAATATAAACTTTATGATGTAACTTCCAAAATCTCTTCTTCAAGAAAGCAATTATTGACCTTATATGTATAAATTCCCATTTTCTTCCAGAGGAGTGGTTGCAGATTCTGAAGAGACTATCAAAAAGTCTGCAGAATCCTTGGGGAAAGATGGCTTCATCAACTACTTTGGCTTGCAGGTATTATTTACTCGTTTTAGTAGCTAATACGACTTGCACATTTGCATATTGAGTATGGCTCCTCTAAAAAACTAAGTTAAATTATATTAAAAACTGCACTTGTATATGACAGCGTTTTGGAAGTGGTTCAGTACCAACTCACCATGTTGGAGCCGCACTACTCAAAGGAGAGTGGAAAGAAGCGGTGGACATGATTCTTGATCCAAGAGAAAGTGATATCCTTTAACATGACTTAGTCTCAGCTACAATTGCTAATACAGCATCTGTTTAAAACCATATTAGTGGCTCTAAGCAATGCATGAATTTTTCTTGACTTTGAGATTTTCCCCACAAAGAAATGTAGTAAATGAAGCCCGGGAATATTACAAAGAAACTGGAGACATTGACGGGACTCTAAGGCAACTACCGCGATACCTGGTTGCTGAAAGAGCCATTGTAAGTATTCTGCTGCTCATGTATTGGTTTCTGCCATTAGTGGGTTTCCATAACAATAAGTTTTAATCTTGAGCGTTTTAAAACAGCTGCAGTGTCTGAAGAAATGTCCTGGGAACTACCTGCAGGCTCTGAAAGGCATACCCAGAACTTTGAGAATGATGTAATAACTTGTCTATTTAATATAGCTTTAGTTCCTTCTGCAACAGTTGCCTCTTGAGACTAGGATATGAAATGCCTAGATAAGGGCACAGATCAAGTTTCCTAGCTTACTGTATATGTCAAACTTGTTATGCAGGTATGTACATAGTTACCAAAGCTACTTATGGAACAATGCAGCAAGTCTGCGCGTGCAAAAATACGGTACACCAGTTTTCTTTCTTGATTAACTCTTGGCCGTTATGTATGCTTGTCAAAGAAGGTTTTAACTTTCATCCACTTGTTTTTGTGGCGTGGCAGGGACCAGCCAAGTTGTGTTGGGGGACTTGGTAAGTACAAAGGTAGATGAAGCAAAGAGAACCGTGGACAGTGTGGCCTCTGAACAAAAGGAAAACAGTGAAGAGGCATTGGATTGTGACCAATTAGATGATACTGCTGTTGTTGATCTTCCAGGAGAAAGGAGTGACCTTGTTAAGGTTATTTTCTTTTTTGGGAACTTCTACTAAGGCCGTCCATAGTTGAAACCTTTTGTCACCAGTCATATTGTGTGAATATACCTTCAGATTATGATGAGCAAATGAAACTTAATTAATGAGGTTTCTGCATTGTCTTTTAGCATTATTCATGTTGTGCTTTTTTGTGTTCTTTAGGTTGTAAGTATAGAAGACATGGAAGCTGGAACTTACTCGACCAGTGACATCGTCCTCCCTCTACCTGGGTAAGTTGCTTGCAGAATTTTCCAGTAGAAGTAGATTGAACGTTTTGTACTTCTTGAAACCAAAACATCGTTCTCTTTGCTTCAACAGTTCCAGAGTTATTTACCCGTCCAATGACATTGCTGAAATTTTTCATGATTTAGCAAAGAAGGTTTGTTAAACTAAACTCACAAACTCTCAGTATATACTTTCTGAAGTTTTTTCATATCTGCTGATGGAATCTATAATTTTCTGCGTACATTGCTCAGGACGGTATCAGCCTAACAGAGAGCATTCATGGTGTAAAGTAAATTCTCATATTCTCTATTTCCTTGTAGATCCTTATGCTTGTGTCACTCTGCATCACCACGAGAATCTATTTCCTTCTACTAATAACGAGCATTGTTTCAGGGAATTCTCAATAACTAGCTTGACTGGTGGTTATAGACGTGTTTTCCAGAAGCCAATCGACTTTGAATGGTACTTGAAACCTCCTCGAGTTTTGAGATCAAAGATTCTATGGAAGCAGAGACTAATTGTATGTGTAAATGCTGCAGGGAGTTACTGACTTACACTGACAGCAATAAACCATTGGCAGAGACGGATCTAGACAGGATAACCATGGAAAAGCCGGTGGATAAAGTAGGATCTGCTGAAGAAAATGGATCGATGAAAACCGATAGCAACCACCCAGAATCATGTGAAACCGATTTGAAAGATTCTGAGCAGACACAGTTGGCGCTCAAAATGGCTCTTACTCTTCCATCTTCTTGTTATGCAACAATGGCAATCAGAGAGCTGTTAAAGACGTCAACTTCTGTAAGTACTCAAGCTGCTTTTCATGGAGAGTTATCTTTTATTTGCTACTTGAAAGTTCACAAAATCTGAAACTGCTTTTTTGTGGGACTAATTGCAGGTTGCATATCACAAGACACTAAACTAGTGATTAACTCACTGCTAAGAAGCCATCTGCTCGACATCTTTGCTGATTGTGTTACTTTGTTTTAGTCTCCCTTATAGTCTATTCAGAACTCTTATCTTCTTCTTTTGTCATTTATCTAAGGATAGGATTCGGCAAAATTTGTCTGAAATAAGTATCAAACCGACAATGACTGTTGTAACTTTTTAAACTTCAATGTATCAGCTACAGAGATGTTAGCTTCTCATTAAAGAATACAAGCCTAAGTAGTTAATTTTGAAACAACTGTCTGGACACCTTCTGAGCAATTAACTGTCAAAAGTGGAAGCATTTTTTCACGTCAACAACAGGTTAGAATTAGACTGAACAGTTTCTCAATCTTCCAGCTTAGTAGTTTCCTTGAAGCTCTTGGACAACCAGATGGCTGTCTCTCTAGGTGAGACTTTCCCTGGACCAAATGGCCTCAGTAACACATTCAGCTCATCGTATCTCTCATCTTGAAGCAACCTCGCACTGAACTCAAGCAATCCCTCCAGTGCCTCAGCTCGTTGCTGATAAGAACTAGGATCAAATCTTTGTCTTCTTATACCAGACGAAGCCCTGCTTGATGCTCCTGCAGTTGCATTCTGATCAGATGACTCGCTCTTGTTTTCAGGGTATGCTTCTTCATACTGATACACCGCCTTCATAATCGCTCCTTCGTGTTGGCCTGGTTCAAGGGTGAATTTGTCTTTTGTGACTGAGCAGTCTAGTGGTGGCTCTGGAGGTGGGCTATATGAACCTCTAGACGATGCTTTCTTCTTCTTCCCACGCACAACCGGAACAAATGGCTCTTCCTCGTATGACGCCAGTGGAAACTCAATCTTGTCGATTCTTGGTGCGTTCATTGATACGTCAGGAGATTTTATCTGGTGAAGAATACTGGTTTTCGAGTTGTACAGAGAGTCTTTGATTTCTTTTACAGGTTTTCTTGAGATTGGCATGGAGGCTCTACGAATCAGAGCCGCTGATTTTCGGTTGGTATGTTGTGACGAGACAGGAAGCTGCAACATTATTGAAACAAACGTTCTTTACTCTGACAAAACAATCTGTAAAACCAGTAACGAAGGGCATTAAGGATAGATCACTTACTTGTCCACGGCCACGCACGGGTGAAGCCAAAGCTCTCACTGGAACATACTTAGAGTTTTTAGAAGCCCCTGAGACTCTACGAACAACCGTTTCATCACCACTTTCATCTGTAGACAAATCCACTTGCCTTTCACTAGTCAAATATGCAGGAGCAGGTTTTTTAATAGAAGAAACAGAATCTTCCTGGTTACCCCTAAACCTGCTTGGACCAAAGCTCTTGCTTTTGCCTGCAGGACGCCTTCTCTGCTCAGGCAAGCTGCTTCTCCTGGAGGGTTCAGATTCTGGCCACTCCGCAGGCAACACATTGTTACCTGGATCGTTCACTTTCAGATGAATCTTCTGAATATACGGCTGAAGCAACGGTTGTCTGAGAAGCTCAGCAGCCTATACAAAAGAAGAGAGATGATGTTTACTGATCATTCACTTTCACGTTATGACCCATACACAAAAAGACATAATAATATGACGTACGCTTGGTCTGAGTTCTGGATTTTTTCGAAGCATGCTTTTAACCAGACACCGGCTGAAGAAAGCAAGGATCAGTAAATTCTTATAGATCTCACATTGAGACAAACAAGATCCTACAGACTTACAAGGCAGCAGAATATTGTGCGGAAGTGGAGGAACGATTGATCTGTTAATCCTGTTTATTAGTCCTTGCATGTCCTGCAACAATTTTCAGACGCCTACAACAGTCAGAAACTTCTGATGAACATAAGCAGGAGAACGTAAATTTAGGTTCCAGAGCTTACAAAAGCTTTGAATGCAGGCTTCATAGCTGTCATCTCATACATACAACATCCTGAAGAAAAGAAGACAAAGATTCAGATGAATATTATTTCGCTACCTAGAGCTAAAAGGTAAACAATCTTAGCCATGGATGAGGAACTTGCCAAGCGACCAAATATCAGACTTGGACCCGTAGGGTATATCAGCTAGCAGCTCGGGGCACATGTAGCTTGGCGTTCCAACCACCTGGTTTTGAAGAAGGGTAACTATCAAACCTGAGTCTGGAACAACTCAATATGTTAAAAATTAAAGGAAAGTACACTTACTGAAGATGCGAGGTCATCTGATGTTAAGACCTTGGCAAGTCCAAAATCGCCTGCGAATATCATCAAGCCGATTTGTTAAACTATGGTTGGTTTTGTGTTAGGCTGATTAGGAATATGATATAATGTAACAAATTGGTTAAGTATCTCACCTAGACGTATATCTTGATCCTTTGTCAAGAATATGTTTGAACACTGGATACAAAAAATCAGTTAGTCCTTGGACGTATATCTAAAAATTGTGTTGGTCCTGGGACATAACATCAAAACCAACCTTGACATCACGATGGAGAATGTGATTGGCATGCAAGTATTCAAGAGCCATCAAGAGCTGAACAAGCCATTTGCAGAGTTTCTGATAACCAAACCAAAAAAAAAATTAGACATTCGGAAATTTTGTATTAATGGAGAGAATCAATCAAACTTTTCTATGCACAAACCTCTTCAGAGAAGTGTACACCATTCATTTTCTTAATTGCTTCCGCCCTGTAAGGAGTCAGTAACTATGTCAAAGAGCCTCTTCTCTAGTCAGTAGCAAGGAACTGCTGAGAATGAATAAGCTTACATGTCTCCGCCTTTGCAATAGCCTATGATAATGCACACATAGCACCCCTAAAAGCACACATCCATAGACCATAGAGCTCAGCTGATTTAGATTTACAAATTATATATTTAAGAAACGAAAAGATATGCAAAGATGATACCTTTTCAACCCAAGAATCTTTATATTCCACAATGAATGGATTGTTTATCTTTCTAATCAACTCCATCTACAAGGAGATAACAGGAGGTTATTAGTCTACAGAACAAAAGTCAATATCTATAGCTCAAGAATGATGTATGATTACAGATATTAAACAACAAAGCAACATCAAGGGCCATTGTCTATCCCTAGATCCTTCCAAGAGTTCAAACTCCATGATTCATGTCTAAGAAGTGACAAAAGGAATTGTTCTAAATATTTACAATTTGCATACGAACTAAGCTCCAAAAAGAGTGAAACTATGTGAATACATAACACAGAGGAGATTTAAAAAACAACCTCTTGATGAGCAGATCTTCTTGTCCTACCAGTCTGCCGGGCAAGCCGGATTTTCTTCAGAACATACCTTTTGAGACAGCAGAGATAAATCCAAATTTTCAGAAAACACCATTACATTCAAGCAATCATGTGTGTTAGGTGAAAGTACTTACAGTTTCTTCTCGTGCTTATGTCTAACAAGATGAGCTGACCCAAAGGACCCTTTCCCAATTTGCTCAAGTACCTCGTAGTGCTCCATTGTCAAACTCTGAAACTCAGCTCCTTTGACTAAATTTTCGTCTACACAATCTGACACCACATTAAGATAAAAGACACATTGTACGATCAGTTTATCCTTCAATCGTGCTTCTTGAAAAGCAACACAAAAACCGTACCTTTCTGAACATTATAACGAAAACATGAAACAGAATGAAAGCAAACGCACTCAAGAACGAAAAAAACTGAAACTTTCTTTCTTCGATTCTTCTGAACTTAAAAGCAAACACGAAACAGAATCTTCAATCATAAAAATCGAATCTTTCGTCGTATAACATGCAGTAATCAAGAAACTTCTAACGTTTTGTTGGGTCCTGTGATGTGAAAGACGAAAACTTTTCAGAGTTAATTGAGATTACAGGTTTCAATCCTTCGCATTCACAGCTTTCTTTACAGCCAATCTGACTGAGCGAGTCTATAGCACAACGAAGAACACAGCATTTTTGCTAAAAAGAAATAAAAACGGTTACTTTGGTTCAGAGAGAGAGAGAGAGAGAACAAACCAGAAAAACGGCGTCGTTGCGAGATTCAATCGGGAGATTTAAAAGAAGAAGTTGCAGCATTTTATGGAGGAAGCTACTAAACGGCACCGTTTCAGGAGGAGGAGAAACGGTAGTGAAGAAGAGGCATTATTATAGAGGAAAATGAAGGAGAAACTGGTTTGCCATGAATGAGACTTGCTCTGCTCTCTTGAGAGGAATACGACGGATTTTGCCTGATGGGAAGTGAATAAGACTTTGTAAATTTCCTATATATAAAATTTCAGACAAACAATATACTTTAGTATTAATTAAATGTTTTACGATATAATATCTGATTCACTCTTTTGTCCATTTGATGTGACTTGACTTTATTTATTTATTGTTTTGAAAATTCAAAAATAGAATAAAAAGCATAAAATGACAAATTCGTCTTATGATAAGATATATTATTTTTTGTAGTTCGTGCATTAACGATTTTTAATATATTTGATCAATAATTGATTAGGTCGCGTTGCAAAAAATTTGTATTTGAAAAGTTAGTGAATATTATGAGTATAGCTTTTTATTTTAGACAATAGCTTTTGAGTATCACAAAAGTATTTATTATATTCAATAATAAATATCCATTTCTTATTAATCAAGGAGCAATTTGGTAGAGTAACCTTAAAATTATATGTTATTTACATGTATTACGCGCATCATTAAGCGTCATGCATTCATTCTCTACTTACATATTGAATCACCCTTAATTTACTAGAGAAATTACATGCAAATGCCATTGTGGTTTCACATTCATAATCAACTTATGTCATATTCTTAATGTCGAGTATTGCCATATATAAAATCGTCATAGTAATTGATTATGTAATCGACTATGGAATCTAAAATCGTCAAATTTTACCATATATAGATCCACAATGATTGATATTTGATTAAAACTTAACTCCATACCAATCCATTTAAATACCAACAGTTTCATATAAGCCTAGAATTTATTCTATCGTATGATATATAACTATATGGTATGAAGATATTAAAACATTATAAATTTTTCTTTCCTTTCTCTTTTTATTTTTCTATCGTATTATTACAAATATAGAATGTTTGGATATATTGAGTAAATATTATTTTTGTAGCTTACATGATCGAAAATAATGTTTTAATATATCCATCAATATAATATATAATGTTTGAAGATATTAAAATATTATATTTTTTTCTGTCCTTTCTCTTTTTCTTTTTCTATCGTATAATACATAATGTTTGGAGATATTAAGTAATAATATAGAATGTTTGGATATATTAAAACATTATTAATTTTTCTACAAGGCGTATAGTCTTCTCTAATTTTAATATCGAAAATAATGTTTTAATATATCCATCAATATAATATATAATGTTTGGAGATATTAAGTAATAATATAGAATGTTTGGAGATATCATTATAATACATAATGTTTGGAGATATTAAGTATAATTTTATAAAATTTTCTGCCATTAAAGATATTAAAACTTTATAAATTTTACTGCCCTTTCTCTTTTTCTTTTTCTATCGTATAATATAAATTTTTCTGTCCTTTCTCTTTTTCTTTTTCTATCGTATAATATATAATTTTTGGAGATATTGAGTATAAAATATAATGTTTGAAGATATTAAAACATTATAAATTTTTCTACAAGACGTATAGTCTTCTCTAATTTTAATATCGAAAATAATGTTATGAATCGGATTGCTAACATTATAAATTTTTCTGTCATTTCTCTTTTTCTTTTTCTATCATATAATATATAATATTTGGAGATATTAAGTATAATATATAATGTTTGAAGATATTAAAACATTATAAATTTTTCTTTCCTTTCTCTTTTTCGGATTTTTCTTTCCTTTCTCTTTTTCGGATTTGAAGATATTAAAACATTATAAATTATAAATAATGTTATGAATCGGATTGCTAAAATTATAGATTTTTCTGTCCTTTCTCTTTTTCTTTTTCTATCATATAATATATAATATTTGGAGATATTAAGTATAATATATAATGTTTGAAGATATTAAAACATTATAAATTTTTCTTTCCTTTCTCTTTTTCTTTTTCTATCGTATAATATATAATGTTTGGAGATATTAAGTCATTGAAAAAGAGAAAGGCCAGAAAAAGAAATGCTATGAATCGAGAATAATGCTATGAATCAATCAAAAAATCATGACTAAACCGAATAAGATCATAATCTATGAAATGCTATGAATCAATCAAAAAATCATGGTATAAGATGATCGAGAATAATGCTATGAATCAGATTGCTATAATATGACTTGCCATTATGATTTCACCATTTTGGATTGTTATAATTGCATGACTAAATCAAATAAGATCATAATCTCATCGCATAGTCATAAATTATGCAAATTTTGATCCTCAACTTTCCTATTTATAGGTCAATTGCATATATATTAATGCAAAACATAAATGTCGTCCATGATTTTATGATTGGCGTATTTGACTACTAAATTAGCCATTAAATATAAATTTTCTGCCATTAAAGATATTAAAACTTTATAAATTTTACTGCCCTTTCTCTTTTTCTTTTTCTTTTTCTATCGTATAATATAAATTTTTCTGTCCTTTCTCTTTTTCTTTTTCTATCGTATAATATATAATGTTTGGAGATATTAAGTATAATATATAATGTTTGAAGATATTAAAATATTATAAATTTTTCTACAAGACATATAGTCTTCTCTAATTTTTAATATCGAAAATAATGTTATGAATTGGATTGCTAACATTATAAATTTTTCTGTTCTTTCTCTTTTTCTTTTTCTATCATATAATATAATATTTGGAGATATTAAATATAATATATAATGTTTGAAGATATTAAAACATTATAAATTTTTCTTTCCTTTCTCTTTTTGGTTGAAGATATTAAAACATTATAAATTATAAATAATGTTATGAATCGGATTGCTAACATTATAGATTTTTCTGTCCTTTCTCTTTTTCTTTTTCTATCATATAATATATAATATTTGGAGATATTAAGTATAATATATAATGTTTGAAGATATTAAAACATTATAAATTTTTCTTTCCTTTCTTTTTCTTTTTCTATCATATAATATATAATGTTTGGAGATATTAAGTCATTGAAAAAGAGAAAGGCCAGAAAAAGAAATGCTATGAATCGAGAATAATGCTATGAATCAATCAAAAAATCATGACTAAACCGAATAAGATCATAATCTATGAAATGCTATGAATCAATCAAAAAATCATGGTATAAGATGATCGAGAATAATGCTATGAATCAGATTGCTATAATATGACTTGCCATTATGATTTCACCATTTTGGATTGTTATAATTGCATGACTAAATCAAATAAGATCATAATCTCATCGCATAGTCATAAATTATGCAAATTTTGATCCTCAACTTTCCTATTTATAGGTCAATTGCATATATATTAATGCAAAACATAAATGTACGTCCATGATTTTATGATTGACGTATTTGACTACTAAATTCGCCATTAAATATAAATTTTCTGCCATTAAAGATATTAAAACTTTATAAATTTTACTGCCCTTTCTCTTTTTCTTTTTCTATCGTATAATATAAATTTTTCTGTCCTTTCTCTTTTTCTTTTTCTATCATTATAATATATAATGTTTGGAGATATTAAGTATAATATATAATGTTTGAAGATATTAAAATATTATAAATTTTTCTACAAGACATATAGTCTTCTCTAATTTTTAATATCGAAAATAATGTTATGAATTGGATTGCTAACATTATAAATTTTTCTGTTCTTTCTCTTTTTCTTTTTCTATCATATAATATAATATTTGGAGATATTAAATATAATATATAATGTTTGAAGATATTAAAACATTATAAATTTTTCTTTCCTTTCTCTTTTTCTTTTTCTTTTTCTTTTTCTTTTTCTTTTTCTATCGTATAATATATAATGTTTGAAGATATTAAAACATTATAAATTATAAATAATGTTATGAATCGGATTGCTAACATTATAGATTTTTCTGTCCTTTTTCTTTTTCTTTTTCTATCATATAATATATAATATTTGGAGATCTTAAGGATAATATATAATGTTTGAAGATATTAAAACATTATAAATTTTTCTTTCCTTTCTCTTTTTCTTTTTCTATCGTATAATATATAATGTTTGGAGATATTAAGTCATTGAAAAAGAGAAAGTACAGAAAAAGAAATGCTATGAATCGAGAATAATGCTATGAATCAATCAAAAAATCATGACTAAATCGAATAAGATCATAATCTATGAAATGCTATGAATCAATCAAAAAATCATGGTATAAGATGATCGAGAATAATGCTATGAATCAGATTGCTATAATCTGACTTGCCATTATGATTTCACCATTTTGGATTGTTATAATTGCATGACTAAATCGAATAAGATCATAATCTCATCGCATAGTCATAAATTATGCAAATTTTGATCCTCAACTTTCCTATTTATAGGTCAATTGCATATATATTAATGCAAAACATAAATGTACGTCCATGATTTTATGATTGACGTATTTGACTACTAAATTCGTGCCTATAATGTATTAAACATTGATTGACAATTCAGCAATTTATTATTTACTGCCTAAGATTGCGCATTGAGCCTAAGATTGCGAATCAAATTATATATATGTAGAAGAGAAAATTCTAAATTAACATGGTAACGGCTAATATACGTTATGGATTATTATTAAGTAAAGTAGTAATAAATCACTAGATCGATCAAGCCAATCATCTAAATGCATATTCATACAAATAAATATTAAATCATATCTATACATTATAATCTTAGGCAGCAATTTGTTATTTACTGCCTAAGATTAGCATTGAGCCTAAGATTGCGAATCAAATTATATATATGTAGAAGAAAATTCTAAATTAACATGGTAGCGGCTAATATACGTTATGGATTATTATTAAGTAAAGTAGTAATAAATCACTAGATCGATCAAGCCAATCATCTAAATGCATATTCATACAAATAAATATTAAATCATATCTATACATTATAATCTTAGGCAGCAATTTGTTATTTACTGCCTAAGATTGCGAATCAAATTATATATATGTAGAAGAGAAAATTCTAAATTAACATGGTAGCGGCTAATATACGTTATGGATTATTATTAAGTAAAGTAGTAATAAATCACTAGATCGATCAAGCCAATCATCTAAATGCATATTCATACAAATAAATATTAAATCATATCTATCGTATAATATATAATGTTTGAAGATATTAAAACATTATAAATTTTTCTTTCCTTTCTCTTTTCTTTTTCTATCATATAATATATAATATTTGGAGATCTTAAGGATAATATATAATGTTTGGAGATATTAAGTCATTGAAAAGAGAAAGTACAGAAAAAGAAATGCTATGAATCAGATTGCTATAATCTGACTTGCCATTATGATTTCACCATTTTGGATTGTTATAATTGCATGACTAAATCGAATAAGATCATAATCTATGAAATGCTATGAATCAGATTGCTATAATCTGACTTGCCATTATGATTTCACCATTTTGGATTGTTATAATTGCATGACTAAATCGAATAAGATCATAATCTATGAAATGCTATGAATCAATCAAAAATCATGGTATAAGATGATCGAGAATAATGCTATGAATCGAGAATAATGCTATGAATCAATCAAAAATCATGGTATAAGATGATCGAGAATAATGCTATGAATCGAGAATAATGCTATGAATCAGATTGCTATAATCTGACTTGCCATTATGATTTCACCATTTTGGATTGTTATAATTGCATGACTAAATCGAATAAGATCATAATCTATGAAATGCTATGAATCGAGAATAATGCTATGAATCAATCAAAAATCATGACTAAATCGAATAAGATCATAATCTATGAAATGCTATGAATCGAGAATAATGCTATGAATCAGATTGCTATAATCTGACTTGCCATTATGATTTCACCATTTTGGATTGTTATAATTGCATGACTAAATCGAATAAGATCATAATCTATGAAATGCTATGAATCGAGAATAATGCTATGAATCAATCAAAAATCATGGTATAAGATGATCGAGAATAATGCTATGAATCGAGAATAATGCTATGAATCAGATTGCTATAATCTGACTTGCCATTATGATTTCACCATTTTGGATTGTTATAATTGCATTACATAGTCTGAGTTGAATGGACTTTTAAATTATAAAATTATCAGCTATGTATTAATATTGCAACATGTGTTTTTAATGTCTTAGATCTTTATGGAGCTTTAGTTGGGGTTGGGGAGCTCTAGCCTTATCATGATGAAATTTATGGTGAGATGCGGCATAAAATAAATTTCTCATTGATCAACCTCGGGTGAGTATCCGCGTTTAAACATAAAAACATATTTTCAAAAATATAATAATGAATCATTATGGGTTTCGGAATATTTATTTTAGACCCTCGCTTACAGGTTAGATGAAATTATGTGTGTTGTCTATGGGGACATGGCTATAAAGTTTTATTATTTATGGAACTCTACAGTTAGTTCTGTTGTTCTATGTGTTTTGAGTTTTTGGCGTATTGAACAGGAGGAAGGTAACTTAGAAGATTTATTTTCCCCAAATGAATGTTTCTTTTTTCTACTCACTTTCAGTTTCAGTTAATAATAAACGGATTTTATAATATAGGTAGCTTCAAGAATGTAACAAACATCGAAGGGATGTCAAAAATAGTGATTGAGCCTGACATTCCTGAAATCAGGTCATTCCGAATGAGGTACTAACATCCCAATTGTTCATCTAAACTATAGTTTTTGTTGAACATCTAATTAGTTGACGGTTTAAAGACGTCGTGATTTTATGTACTCAGGATTCCGCCGTCACCATTTTGAAGTCCTATGCCATGATTAGAAGAAATATTCGTGTCATATTTATCCAGTAATACTTTTGGTTTTTACTTGCAATTCATATGCTATGTTTTTTATATGCTTTCCCCAATGTTTTTTTTTAATTTTTTGAAATAAAAAACTTAGTCTAATCTTTTTAGTAATTGACAGCTACCGCATTTATCATTATAATAAATAGTCAAGGTAATCTATAAAAATCTATTATAATAAAAATCAAATTTTAGAAAGCGACTATTTCCATTAACTGCCGATCTATTTAATCACAAGGGGGACATATATACTTCAAGATCTATTTGATAAAGACAATTAAATTTTACGATTCGATTTATAGTCATAATGAAGACGCCAAAAACTCAAACGTGTACTTTCTTCTATATCCAATATAATTTGATAAATATGGTAGGTCATATAAATTATATTGATTACAAGATCACAGCTATAAATTTTTTCTTGGCCAATTACCTGAATGCTTTAATCACAGTAACTTACTTATATAACGAAAATTGTTATACTTTGTCTTTGCATATCGAAAACAGTTTACTTATATAACGAAATTTCAATGCCGTCTTGCACAATACCATATGTACTCAACCTTTTGACTACAATTTAAACCAATATGTAAAATAAAATTATAAAATCAAATGTATGAATAATTTCTTATAACTCTCACCCCGCGCAAGGCGCGGGTCCTTATCTAGTTAATTATTAAATGACGATACTACGTGTGACCAATCTGTTAAATTTTCTTTCATTTAGTTGCTGCCACATTATAATTTTTCAACGGTCTATATTGTAAATAAAATTAATATGCTGACAAAAAAAGAAGACAATATTAATAGTTTTTTTTTTAAGTTTCCATTTGTTATATTAGTAAAGTTTTGTAGAAATTACTATATATACCAAATTACATAAATACGATATCTAATGTATTATTTAATACTAATACAGTTTAACACCAAATTTCTGTACAATTTCATATTTTAAACAAATTAGAATTATATAAACTAAAACTAAAGATAAGTTGATGATATAGTTTTTGAATGGAATATCGCATCATTATATGGTGTTTAGAAGAAAGAGTATCTTCATCGTCTAGTTTTCTTGCTTTTTTGGCCAATTCTAGCTTTCTTGTTTATGACCTAAAGTCTTCTTTAAGCGGATAAAATATCACTAATTATATATAAATTATTTGATTTTTCTTAGTTTGTCTTTTTGTTGTTGTCTCTTGTTTTTTTTTTTTTTGAATGAATGTTAAATTAGATTCAAAACAAAAAACGTTTTTACAATGAATGCAACTTTGTTTGAGTTTGTGGAAATATACTATTCTACTATGCTAGAGAAGAATCATCTTGATGCAAACCATAGTTGCATTGCCTTGTCATATTTCTTGTGAACCTTCCCGCATAGAGTCGATCACGGTTCGGATGTGCTTGTCGATGTACCTTGCTAGCGAGATGGATCTGTAGAAGGTTCACCGTGACGACGGCGTTCCTCTCCCTCCAGATTGAGTGGATGGAAGCCTGGAAAGCAGACCGTAGCAAAAGCGAGTATTGCGGTCGAAGTTGTGTCCATAAGACTGCGTAAAATATCATCGATTGTTGGAATAATGATTTCCCATCAGCTTCATCGTGAGCTTTCTCCATATTAGTCCAGAGTAGGAGCAGGTAAAGAACAAGTGGTTTCTTGTCTCATTCTGAGTTTTGCAGAGAATGCAAGTTGCATCAGCTTGTGGATTCCAGCATTGAATCCTATCTCCTGTTGCCAATCTATTATGGATAGCAATCCATGCAACTACAGAATATTTAGGTGTAGCTAGCGTGAACCAAATCCCTTTGCTCCACGTTACTTTCGGACGCACCTCCCTGATTAGCTCCCAAGTCTGAGTAGAGCTAAAAACAGTCTTATAAATATCACCCCTGCCTTTCCACTGTGCCTTATCAGCGTGATGAGACAGACCAGCAGCTTGGAGCTTCACCACTTCATTTGCGATCAAAATCAGATTATTTGACCGGTATCTTCACCACTTCATTTGTTGTTGTCTCTTGAACAACTTCTTGAATGATTGTAGACTATTTGTATAGGCAGAAAAAGATTGATTTTACAGTTGATGCTTTGTTCCACTCATCCACGTCAAACACAGTAAGCATTGTAAGTAAAATATAAATTCTTAGGGGTCGTTATGAATTTTCTAAAATCTAAACTGTCATTCTCATGGACAGCTTATGTTTTCGGCACTGTCAAGCTCAGTTAAGTCTAGCTTAAATAATTATAATGGGAAAATTAAAGAGCACTTATCGATCTAATCCACTCGTGTTTCTTGTCGTTTCTTTGGAATCAGGTGTAATATAATTACAGGCACGAGTCATGTAAATGTGTATATATAGTATTACTAGTGGTGCTGCCCAATATGTTTAACTAAACATGTATAAACACCGACATATATGTATTATACAGTGTATAAACATGACATCACTGGTGCAAAGTAATAAACGGTCAATACATTAACATAGTGGCACCCCAACAACAACACTTAAAGATTTTTTTCCCTCAAACTTATTTGTTGGTAGAATAATGATTTGTATAAATCTAGTGACGCTAAAACAATGTCTATGTATATTCAGCACCGATATAAAATCTTTATGCAGCAATATCTAGTTGTTTTTATTCCTTTTAAAAAGGGGGAGCTATAAGTTTTTTCAAGCTTTGTTCGTCTTACTTCACACCCACTTATAATTTTTCCTTCCGCATGAAACCATTTATTAGACCTTTAGTAGTTCAGGGCAAGGGCAAAACCGCGTGAGCATATTAAAATTTAATAACCACGTCAACGAGAAATCTATTTTTCTTTTTAAAAGATCACCAAATTACAGCTATGTAACTCTCATTATTTATTTTTGTGATTTACTGCAGAATTGTTCAATCAAAATTACAGGATGTTCAGTGTTCAATCCAGTGACCAAATTGTAGCTATTTTCTCTTCTCATCCTTTTTCACTGTGCAATATATGGATTCAAAAATACAAAATGAAATTCAAGAGAATAAATAAAAGCTGTATTCTAGTAGAAATAACTAAAATTTCACTAATAATCAGTATATTGTAGCTAGTTTTAGCTTTTGTGATTACATTAATGTATATTTATATCCCTAATAATATATGTTTGCATACTCCTCATCCTCGTGTAATGTGCAAATCACTTGAATTTAATATCACTTAATTTAGTTAAGAATTTAGAATCATAAAATAGTAACATACTATGATTTTCATTTTTTTAAAAAAGTACTGATAAGTTTTGCTTTGAATTTAATAACAAGTCATTTGTTTTTTGTTACAAAAAAAATTCATTTTGTTTTTGTTTTTTCTAATCAAAATTTTGGGTTTCTAATTTTTTTTATAAGCCTAATACATATTGAATTTTTTTTCAAATTCGTAAGAGACTTATAACATGGCGTCGTTTGTTTCTCCATCGTCTACAAATGTAATTACTTTCTTCCACCTTCTCCATCTTCGGAAGCAAAACGAAAAACTCACGATGTTTGCCGAATCAACCAGCGTCATCCCTAAGGGACATGTAACTAACTATTATTTTTCTAGATCTTTATTAAGTCGTGTTGCATCTAAAGTGTCTTAAATCTCTGTGCACCATATTAAACTATAATGCTTAGGTGCTACTTGGACTTTTTCTTTTAGCTAATACGTCGATCATATGGGAAGAAGCTGTTAATGTATTTGAAATAGACGACAACTTTCATTAAGTGGTAGCAAATTTAAACAAAAACCTCTAAATTTATACAAAGGCTACATACAACACGTTTATGAGTCCCAATAGAAAGAAAAAAAAGAACAAAGATCAGCATAATATGTATGTACACATTCCAAAAAAAACAGAACAAAAAAATCTATATGGTAAGTTCCTTTTGAAGAGTGTTATGTTATTACTACTACTACCTTCTCTCAGACCTTGAAGACAAAGATGCAATGTTCTCTGGACACTATCTGCAACCAACTTCAGTTTCCTTGAGTCAAATCTCCTGCAGCCGAACCGTTTACTTCCACCGTATGGCTCACTCTCTGTTTACACTTCTCCCAATCATCCACACATTGCCAACAAGCTCGACCTCCATGGCTTCCTTCCGTTCCAAGAAACGTCACGCTGGGGTTATCCTCAAACGTATACCTCAACCTGACCGATACGCAGTAAGGCAGCCACGCCGCTCCTCCAGCCGCGTTTACGTGAGGTATGTGCGCAGGATCAATAACCACGGTCAGAGAAAAGTCAACCGTGTTCTGAGTCCGGTCGTAGTGGATGTTGCTTTTAGCTGCACAGTCTGTGCCGGAATGGTTCTCTAGACATGCTCGATTCTAGGTCTCTGTGCAGAAGGAGGAGCAGTCTCTCCACCTTGCTGTTGTGATTGCGATAATCCTTTTTCCAAGCTATTAGTTTCAGAAACTCTCTTAAGACAGGTATGGGTAGTGTGAGGAGTGTTATGAACGAGGCAACTCTTGAAGCATCGTAAGGCTCTGATGCAACACGTCTGCTGAAATACTTGCAGATTTCTCCAATCTCGGATTGTGTTAGATCATCTGATGAACCGTTTTGTTGTTGTTGTTGCTGCTGCTGGTGATGGAATCGCCTTACGCTAAGGACTTGAAGAAGAAGCTGAACTCTATGGACACTCACCGCAAATACATAGCCACTACCATAAGAAAAGAAAAAGATAACTAAGGTTAGCATAAACAGACACACATATGATTCTCCTAAGTTCTTGGTTTAGATTACCCGACAAAGAAGTGTAAAGCTGGTTGTTCTTGGTCTAAATTCAAGAGAGCGCCTTCGTTCTCCTTCAAGATTGAACCTAAGATCTCTCTTAAGAGATATCGTAGCTGAGCAAATAGCCACAGTACTCCTAGATATTTAAGGATCCCATGCAAAACTTTTTTAAAAGCCACAAGAGGAACCGATCCTCCACCATAGCCCCATCATTACCTAAACCGATAATAGTTGTGTTTAACTTCGCCTCTTACATGTGCTGGCACACCACTCCCTGGTTGTCTACGTACAGACAATCCTGAAGCAACACCGCCAACACGACTCATCACGGCTCTTGACATTGCACTAGAGGAGGAAAAGTTGGCTATGTTCCCACCGCTACCTGTTGGGTCTGCACTGTTCAGATTCGGTTCTAAACCGTTCAGTTCTTGAGCAACATGCTCCATGATGAAAGGTCTGAACTGGGGACACGGCAAGGAGCCTCCGATAGAAGCACCACCCTTGGGTGGAGTTGCTGGTTGCAACCAGACTTGGTCTCCAGCAAAGCATCTCATGTCCACTGCAAAACGTTTACGGTATATGATCCTTATCCAATAGGGTCCACGGAGTACTACAGAGACATCAATGGGTAAGAGAGAGCTGGGAACGATTCCAGGTCCGCTTCTCCCTGCAACTCCATGGAAACTTCCGCCGAGTGGTTCTGAAGCTGCTGAGGCAGAATGGCCACCAACAACATTAGGAGCTGTTAACGTTGAAGGGACAATGGTACCTTGAGTCTGTTGTATCTGATTTGATTGTCTTGAAGTCGCTGTGGCAGGTATGACAGGCACGCCAGTGGCAGTATTTTCTCGAGCAGGGCGAGTAGCAGCAGCTAGTGCAGTCAAAGGCCCAGCAGTAAGGCGGATGCTATCCAAAGAGATTCTACCTCTGCTCCATTTAAGAAATCCTCCAAAACTGTACAAGAATAATCCACAATAAGGAAAAGCATAGATTCATAGCTCTTAAGTAGTGAACTCACCTTAGTATGTGGCCAGTGTTGGTCAGGAGAGACATGCATGGTGCATCCATCTTTACCTGATTCCCACTCGACAACAAAACGAGCCAAAATGCCTGAACCAAAGCTAAACCACAGGCTCGTTAACCCTACCGCCTCAATCTTGAAAGCCCTCCATCTATCAACTGCCTTACCACTGACTTTCCCTCCATCAGATCCTTTAATAGCGGCACTAGCACCAGACTCTTCTGCTTTTCATCTGGCTTTATGCCAAATAGCTTCCGCATACCAAAGGAGAACATTCTAGCGTTTGAAAGCCTCTGTATGTCGGCCACAAGCTTCTTTATGCTATCGGTTTCAACGGATCGGTAGCTCAGAACAACACCTTCCGGTCATAACGGATATGGGAATCAACATCAGGCAATTCGCAATGTGAACTCCAGATCCCCACGGTGTGGTTTTGCTTCCCTTCTGAAGCTCCCAGAGATCCCTGAAGTGTTGGTCGTTTATTTTCACATCCCAACACCTGCTTCCAGGTGTACCTAGCTGCAAGCATATATGTTGCCACGAATCATTTTGAGCAAACGGAAGCCGGAACCATATGTCTGAAAACGCATCTCTTAGTCCCGTTTCCTCAACGTATTGAATATCCAGTGCCTCCATCTGACTAGTTAGTTTGGCATGCTTTATGGACAGCGAAGAATGTCTGACCACATGGAGAAGAGCATAGACAAAAACGCTTGAGGGTGTGTTCCCCTTGTTTGCTTCAGCTATGAGATTCCCATAGCGGCATCCAATGGAGTTTGTTGATGCTGCCACGGTAGTGGATAGGGTTTGTGATGCATGGCTCTGCACCAATTCAGAGGTTTTACCTCTCTTATTGGGATTATCAACACCTTCCACTCCCTGGAGAGATGGAATCAATCTTAGCAAATCTGAAGCTGACCGCTTCCGGGACTTCTGGTGTTTTCTCAACAAAGGACCATCAGAAGTAGTGGCAAGATCAGATGTTCGTGCTGAAAATAAATGGGATTAGGAGTTCCAGTACCGAGATAAGTTATAAGACAAGAGGCTATGAAAATGTTCTTACATACGGGAAGAGGTGACAACGAGGATTCAGTGACCATTCTACTGCCTGCCTCAGAGACACCCTTCCCAGCAGTTAAAGAGCCCTGCCGACTGTAGATGGAATCAGATCGATAACTAGTCATGAATGGAACTTTTCCGCGGTCATCAACAGCCGGAAGATTCTTGGGAATTTAGCCATGAACATCACTTAAAACAAGATCGGATGTCTCTTTCTGATGTCCAAACACTTCATCTACAATGCTAGAGAAACTCAACTGGTTTCCACTCATATCTGCCAAAGATTCTTCAACTAGTCCAGGATGACGGTGTCCAGATGCTTGATTTAAGCTCTTAGCATCCGAAAATGAAGATACAAAACTATCCACATCGGATGTAATCAAGTTAAGATCATCTTCAAGAATCCGTCTCTGTCCGATATCAATTTTGTTAACTCGCAAAACGTTGCTCAAATCATTAAAAAGCTGAGGTTTTCCCGAACCATCTGTTTGAGTTTCCACTAGTTTAAACAATGGAGTGAAGTCCTTTTCGAGTTCTATGAGCAGGAGGTGAGAGCTTTCACAGTCAGGGAATCCCAAAGCCAGGAAGTTCGACCCTTCCAAGAGGTTTTTGGGAACTTTGTTTATACCAAAACCATGTTTGTAGACCTGCATTAAACAAACATCAACACTTCCAAATCTTGAAGAACAAAAAGCTGAGGCAAACAATTACTACCTCAAGACCCAAAAATTTGCCAATGGCGGCAAAAAAATGCAAAATGCTTTTACTTCTCAAGTTGATAAAGGCATCAACTGCACATATGCTTCCTTGGTTTAACACATCTTCAAATTCGGTTAGGATGAAGGGTGTTAAGATACTCTTAGACGACTGAAGAAAAAACCGACCAGTCCTGCAATCGTTAATATAAAATGAGAAATGTCTGGCTTAAATAACATCCCTCTCTCTCTCTCTCTACATATATTATACCTTATATTGATCCCGAGTGATAAGAACGAAGATCCATATGCTCGGACACGTAACATCTCTGGCTCTACTTGTTCCTTAGAGTCTACTAAGTTTTCTCCCTAAAAGAAGGCAGGAAAGAAGGATGCTCCAATTAGATATTGAGAACACCAATAGCAAGAGATATGGCCTGAGCATTGCAGAAAATTCAATACTTATGACAACTAGATTGTATCAAAACAAATATAGATTCTAGAAATCTACGTTCCACCATTTCTGAAATTTAAATTTCCAGTTAATGTGTAATCTCATGTTCTCTAGCATGAACTCATGGAAACTGGCTCTCTTTTTTTTTACCTCAATACCAGGCTCATCAAGGAAGGCCTGCAAGAAGACATCACTAAGAGCTCGACAGATCCGAGCATTCCTCAAAAGCTCTTTCTGAATTTCAAGAAGACGTGTGTATCTGTTACACCATATAGCTTTAAGCAGAAGCTTCTCCACGTCAACGCAGCTCTGATCGAGAGAAAACTCTGCTTCCTTGCCAGTTAGTGGGTCAATCACAAACGTGCTGTGAGAACACTTGATCTGGAGATCTGAACCTGGTTCAATTTTAATGAACGGACCAGAATTTTTATCAGAATCTGACCAGCACATAAGTTTCACTCCTGGTGTTCGAAGACTAACAGAATCTGCCTCTCCTTCTTGGTTAGCTGGTGTGGTGGTGCCAGTATCCGAAATCAAATCAAAGCGAAGAGCATCTTTCCATCTCCCATGAAGAAGAGCTTGTACCTGCCTTATGACTGTGTCCATGACAACGGCAAGGCAAAGCTCATGGAGCACCGCATATAATATTGTGAATGGACTTTCCGCCACAGACATTCTACGCTCCAAATCATCACCAAGGATATGCCTTCTCATCACTTCGAGTTTAATGGGGCCACTTCTTTCACCAACAAGCAGATCCAAATGCAAGATCCTCCACATGGACAGGTGTCCTCGGTAACCGAGAGTCACCAGAACATTAAACTCCCCGTCGACAGATAAAGTAACCGTCCCTTTAGAAACTTTCACTTATGTTATCTCTTTCGGTAGTGTGATTTCAAGTAGCTTGGAGCGTACGAGTATCTCCAGTTTTCTCAGCACTGGTTTCTGTTGATGCCCGTCCAAGGAGCATTGCATCCCCATATCGTCTACACACTTCGGCAGGCGCTGATAAGAACCTGTCAGCAAAATCTCAACAGCAGAGGGAACGTCATAGACAGGAGCACGAGCTTGCTGTAGACCTTCGTGCATGAAAAACAACGAATCTGCAGCTTGTGTGAAGCATATATAATGAGATGATAGTGTGCTCCCGAGATCTTGACAGGAATTTATTAGAGGAACCTGAAGCCAAGGAGGTATATCCAGAGGTGAAATAAGCGGCTTAATAAATTATGCTTTGATAAACATACAAAATGTATTAATAAACTTAGAAATTCAAATCTATAACAACAAAACACCAAAAAAATTGAAAACCAAACAAAAACAAATCAAAACGTTCAAATCCAAGCACACAAAAAAATAAGTGACTAACTAGTAACTAGCATAAATCTACTAAAAGTAGAGACTACCAAGAGTAAAGATAATCTAATATTTTCTCACTAGATGCACCAATGCTAACAAGTGAATTGCTTCTATGTACCAATCCATATCCTTAGCAGTGCATTGATGGTGACTGGTGATTATAGGCAAAGTGCTTAACTTTCACTACACTATGTAAGCAGTTAAAACGAAAGTAACACTATATTTCCACATTAACCGAACTAAAAAACTAAGTTTGATAAAGATTCAGTAATGTAACCCAAACAACAAATGTAGCTTTGAATTTCACATGTTAGTGTAGCCCAAACAACAAATGTAGCTTTGAATTTCACATGTTAGTGTAGCCCAAACAACAAATGTAGCTTTGAATTTCACATGTTAGTGTAGCCCAAACAACAAATGTAGCTTTGAATTTCACATGTTAGTGTAGCCCAAACAACAAATGTAGCTTTGAATTTCACATGTTAGTGTAGCCCAAACAACAAAACCCCATCAAAGTACATTCAGTTTCATTCCCTGTCTGTAAAGCCAATATCTGATCTCCAATCCAACAAAGCTTCGAACTTTCATTAAACCCACAAACCCCAAAACGTTAAAAACAAAACTTTTAACAACAAGCAGATCCAAATGCAAGATCCTCCACATGGACAGGTGTCCTCGGTAACCGAGAGTCACCAGAACATTAAACTCCCCGTCGACAGATAAAGTAACCGTCCCTTTAGAAACTTTCACTTATGTTATCTCTTTCGGTAGTGTGATTTCAAGTAGCTTGGAACGTACGAGTATCTCCAGTTTTCTCAGCACTGGTTTCTGTTGATGCCCGTCCAAGGAGCATTGCATCCCCATATCGTCTACACACTTCGGCAGGCGCTGATAAGAACCTGTCAGCAAAATCTCAACAGCAGAGGGAACGTCATAGACAGGAGCACGAGCTTGCTGTAGACCTTCGTGCATGAAAAACAACGAATCTGCAGCTTGTGTGAAGCATATATAATGAGATGATAGTGTGCTCCCGAGATCTTGACAGGAATTTATTAGAGGAACCTGAAGCCAAGGAGGTATATCCAGAGGTGAAATAAGCGGCTTAATAAATTATGCTTTGATAAACATACAAAATGTATTAATAAACTTAGAAATTCAAATCTATAACAACAAAACACCAAAAAAAAATTGAAAACCAAACAAAAAAAAACAAATCAAAACGTTCAAATCCAAGCACACAAAAAAAAAAATAAGTGACTAACTAGTAACTAGCATAAATCTACTAAAAAGTAGAGACTACCAAGAGTAAAGATAATCTAATATTTTCTCACTAGATGCACCAATGCTAACAAGTGAATTGCTTCTATGTACCAATCCATATCCTTAGCAGTGCATTGATGGTGACTGGTGATTATAGGCAAAGTGCTTAACTTTCACTACACTATGTAAGCAGTTAAAAACGAAAGTAACACTATATTTCCACATTAACCGAACTAAAAAAAAAACTAAGTTTGATAAAGATTCAGTAATGTAACCCAAACAACAAATGTAGCTTTGAATTTCACATGTTAGTGTAGCCCAAACAACAAAAACCCCATCAAAGTACATTCAGTTTCATTCCCTGTCTGTAAAGCCAATATCTGATCTCCAATCCAACAAAGCTTCGAACTTTCATTAAACCCACAAACCCCAAAACGTTAAAAACAAAAACTTTTAACAAAAAAGAGAAAAAAAAACACAAACCTGTTTACACCACTTGGCGAGCGCATTGAGCCGAAGCAACCGTTGCTGAGTCTTGACGATGTACTTAAGGAGGCTAACCTTCTTATCAGTATCATAAAGCTCCGGAGACTTGGCATTTTCAACGAGTTCCTTGAGCGAAAGGAACGATTCATCCGCCACTCGACCGATCAGAGCGGAGAAATCCACCGTATGTTTCCCTAACTCCACCATCGCGGACGCAAATATCGCCACCGGTCCGATTCAGAAAACTTGGGTGAGATCGGACGATTTTAAAAAATTAGGGCTTTTTTTGCCTCCGCTTCCAGTTACAGCCTTACAGGATTTGATTCGGACAAGAGAGAGAGAGAGAGAGAGAAAGTGAGAAAATCTGTTTCAATGTGGGTCTCTTATCTATCCACGTAAGCAGGAAGTCACCGTACGTACTGAACTATGGGATTTACCATTGCTGACTAGGAAAATTACATTAAACGTGGTAATTTTCAAAAGTTGAAATGTTAGATTAATTATTAGATTTTGATTCGCGCTTATTAGCTAAGACAAGTTTTGTCTAGTGAAATATATAAATTATGTATTTTAAAATTTTCTATATAATCTTTTTTAAAATTCTACTTGGGAATAAAGGTAATCATCTCCTTGCCCAAAAAAGATACTCATTGTTATGAATATATTATTGTGGATGTCCATTGACCAGCCCGGCCCATCAAGATGGATGGCCGGCCCATTAGATTAGAGATAGACTTAGACGACCCATTATGTGTTTGGCCCAATTACTTATGACGGTCTATGTAATCCTTATATAAAGAACCCTCCTGTTTATGAATAATACACACCGAAACATCCTTCACAAACCTATTCTTTCACAACACGTTATCAGCACGAGCTGCTCTCAAAATCCCTTCTCTTTCCCATTTCTAAACTAAGCCATCAAAAACCCTAATTTCTGGCGCAACTTCAAACCGTTCAATCTCTCAAACCGTAAGAACCCAGACGAAGAGTAATATATCAAATTGAATCTCTCGACGAGACGAATCCATCGCCGTAAACTTCGTGTCGATCCGACACCAGACGCGCTCTCAGCTCCGTTCCAACCAGCCATCAATTGCCTAAAACCCTAATCCGTCCGCAAGCTCTCTCTCTTTTGGTGGTCCGGTTCAGATCTTCAAAATTCTAAAGGTAAACAATCTGAAACCCTAAAGATCACCCATAAAATCGAATTTGGCTTCTTGATAAAGGTTTAAGACTAATTAAAATTTTGCAAACCCCTCTAAAAACACTAGATCAATAAGTCCGATCCCTACCTATGAGTAAATCGAAGCTCTTAAACTAGAAGTTCGATCAGAGATTGTTAATCAATTAAAATCACAGCCTCAATGGCTTGTTGAATCTCGAAAACCCTGCTGATCTGAATGATCAAATCGAATCCTTAAGCCTTGAAATCGATCAATCCCCAAAACCCTAATTTTGGCCACTTTCAACCCTTGTTTGTTTGATTGAAATCGATTTGATTGATTGTTTAATGGCTTGATTGATCTGTTATCCTTGATGGTTGATTGAGTTTATTTGATCTGATTTAATTGAATCTGAAAAATTGCAAAGTTCCCTTTTCTGGAAAATAGAAAGTTTCCTTTTATGGAAAGTTTCTTTTTATAGAAAATTTCCTTTTCTAAAATTTCCTTTATGATTGCTTTCTTGATTCTTTGATCATCTAGAAATTGTTTGCTAAGATAGCATCATGAAATTGAATTGCTAAAGGGCCTTGAAACCCGGTTAATCTTTGATTTTAATTGTCAATTTTATTGTTGATATGTTTCGAATTTATGGACCTTGAAATCCATATTTATCTGAAATAATTGATAAGGTTTATCCGACCTTGAAAATCGGAATAGATAAATCCGACCTTGAAAATCGGAAGTGATAAGGTTTATCCGACCTTGAAAATCGGAAAGACTTGCTAAGGTTTATCCGGTTTTGTAACCGGCCTAGTCCTTATACGACCTTGTGTCCGGCCTAACCTTATCCTCATCCGGCCTTGAAACCGGTCTTAGCCCTTATCCATTGTCGACCTTGAAAACCGACCAGGTCATGGTCCGGCTTTGATTGGTCTGACCTTGATCTATGCGTTTGCAATCTAACCTGGCCGTGTGGCCTTGATGCATCATAATCATATACTGGCCTAATGGCATTGCATATCATCCATTTCATACTTGACACATCTTGATTGTTTGCTTGGCCGCATCATACATCTCCTAGGCCGTGTGGCCTCATTGCGTATCTGATTAAGCATATTGCATAAGAGCTAAGGTGATAGATTATTTTTTTGATTCATGATTTGAATTACTTAAGGCCTTGAAACCTTAGCCACATATAGCATTGATCCAATCTTTGTCTAAGCTTGCATTACTCATTAGTGTGGCTGTGTGGTCCATTAGCACATCATATGGTCGTGTGACCTTCACTGCATACTGTTGGCCGTATGGCCTTATCATGCATCATAAACTTATGGCCGTGTGGCATTAGAAACTATATGCATTGATGTTTTGAATTGATTGCATGAATTCTAAATCTTGAACTAAATTGATTGATAATATGATTTCAGATGTCGAAATTTGAACCTTCGGATTATGATGCCCTAAGTCTCTCTGGAGATAATTAGTTGGAATGGGCAATGAACACTTCAGTTGTCCTGAAGTGAAGAGGACTCGGACAGTGCATCACTCAAGGTGATTATGCAACTGAAAGTGAAAAGTATATGGTCGTTCATATGTATTATGCGCCATCATCTCACTGAGGAACTGAGAAATCAGTATATACACATTGAGAATCCTCATGACCTTTGGATAGGATTAAAGTCCAGATACACAATGGTGTTATTACCAAAGGTCAGGCATGAATGGATGAGTCTCAGATTCCAAGACTTTAAGTCTGTGGACGATTATCACTTGGCTTTGTCCAAAGTTGTTTACAAACGGAGACTATGTGGTGGAGTGGTAACAGAGGAGGATTTACTGGAAAAGACCTTCCTCACAGCCGATCCAAGTGATCTATTGTTACAATATACCTTAAGAGAAAAAGGCTTCACCACCTATAATAATATGTTTTCATGCCTATTGATAATTGAGCAAAAGAAATTGCTAGAAAGCGTTGAAGCATGAGGAATCGAGCGGCCGTGTCCGAGTTAAGGGATGGTGTGGCCGGCATGTCTATTGACTAAATAAGACTTTGACATTCTGATTTTGTGTTTTATGCTTTGCTTTGATTTGCTTGTCATTTACATTTTATAGAAATAATAAAAGTTGTTTTAGTTATCTTGTGTGCTTGCTTGATAATTCCCTGATTGATAAATGACAAATGAGAACTTGACAAAAGGATAGTCAGACCACGGCCAAGGCATTTGCCTAAAGGGGCACGATTTTATTCACCTAAATAAAAGTCCCATTGAGTTATAAAACTTGAGTATGAATGGTTTCCATATTGAACCAATGGGCAAAGGAAACAAAAGTTCCTACAGATTTATGAAAATCGCCCAAGGCAAAAAGAGTGGTCAAGACTATACTATACTGATCTAGACTATGCCAAGGATCAGTATGATAAGGCACAAGGCCTAGGTAACCAGATTGGTTGACCAACAAAATTTTATACACTTTATGGCATGACTGGATTAGCCATACAAGTCCAAACTTGATGCAAAGAGAGATATTGCAAAGGCACAAAGAGTTATCCCATAAAATCTCACGTTGTGTAACATATGTTCACAAGGGAAACTCAAATTAGGCTTGATTGTCCCAAGTACCATGTGATTATAGTATGTCTATGAGGGGGAGTGAGGACAAACTGATCCATGAACTTACTACAAATCCGTGTATACTTTGCCGAATTCTTTATACCATAAAGGCCACTACCTAAAGCTTGGGGACACAAGAATTTACATGTAAAAGGTAAATATGCATCAGGCCATATAAGTGAGCATAGATATTCCTATCTCAGATTGAATACGGGTCATGACCAGACATATACAATCTTAAGAGATTTAATAAAACCACCACATACATATGTGCCGTCTAGGATGGATCCTTAGAAGAGGGTGAGGATTGAGAATATATGTTGGATAGGAGTATGACTTTCTCCCACGAATTCTAAGAAACCTTGAGCCAAATATGGGTGATCAGATTGAGGCCAGGTTCACGGATTGCATAAGTAATGAATTCGACTATCCAACATTAGAAGGAGAAAGCTATAAGCTGAATAAAGAGTAAAAGAATGATAAGAGAAATGAAATGGTATTAACCATCATTGTCTTGGCAAGATCCTCGGACTAAAGAATATGATTTAAGACGTCCAAAGAATGTGATCAAATGATACAAAAGCTAGCAGAACTAGATGCCAGACACATTTATCCGAAAAGAAAAGAAAGAATGACTAAAGTCATACCAGCTTAGCACCAAAAACGAAATTGATGTCCTAGAGAGACACAATCAATTTGCTACAGAGTCTATACAAGATAGACCAATATGTTCCATAAGATAAGAAACCTCGGAAAGGAAAGAAAAAGGTGCATAAAATACAGATCCGAGGTTACAAGGGAAGCCATCCCAGACATAGAAAATGGTCGACCAATATAAGATACCATACATGAATTTGGGACGCCAAACTCCATGGCACTTAAGGTGATTTGGGACGCCAAACACCAAGGTATTAAAGGTCATAAGATTGCAATCAATTATGTTATGTCTGGAATACAATGGAACACAGAAAGAGTATCGATACCAATGATGTATTCACACATTAGATAGCACATACAAGGTAGCACTTGAATATAAGACATAAAGCGAGGATCATGAACCCACGTGAGGGTACTCATATAGATAAAGTTGAAAAGGAACATGGGGTTAAAGTAATAAATGGGCGTATTTGCCATATATGATAGGAACGCCATCAAATGATAAAACCAGTGAATGGATCTTGTGAGGAGAAAGAAAACCGTGAGATAAAGAACATGACCACGTGGTCTAGAGGTGTTCATGTTCCTTCTTATAACACTCAAGCATAACTTGATTACACAAGGTTACTCACAGAGACAAGGAACATTTTATAAGGAGAAATACTCCAATGTGGTGGATGATGCTACATATTTTCGAATTGATAAAGTATGGTCATAAGGAAGAAATTAGATTGACATATAATGATGTAGTAAACAGCATATGGATCACTGGAAGAGAATAGAAAGGTACCAGAGAAAGAAATTCTCAAAACAGCATTGTTCCTAAGCTGTTTATGGACTGAAACAAAGCAGCTGCATATAGTATGATAGACTAAGTAATACTTAGTAAAGAAGTTGTATAAGAACAACCTGATTCAGTCCATGTGTTTATAATAAATCAGCCTGAAAGAAGGTTAATTGTTTTGATGATGGAACTGCAATAAATTGCGGCATCACATATGGATCATAGACATACAAGAGACAAGTTGTATGTGTGCATTGAGATCCATGATCCAACGAATTAAAGATGGAATATGAGATGGTCATAGAAAGAAAATGGAACATTAGATCCACGCCAAAGGGTCCATACCAATAAAGACCATGTCCGGACTTGTTCCAACTAAACCGGTTCCAGTGACCAATATATTCAGATCGTGGTATGGCTATGGACAAGGCATGTGTCTTTGGTCTACGAAAGACTTTACGTAAGTACTTTTTAAGGCTTATGCACATCCGACCAAAAGTGCAATGTATTGATATGATTGGCGCCTTGATATGGCAAGCCATACTAGGTCGGATAAGTTTTATGGATATGTTCAGACTATAAGACATTGATACTAAAGTCATACACGTCCCCTGCCATAAGTGCTATTGGCACCTTTACTTAGATAAATTTGGCATGTCCGAACATGAGACAATGGGACAGGATCAATATATCTTAAGTTACCTTCTAAGGAACTAAATGTTTAAGATTGATTTATACTAACCAAACCCAAAAGAAAAGATTGTTTGGTTTTGATAAGTGTTACAGGTCCATACAAGGTCTTAAACAGGTTATACACGTTTGGAGAATGATGAAGAAGCACAAAGGAATACAAGTTCAGTCATGTGATATGTTAGCCGACTTTTTCACCATGTCTACACCAACTACACGTCCATGAAATCTACCTATCCGTTTGGGACGTGGCAATAGAAGGACCAGTTCAAGACTTGGCCCCCATGAAGCTAAACCATCAGAGTGTTCATCGCGAGACTTGAAGAACATGTCTGGAGGTCCAAATCAGGGGGAGTAGTGTGTGTTGTACTCTTTTTCCTTCACCAAGGTTTTGTCCCACTGGGTTTTCGTGGTAAAGTTTTAACGAGGCAACATTAAGCACACTACAAGTTTTAGATGGTTATGGCATCCAAGTGAGAGTGTTATAAATATATTATTGTGGATGTCCATTAACCGGCCCGGCCCATCAAGATGGATGGCCGGCCCATTAGATTAGAGATAGACTTAGACGGCCCATTATGTGTTTGACCCAATTACTTATGACGGTTTATGTAATCCTTATATAAGGAATCCTCATGTTTATGAATAAAACACACCGAAACATCTTTCACAAACCTATTCTTTTACAACACTCATCTCCATTTGGTTAAAATAAAAAGAACAGAATATTTTCTTACTAAAATACATAACCGTGGTCTACTACATTTGCTTGAGAGAGGTGGGTCCCGATATTTGTGACAGTTATTATTAGAAAGTAGATACGTATATGCAAATTGATTTCTTTTGATATATTGTTCCAATGGCAAAAATATAATATGCCAAGTAATAGCATGGGCAAATATTAGAAGTAATTCTATTTTAATAATATTGATTTTGTTAAGTAACTCCCCACCATTTAGTAGTTTTCTTTTTAAACTACCATTTACCATTTAGTAGTTAAGCAAGCAAATATCAATGTCCATTTATTTCTCTAAGTCAAGCTAATGTTATTATTTCAAAACAATTAAAATAACTATTTCTGATGATAAGTATCAAATAAATGTTATTTTTATTGTTTTTCAAATTTCATAAATGCAGAAATCAACAATGTAGCGTTGTTATTTCACTTATTTGTCATTTTCTTCATAAAGTAAATAGAACTATCTTGTACATAAGTTTTGTAGTATTAACATATGATTAAATATATCATAAATAAAAAGTTAAAAAATATATCATAAATAACCTGAAACTACATTAGACACTTATCAAAAAAGTTAAATACAAAATCACAGTTTATATATATATAACATATATAAAACCTCAAATTGAATTATAATTTTCCCAAACAAAAATGAATTAAAAAATGTAATCTCCAATTTATCTTGAATGTAACCACCAATCTTCTCTTGATAATTAATATTAAAAACTTTAAAACTGATACTTATCAATCAGAAATTAAATTGGATATCAGCGTTAAAAAATAGTGAAATTATAATGTATCTTTATAGCAGATACTGAGTTTTTAATCTTTCAACATGAAATATAAAATTCAAACACAAAATCATTGTAAAGGTAAAAGAGTTCCCGTTTGCAATAATATTGATATTATTAGTTTGTGTATTTGATAGCAGCACCGAGGCAAGATATATCGACTATGATCTGATAAGAAGAGGTAATGGAGATCACCGTCGTGTTTATGTACCCATACCAGCAAATCCATATTGTCGAAGATGTGAGGCGTCCAAAAGATGTCAACAATGCATTGAATCTCTGTTACAAAATTTTTGGAATTATTTTCTTGAGAATAATGTAAAAACTAGATGATTACCTAAAAAAACATGTTATGAATAAAGCTCTTATAGCAGCACCGAGGCAAGATATATCGACTATGATCCGATAAGAAGAGGTAATGGAGATCACCGTCGTGTTCATGTACCCATACCAGCAAATCCATATTGTCGAGGATGTGAAGTCCCAAAGATGTCGACAATGCATTGAATCTCTGTTACAAAATTTTTGGAATTATTTTCTTGAGAATAATGTAAAAACGGATGATTACCTACAAAAAACATGATATGAATAAAGCTGTTATAGCAGCACCGAGGCAAGATATATCGACTATGATCGATAAGAAGAGGTAATGGAGATAACCGTCGTGTTCATGTACCTATACCAGCCAATCCATATTGTCGAGGATGTGAGGCGTCCCAAAGATGTCGACAATGCATTGAATCTCTGTTACATAATTTTTGAAATTATTTTTTTGAGAATAATGTAAAAAACTGGATGATTACCTACAAAAAAAACATGATATGAATAAAGCTGTTATAGCAGCACCGAGGCAAGATATATCGACTATGATCCGATAAGAAGAGGTAATGGAGATAACCGTCGTGTTCATGTACCTATACCAGCCAATCCATATTGTCGAGGATGTGAGGCGTCCCAAAGATGTCGACAATGCATTGAATCTCTGTTACATAATTTTTGAAATTATTTTTTGAGAATAATGTAAAAACGGATGATTACCTACAAAAAACATGATATGAATAAAGCTGTTATAGCAGCACGAGGCAAGATATATCGACTATGATCTGATAAGAAGAGGTAATGGAGATCACCGTCGTGTTTATGTACCCATACCAGCAAATCCATATTGTCGAAGATGTGAGGCGTCCAAAAGATGTCAACAATGCATTGAATCTCTGTTACAAAATTTTTGGAATTATTTTCTTGAGAATAATGTAAAAACTAGATGATTACCTAAAAAAACATGTTATGAATAAAGCTCTTATAGCAGCACCGAGGCAAGATATATCGACTATGATCCGATAAGAAGAGGTAATGGAGATCACCGTCGTGTTCATGTACCCATACCAGCAAATCCATATTGTCGAGGATGTGAGGCGTCCCAAAGATGTCGACAATGCATTGAATCTCTGTTACATAATTTTTGAAATTATTTTTTTGAGAATAATGTAAAAAACTGGATGATTACCTACAAAAAAAACATGATATGAATAAAGCTGTTATAGCAGCACCGAGGCAAGATATATCGACTATGATCTGATAAGAAGAGGTAATGGAGATAACCGTCGTGTTCATGTACCTATACCAGCCAATCCATATTGTCGAGGATGTGAGGCGTCCCAAAGATGTCGACAATGCATTAAATCTCTGTTACATAATTTTTGGAATTATTTTCTAGAGAATAATGTAAAAACTGGATGATTACCTACAAAAAAAAAACATGTTATGAATAAAGCTGTGAGAACACTTCCAAATGGGGTTTTTAATATATGTGTTATATATATATATTATATGTATAAGTAACTGTGGAATTCATAATTTTTTTGAATCCATAAATAAAGATTCTTAAAAGAGGGTTTTAAGAAGGAATCTCTTTTAAAAATCCTTAAGAACTCTTATTTATAGGATTCCACAATAATCGTAGATCCCACAATTATCTACGCATATATAATATATACATATATATATGTATAAACATAATATATATATATTAAGAACCTATAATATATATATATATATATTAAGAATCCCGATTGGGAGAACCCCTCTGGAGGTGGTCTTAGGACTATTTTGTTGTGTTTACATTAGTTTTCTACCGTTACAAAGCAAACAGTTTTTAGCGAATATAAAGCTTTGCAATCTGTGTTGAAAACAACAAGTCCAAGCACTAAACTTTAAAATAAATTTCAAAAATTTAACCTTGATTCATCTGCGGTACCGGTCCCGAGGGAAAACCATGGAAGCATGTGCTTCCGGCTTTCTTGACAATAACGGCCGTTTATTAAACAGAGTCTTTTGTAGCTTTGTTGGTTTATGACTTACAAATAATTATCAAAGGATCGATTCTCTCAAGTTATATATTTAGTTGTCTTTATATTTTTGAGCTTCCGGTACAAAATATTTTAAGGTTGGGCATGTTCATCCGACAGAAAAAAATAACAATTGTGATGAATATTTCTAATATTTATTTTGATTGAAAATTATAAAAACCTTTATAGCAAACAAAAATTGTAGAAATACATCTGGAAAAGGATTTTAATTTCTCATATTAAAAATACAACATATATTCATTTACCAACGGAAGGCACACGTAAATTTGATTAGTCAGATGATGTAATCCAATTGAGAGCGACTCTTATCTACCAGGCTGCTATTTCTAAAAACAATCAATAACAATTAGCCGCCTCTCATTATCCCCTGTATCGCGTTTTCCGAAGATACTTAGTTTTAAACCGTCTGATCAGATGGCTTCGACCAGTACGCTCCCGTCCAAAGGTCATCGACGGTTCTCATGCAGACAGTTCCCACAGAAGACTCACCCCCATCACATCATTTTAATATCATGTGCAAGCAAGCAGCCTTAATGATATTCCAAATTTTATCATTTCTCGTACTTTGTTTATCTATCCGAAAATCAATTCAATTTACTAGAAAACTGTAATTCCTATGTAGAATTTTCGTTTTCAAATCCGAGACAAAAGCAAACTTTGTAAAGAATATCTTCGAATCAATTAAATCAAGAATAACAACCATATGAAAAATATATATTTCATATTTTTCATTCTCTATACAATCCAACCAGTTTTGAGCACGATGAAAAATATATATCCATCCACGTGTACACATTTGACAAATGTATTTCACCGTGGTTTGAACACGTTATCTCTAACGTCTACAAATAAATTGGATAAAATCACAAGGCAAACATTAGTATATATAATTAAATTAATTTCGTCAGAATTATAATAATGTACATAGTTAACCTTTGATACAGTTCTTATTTACATAATATATATAGATACATCAAACATGCATTCTGACCACCAAGAAGACAAAAACAGATCAATCATGAAGATTAGACTTAGCATAACCCTCATATTGTTATCATACACGGTGGCTATGGTGGCCGGGCAACAATGCGGCCGCCAGGCCGGTGGTCAGACTTGCGCCGGCAACATTTGCTGCAGCCAGTACGGCTACTGCGGCACCACGGCGGACTACTGTTCACCGGACAACAACTGTCAAAGCAATTGCTGGGGCAGTGGGCCAAGCGGGCCTGGAGAGAGTGCGTCTAACGTACGCGCCACCTACCATTACTACAACCCGGCGCAGAATAACTGGGATTTGAGAGCCGTGAGTGCCTACTGCTCCACATGGGATGCTGATAAACCATACTCGTGGCGGAGCAAGTATGGCTGGACCGCCTTCTGTGGACCGGCTGGTCCTCGTGGTCAAGCTTCTTGCGGCAAGTGCTTAAGGGTAAGTACTTTTGATTCTTTTACAAGTTATAGATCCCTTGTTTCAGTTCTGTTTGCTTTTGGTCAGAACCAAGACCAATATATTTTTTGAGTGTGGATAGGAAATGTTTCACACACTCCAAATAGTTTTTTTTTTCTTTTGCTTTTTAAGAGAGCTTTTATTTTCAATTTAAATTAGATTTTGATCTCTCTTATATAAATACTCTAGAATAGTACTAAACACACATTTTTTTTTGATAAAAACATAAGGAGCAAAATTTTCATAATAACCCTTAATTCAAAATGTTTTTTTTGTTTTATATCTAGGTTTGAGTGTTTAATGATTAGAGTTTACGATCTAGTATTTAGGAGGTGAAGTTAGAGTAAAAACTTAGGGTTTGGAGTATTTTAATCATTTTAATTTTTAATTAGTGTTATTTTAATGATTTTTCTATTTATGTGCTATTTTGTCATATTTTTGTGATATCTAATTTTTGCCTTATATATCACATTATACTGAATTTTAATGATGTCAGCTGTGGTGTGTTAGTGAATTTGAAGGAATCATATATAAGCATTTTCTGTAATTAATCATAAGCTAGTTTTTAAAACCGGTGTAATTAATTGTTCATTCTTAATGGGTGCAGGTGAGGAACACAAGGACTAATGCAGCTGTAACGGTGAGAATTGTGGACCAATGCAGCAATGGAGGATTGGATTTGGACGTTGCAATGTTCAATCAAATAGATACCGATGGTGATGGCTATCGAAAAGGCCATCTCATTGTTGACTACCAGTTTGTTGACTGTGGCAATGAACTCATTGATCAGCCTGCTGATTTCAAAAACATCCTTGTTTCCGCCACTGATCGCGTTTGATATTATGTAATGATGTTCGAGATCAAGATCTATCAACAACACAATATAATAAAAGACCTCTATGTCAAGTGATATGCCTGTGTTGTTCTTGGCAGTTTTAAAAATTATCAATAAAGAGGTGTTCTTGAATTTTTGAATATTACTGTGGATACTAATACCACTAGTGCATATCCAGCAACTATGCATAACTAAGGAAGCCAATGGAAGATATCGCACAGCTAGATGTTTAGAAAGTAATTGGCCATGATTTTTTTTTCTTTGAAAATATGGTCATGAACCAGGACTAACTTCGACGGTTATACTATATATACGGTGGTCTTAGCAAAGACGTGCACGTTTTTACTTATATTAAATAATGTTCACATGGTAAGTCCTCTCTTCCCTTGTATCTATGATCTTGTTACGTAATTATTAATGAGAAGAAAAACAAATTTTCTTTTACACTTTGTGAGTTTGTTCACTAAGTCTTCATCTATAGACTATATAGTGTATACTATAAATATATCTGATTTAAGTACTCCTCACACGGAACTAGAACATGGTATTAAACCTAAATTTAATAGGACTGATACAAAGTTGTGTTAAATAAATCCTATAATACAAACGTATTTTCATAAATTTAAAATTCCGTCTGTAGTTACGGTTATAATTTATAGTTATACATATGGTGAAAAAAATCCCTTTAATTGAAGAAAGTTCAACAGCCATGGAATGTGTAACAAACGACTAGAAAAGTCTTCCAACAATAGGAAGTACATTGAATATTCAAATCAACCCCAAAGAAAAGTATACACAACGACGGTCCACATCTTTTATTAGGCTAAGTTAGTCATTTCATAGTATCCTACTTTTCTATAAATAGAGTTTGATCAAATACTTTATTCTATCAACCACATCTTAAAACTAAAAAAAACAACATAGAGAAAACATGTCAAGACTTAGCATATGCTTGTTTGTGTTGCTATGTGCGTTTGCCGCGAAAGCAGCCGCTCAGTCCGCTAACGTAAGAGCAACTTACCATTTCTACAACCCTGCTCAAAATGGGTGGGATCTTTACCGAGTAAGTGCGTATTGCTCGACGTGGGATGGAAACCAACCGCTTGAGTGGCGTCAGAGGTATGGCTGGACAGCTTTCTGCGGTCCGGCTGGACCGCGTGGTCGTGATTCTTGCGGTAGATGCTTAAGGGTAAGCCAATTTATCTATTTCAAACAATGTTAAAGAAATCGCTTACACAAAAAAAAAACGTTAAAAAATGCTAGGATGTAATTAAAAGTTTTATATTGGTTAATACATAGATGAGTGCATAAGTACATCATAGACCGAATTTTATCTAATTTTTTTTTTAAATATCAGTTTAGAAAAATCATTTCGTTTATGATCGATTTGCCAACTAAACCGATTTTCAGAACACTAATTTCAAATGTTACGTTTTGGAAACGCCCTAATAAAAAGTGGTGGATCATGCATATATATATATATATAGTGCTCTTAATGTCTTGGAAGTAACATCAATAAGCAAAAAAACATAACGCAAATGCAGGTGACGAATACTGGGACTAGAGCGCAAGCGACGGTGAGAATCGTGGATCAGTGTAGTAACGGCGGTTTAGACTTAGACGAAGGTGTTTTCAAACAGATTGATACTGACGGACAGGGATACGCTCGTGGCAACTTAAATGTCGACTACGAGTTTGTCAACTGTTGAAGATCATCGAGTTCATCTAATCATCTTTGATCATGTCATCTCCGTATTATTATCTTTAACTAATAATGTTAATCAAAGAAAATAAATGTCTCGATCTTTCATAATAAAGATGAATAAAATAATGTGATTAAAGACTACGGACGAGACACATTACACCCAAAGACTAAATAGACATAACATAAACAATACATGAACATGTGTCCACTCTAATAAATTCTCAGTCTTATTACCTCAAAAACTTCCGATCATTTCCACCACAAAGCTTGAACAAGCCGCCATAAACATCTCCGAAGACTAGTAATCCATTGAAACTAGTAATCCATTGAAAATTCAAATGCTAGGTTAATAATGTTAATCAGCGAAAATAAATGTATCCATGTCTTTCTTTTTTTTCTTTTTTTTTTTGTAACATCCACTTTTGTCTTTCATAATGAAGATTCAACAAAATAATGTATTTGGACAGATATAAGGAATAGATTGGAGCTGGCTTCTTTATATATAAACTTGAGTTTGGATCCCTCTCAGCTATGCCACATGTGCAGCCACATCATCAACTGTGACTCAGCACAGCATTTGGGCTTCACTCAAAATTTCTTTGTGGCATAGGCCCATCAGTTGACCCGGCTTCACTCATATCCCGTTGTGACATTAGGCCCATGATTTCTATAACCCTATTTCTTTCGTGATTGTTCGTGATCTCCGTCACTCCGCCGCAAGAGAGAAATCGATTCAATTCACTTCGTGGTGATGCAGTTTCTTACGTTTTACACCTCCACCTCTGGTCAATCAAGGCGTAATGGTTTGGGGTGCATTCAATCAACTTAGTTACGCTTCTGTTCCTTACCTCCGTAGCCGGAAAGCTTCTGCGAGGGATCGAGACCTGATCTGCGTTTTCTGTGTCAAGCAGCAGCGGAAATAGCGTTCTCCACTTCCGTCTACAAACGGGTTCTCAGTGCTCCAGATCCAATCAAGCTTACCTTCACTTCAGCCTACAAAAGGTTTCTCAGCTCTCTTGATTTAGATGGATTGGTAAGAACATCAAGCATACTATGTTTTTGCTGATAAATACTGTTCATTCTGTTTATTGTATTGTGCTAATGTAAAGAAGGAGACTTTATGAAACAATTTTATCTGCAGGAGATGGTAGAGACACTAAAGGAAACAAATGGATCAAGCAGAGGAGCTAAGGCACACGTAGTAGAAGGAATCGTTTTGTCTGAGTACAATGGTCAGCAAGATAAGAAACACTGATGGACTATCAGTATATAATATTAAAACACTATGAATCTAGGAGGAATCAGTGTTGATGATTATTTTGTTGAAAGAAGAGATCTTTCCAAAGTGTATATATAGGGGAGTAAACCCGAGGACTATATTTGATAGAGTCGAGAGCCAAGAAGTTGTTAAATCATTGGTTTGGTTAAGGGAAAAGATGTAAAGAAAAATGCTTTGTCTGGATAACAATTATTAAGTATCTACATCGTTTTCTGTCTATGGAGCATCATCTCTCTCGCCTTCCTGCAACTGAAGGTATTAACTTTAATTTTTTTCAAGTTTGTGTTGTGTTTTGCGTTTCAATTCTTGCTGGTGAGTTATGAATATATTGTTTTATATAAGATCATAAGATAATTAATTACAGAAAAAGTTAATGTTCAAGTCTTCATCTGCAGTGTAAATATGCTTCCACATATAAGCTCAAGGTATTTTTAGCAATGGTTAATAGGAGGATGAGAAGCTTATGGCGTAAGGCAAGACAGCTGAATGATTTCCAAAGTGGCTAGAGTCGAAGTATGGAAGCAGGAGTAGTATGTTCTCTCCGAGTCAATAGAGTGACTACATATTATATTTACCTAAGTAACGTTGGATTACTTTGTTGAGGCATTGCCGTTTTATCTTTGACGTTATCAAACATTCTATAATAAAAACATACATCTTCCAATCCTCTTTTTTATTCTCTTCTTTCTCCATTTTCTGGTTACAGGTTACAGAGTTGATAAGTTGAGACTTATCAAGTAGATTATAAAGTTTCTATATGTTTGTCTATATTTTCCTAAGGAGCCAAGATGCTAATAATACACAAGAGGCAATGACTCCTCTGTTAGTAAAAAAAAGCGTGTAGCTAACCAGCTTAGCCAGTATTTGAGCTTCTTCTTCTTCTTCTTCCAACAGCTGGACTCTTTCAATATCAGTGTTAAGAACACATTGCATTTTAGCAACAAAAAAGTAGATTATAAAGTTTCTATATGTTTGTCTAAACCATATTAATCTTAGCGAAAATAATATACCTCAATTGTCCATTACAAATTTTCAGTTGCTCTTAAGGCCATGGACTTGATCCAGTCTTTTTCTTTACAATTTGTAGCATTACCAAAGCTCTGTAGTGCACATAGTGACTTTTATTAGATGAGCTAGGTCTGAACGATGCTCAAGTATCTGAGGACAATTTCAGAAGCTTCTCTGCACCTAGACATCAGGAATCACCAGTCTTCCGGTTAAAGAACACTTAACATTAAGTGGTAAAACATAACACCAGATATGCCGTGGAAAGAAACTGGTGATAACAGAAAATAATATAAGTCTTTGCCTTCTAGAGTCATTTGTTCATACAGTATTTTCAATATATGATAGTGGAGGAATAAGCTACCTGAAATATACATTTTCCTTAAGAATGGAAACTACAAGACAGAGACACATAAATAAATAAAAGGAGAAATAAGATCATTTGTCATTTTAATATCAAATGAAAATTTACCCAACATAATTTATAACTCCCATACAGTGAAAGGAGCCTTGGATTCTTACGACCTGAAATATAGAATATTATAATAAAATATTGTACTATTTAATATGTTAAGATAAAAATCTTATTTCTTACACATATATAAATCAGCAAGTGGAAATCATCATCATCTATATGTATGTCGAATAATTTTAATATATTTTTAACAATTGAGTTATATAAAATTAAATTAGAAATAAACTTTTTTAACAAAATTAAATAATTTCAGTGTAGATGAAGCTAATTTACAAGAATATGAAAGATCATATGTCATTTAATAACATTTTAAAATATAATAAAATTTAATTATTCAGTAATATACTTTTTAAATAGGAGTAACTAATATATTTTTTTTTTCATTATGTTACACAACTATAAAATAATTCTCTATTACAATGATTTAATATTACCATTGCATTATTTAAATTAATTTATAAAATGTTATAATTAAAGAAAATAAAAATACCAAGAAATTCAAACAATAGTTTGCATGCAAGACTTCACGGACCAATGAGGAATACAAAACTATTTTCGTAATAGCAAAACTGATGAAAGTTTACAATATCTATACACAAATAAAGAATATCCTACCCGTAGAGCGGGCCGATCCTAGTTTAATATAAACGTTAGTGTATTCGTGTAAGACGTGTTTTTTTTTGCAACCGTCAGAGAGACTCTACACATACACTAGGATGTATCTAATGTACCATCATGATTTGTATTAAAATGAAAATTTTATGTTATTTAAATATTAATTATAAAATATTTTAACATGTATTATTATTAAATATTTACTTTAAATATACTTTAAATTCAATGTTATTAGAAGTATTTATAATACTAGATTTTTTCTTTAAAAAAAATTGCTGATTTTTTCTTAATTTTGAAAATATATACATCCAAACTTCATAATTTTAGATGGAATTCTAAAAGTATTTTTACTAAAAATCATACTCTTTCTGAATTCATCTACCCCCTCCTCCAAAAAAAGATTTAGATGTTACAACTGCTGGATTAAGATACATGCCACATGCATGATCAAAGTTTTAAAGGCTTTTGGCCGGTTTAGAAAGGAAAGAAAATTTTGTCATTCTTCTTTTTTTAACGAATTCTATCATTCTTATGAAAATTATAGCACTTACAGGCAGCAACCAGCTAGGAATCAACTTTGATAACTAATGAACTGATCCAATAACACCGGAAACTTTCAATCACTGGACCACGTACGCCAAAAGAGTAAAGAGACATAACATAAAACATGTGTCCACTCTAATAAATTGTCAATCTTGTTACCTCAAAACCTTCCGATCATATCAGCCACAAAGCTTGACAAGCCGCCATAGACATCTCCCAAGACTAGTAATCCACTGAAAATTCAAATGTCTAGGTGAATTATTAACAACGGTCCAAACTCTTAATATATCAACTTACCCTATAAATTTCTTTGTCCATCTCTGATTCTATCACAATATATTTTAAGCAACAAACATATAAAGATAGCCAATGGCAAGACTTAGCATATGCGTGTTCATTTTGCTATGCGCGTTTGCGGCTAAAGCAGCCGCTCAAACAGCTTCTAACGTAAGAGCTACTTACCATTACTATTATCCCGAGCAAAACGGTTGGGACCTTTACAAAGTAAGTGCGTATTGTTCGACGTGGAAAGGAGATCAACCGCTCGAATGGCGTAGGAAGTATGGCTGGACAGCTTTCTGCGGTCCGGTTGGACCGCGTGGTCGTGATTCTTGCGGAAGATGCTTAAGGGTAACAACGTCTCTAATCACATTTCATTTTCTTTAATTAAAGTTTAGAGTAAAATATTTTCTAATCATATTCTATTTTTCATATTAAATAATGATATTATTTTTTATTTAATATTTTATTTTTACTTCAAAATAAAGTAGAATTAAAATAAAAAATCTATTCCATTATTCTATTTTGGAAAAAAAATAATACATTGATTTTACTAGCAATTGGATGTGATACGGCGAGAGAGAGGATGGCGATTGCAAAGGCGATTAAGCGGTTATCTCTCTGGATTTCATTTGAAGAATTCAGATTTGTTATTTTACACATTGATTTGGTAGTGGGGTGGTTTCTTCCAATCTACACCCATGATTCCTTTATCTCCGTAGTGGGGAGTTTTCTTCACCACGATGAAGCAGTTACCGGAAGTTTATGGCGTGAGTTGGAGATTATATATGGGGATACCTTGCCTTGTCCTCTGTACAAACTCTCGATTCAAATCCTATATCTTTATCGTTTTGATTACTCTCTTTCGATCATGGCGGATAATCTGAGAAGGGCAATTCAGGACTTGAATCTTGGTATTGATGATGCTCCGGTGGTCTTATCGGCGGCGGTTTGTTCTGAGGCTCGTAGGGTGAACCAGTTCTCGTTGATGGGTAGACCATCTATGCAAACGAAGCAGAACATCCGGGCACTCTTGTCAGCATTACCAAAGATGTGGGGTGTTCCTGGTCTCATTAATGGACGGATTGTTGAGAGAAGGAAGTTTCAATTTATTTTCCCATCGGAGGAGATGCTATCATCGGTGTTGGAAAGGGGTCCATGGGCGGTTAATGAACGAATGCTGATCATGACTCGATGGAATGCCGGAATGGATGATCGTGATCTCAACCATATCCCATTCTGGGTCCAGATCAGGGGTATTCCTTTAGAGTATCTCTCTGAACCGGTTATCCGTAATATTGGTGATAGGATGGGAGAGGTCATGAAGGTAGACTTCAATCCAGAAGTGAATGCTGCGGTTGAGTTTGTTCGTGTGCGCCTTAACTGGGATGTGTCAAAACCTCTCAAATTCAAGAGGAATTTCCAATTCTCACCAGGAATCAATACGCTGCTGAAGTTTCGCTACGAGCGTCTCAAAGGCTTTTGCGATCAGTGTGGTATGATCACACATGACTCAGGTGAGTGCTTGCCTGAGGAGGGGCATCAGATGGAGGAAGATAATGTTGGTGATGATCCGCATAATGGAGAGGGAGGTGCAGAAGATGATGGAGGTCGTGATGCTAACAATCCTGAAGATACTGGAATGGAGATCCAGGAGCAACAAGATGGTCTAGAGATGCCTGCGCAAGTAAATCAGAATCAGACAGGAGGTTCTTCTTCTGGGTCCTTTGTTGCTCTTATGCAGAATTTCTGGTCTAATGCCCCTGTGGAGGTAGTTCGGAGAGAGTATGAAAGAAGAGTGGGGCCAGTTAGAATGAAGCGTAGGAATGATTTTATCGATGCTCTTCTTGAGGAAGGAAGCTCTTCTCATCAGACTGAAGCGGCTGAAGACCAGGATCCAGCGCAACTGGAGATTGAATCTGATGAGGATGCTGACCATGCTATCTTAGAATGGCAAGCTCGCAGGTATGAAGATATTGATATTAGGCAGTATGGTTCGTTTCTCCAGGGGGAGCATGATCAGAACATGGAAGGTAACGGTCAGGCTTCTCTCTTGTCTAATACTTGTCTGGGTAAGCGAAGCAGAGAGGAGCTTAATGAGGAGACTATTGATAAGTTTCCAGTTGGTAAGATGAGAATGTCTGCAGAATTCAATGCTCTTCATCAGTTGCAGGAAACTTATGGGCATGATCAGGATCAGGATGACACTTCACAGATCGACAGAGGCGCGGTGGGCCCGGTTCCACCAGATTCACCATGAGAGTTGAGGTGTGGAACTGTCGAGGTTTGGGACAACACTTGACAGTTCGACGTCTAAAGGAGATGCAGAGAATGTATCATCCAGACTTGTTGTTCCTGATTGAAACCAAGCAAGATAACAATTATGTTAGAGATGTAGGAGTTTATCTTGGTTTTGATCATATGATCCTTGTTCCCCCAGTAGGTTTAAGTGGTGGTTTAGCTGTATTTTGGAAGTCTTTCCTCTATGTTTCCTGTATTTCCAGTGATTCTCGTCTTGTGGATTTGCTTATTGAATATCAAAGCTTTCAGTTTTACTTGTCTTGTGTTTATGGTCATCCAATTCCGAAAGAAAGACATAATCTATGGGAGAAACTTCAGAGAATAGCAACAACTCGATTAGGCCCTTGGATGATGTGTGGTGATTGTAATGAAATGACTAAACCTGATGAGAAGAAAGGTGGGCGAGTTCGAGCTGTATCAAGTTTTCAGAGCTTTAATACAATGATCCAGATATGCGATTTTAAAGATTTAAAGTATTCTGGAAACCCTTTTAGTTGGGTTGGTCGTAGAAGAAAGGAGATTATAGAGTGTTGTTTGGATAGAGTTATGGTTAACACTGCTTGGCTGAATAAATTTCCTGTTTCTGGTAATGAATATTTGGAAATTGCTGAGTCTGACCATAGACCGATGATTATCTCCATTGATTATAAGCATCGTCGTCGCAAAGGTTTTTTCTGTTATGATAAGAGACTGTATGCAGATCAGCATTTCGTGGATTCGGTTAATGAGGCTTGGGATCAGACAGAGTTTCTTCGAGAATGGAATCAAAAGCTTGGTCATTGTCGTGGTGAGATAATCAACTGGAAACGGAACAATAAAACCAACTCTGCTGTCCGTATAGCAGAGATTCGTGGTTTATTAGATCAAGCTATGACTGATATCAATGTGTCTACAGAACATATTCATGAGCTTCGTGGTAAACTTAATCAGGCATATAGAGATGAGGAAGAATACTGGAAATTGAAAAGCAGAAATCGGTGGTTAAATCTTGGTGATCGTAATACACCGTTCTATCATGGAGTGACTAAGATGAAGAAGAGTAGGAATAAAATTTCAAAGTTAAGAGACAAGTATGGAGTTCTACATTATCAGGAAGAAACCATAGCTCAAGTTGCTGAAAACTATTTCAATGACATGTTCTCTTCATCTCCTACAATACCTCTTGATGATTGTTTGCCTAACTTCCAGCCAAAGGTGACAATGGAGATGAATGAAAAACTAATAGAGCCGGTGACAGATATAGAGATTCAAGAAGCGCTGAACTTGATTGGGGCGGACCGAGCTCCTGGTCCAGATGGTTTTACTGCAGCTTTTTATCATCAGTTTTGGAGTTCAATTGGACCAGATGTATGTCAGATGGTTAAGAGATTCTTTGTGACTGGTGAGATGGATAAAGGGATTAATCATACTAATATATGTCTTATCCCTAAGTTCCCTGAGGCTATAAGAATGTGTGATTATCGACCTATAAGTTTCTGTTCTGTGGCTTACAAACTGATCTCGAAGGTGTTGGGTATACGGCTTCAGAGGTGCTTGGAAGTAATTATTTCTGACTCACAAGCTGCATTTGTTCCTGGAAGACAAATTTCTGACAACATTTTAGTGGCTCATGAGTTGATAAGTGCTTTGAAATCAAAGAAGGACAGCTCTGAAAGATACATGGCAATCAAGACTGATATTAGTAAAGCCTATGACAGAGTAGAGTGGAGGTTTCTTGAAGCTATTTTGCACAAGATGGGTTTTCATATGATCTATGTTTCTTGGATTATGTCTTGTGTAACATCTGTTACCTACTCGATATTGATTAATGGAGCACCATTCGGGGAGATCAAACCATCTAGAGGTATACGTCAAGGTGATACTTTATCTCCATATTTGTTTCTCATATGTGCAGAAGCTCTTACTCTGATGATAGATCAAGCTCAAAGAGTAAATCATTTTCAAGGTATGCGACTAGCTAGGCGTTGTCCTGAGATTTCGCATCTATTATTTGCGGATGATTCTTTATTCTTCTGCCAAGCAAATGAGGAGAATGCGATGTGCATAGCTGATATTCTGAATAAATATGAGAAGGCATCTGGTCAAAAAGTAAATTTGGAGAAATCTTCGATTATTTTTGGTACACGAGTGGATCATATCAAGAGAGTTCAAATTCAGAATATTTTGAACATTCATACTCTTGGTGGAGGGGGTAAATATCTAGGACTTCCAGAGCAATTTGGTAGAAGCAAAGTCAAAGATTTTGAAGGTATTGCTCGGAGTATTAAAGCTGTAACTTCACAATGGCAAAACCAGTTTCTCTCTCAGGCTGGTAAAGAGGTATTAATCAAATCTGTTTTGCAAGCCAAACCAGTCTATCCAATGAGTTGTTTTCTTCTTCCAAAAACTATCTGTGATGAGATTAATGCGACATTGTCTGAATTTTGGTGGGGAAAGGGAGATGAACGAAGGAAAATATCGTGGGTATCTTGGAAAAGATTATGTCTACCTAAAAAAGAGGGAGGTATGGGTTTTCGAGAGCTTTATAGTTTTAATAAAGCGTTGCTTGCTAAGCAGGCTTGGAGATTGTGGCAGAATCCTAACTCTCTTCTTGCTAGACTATATAAAGGAAGATATCATCATTCGGCGACATTTTTACAGTCTTCGAATCTTAAGCATGCCTCTTATGGCTATAAGTCTATACAAGTAGGGAAAGAACTACTTCAACAGGGGCTTCGTGTTCGGATAGGTGATGGAAAAAGTACAAATGTGTGGCTCGATCATTGGCTCCCGGTGATCCCTCCCCGCAAAGTGATCCAAGTTTCTTATAATAGAAACATGAATGTAGAAGAGCTTATTGATACAGAAACTTATTCCTAGAATAGGCCATTGTTAGAACAATATCTTCAACCAGCGGATGTTCATCAAGTATTAAAGATAAAGTTGTCTAGATTTGCTACAGAAGATAAACTGGTTTGGCCATTCACGAGAGATATGAGATATACTGTTAAGTCGGGTTATTGGACAGCTACCCACTTCTATCATGATGGAGAAGAAATTGTTAGACCAGAAGGTTCTTTGGAAATTAAAAGAAATATTTGGAGTCTGAATATTCTACCGAAGATCAAACAATTCTTATGGAGAGTTGTTTCTGGAGCTCTTCCTACTTACACAAAGTTGTGTACTCGTGGTATTAATATTGATCCTACATGTCAGAGATGCTGCCAAGATGAGGAAACAATTAATCATGTCTTGTTTACATGTCCTCATGCAACCGCTATGTGGAGATGTTCAGGTATCTTACCTTCTCATGTCTTTACGCTCAACTTGGAAGATAATTTACAAGCACTATTTGACTTTATGAAGTCTTTATCAGAGAGTGAAAGTAATAGACTTTTGGTATTTTGGATTCTCTGGCTACTTTGGAAGTCTAGAAATGAGTATATCTTTAAGAAAAGAAATGTTCATCCTATAGAAGATCTTCGGAGAGCTATTGATGCTAATACTGAATGGTTTAGAAATGTTGTTCTAACAACTGCTGAAAGCCAAAGACAAACTATCAAGTCTTCAAGATGGGAACCTCCGCCAATGAGCTGGGTTAAATGTAATTTTGACTATAGTTCTGTTCCTGGAAATGATTTGGCTGGTGTTGGTTGGTTAGTAAGAGATGATAAGGGTAAGTTTTTGGAAGCTGGTAGTGTGCAAGTGCAGAAAGTGCAAACATCGTTGGAAGGGGAAGCTTTAGGTTTTCTCATAGCTCTTCAACAAACTTGGATTCGAGGATGGAGAAGGGTTTGGTTTGAAGGAGATAACATCGAGCTTTGTAACATTATCAACCAAGTTAAAGAGAATGTGGATTTGGGAAATCTATTATGTGATATTCGTCATTGGATGCAACTTCTCCCGGACAGCTCATTGGATGTGGTGAACAGAGAGAGGAATCAAGCGGCTGATGCTATTGCTAAAAATGCTATTCATCATTCTAGTTTATCAATGTTTTATCATATTCCTCCTGTTTGGTTAATTTCTTTCTTGTATTATCCCTATACAATTTAATCTAATAAAGTTTCAGTGGTTAAAAAAAAAAAAAAATAATACATTGAATAAAACTAAGTTAATCCATCGCAAAGCCGTGGTTTGAAAACGCATTTTCCACATGGAAACTGATTTTCCTCACGTTACGCAGGTAACTAATACTGCAACTGGAGCACAAGCTACTGTGAGAATCGTGGATCAGTGCAGTAACGGTGGTTGGACTTGGACGATGGCGTTTTCAAACAGCTCGACACCAACGGTCAGGGATATGCTCGTGGGAACTTAAATGTCAACTATGCCTTTGTCAATTGCTGAAAAACTTTCAAGTTTCATCCAACATGCATCATCTTGCATCTTACTATATATCATCACCTTTATATATTATATGATAAAATAAATTCCGCAAGCTCAATCTTTCATAGTAAAGATAAATCATAATTGTATGTTTGTGTGTAGCTTACTAAGAAAATTTAAGAAATAAAGTATACAAAGATGGACAAGCTATCAGACAGTGTTTTTAGTCTTCTATCAACAATAATCTATGTTGATTTTACATTTTTGTTGACAAAAAAAAAAAGAAAAAAGAAAAAATGTTAACTAAAACAGAATAAAATTGGTGAATGCTCTAAAATAAAACTAAAAAAGATTTCATTCTAAGAAAATCTCAAAACAACATTAATTAATTAAAATATTAATTTTAATATATATTTGGGATGAGTATATTAATTAGGATTACCTTATAATTAATGTTACTTTTTATCTCATGTTTGCTATTTTTTTCATAAATATTTTGTGTAATATTTAAGTCATTTTGCTCATAAAATTATCGGTTTACCCCTTTTTTTAAAAACAAAGCTGTAAAATCCAAACAAATGACAAAAATACTAATACAAACGAAACTTTGTTCCTCAAGTTTTTAGCACACTAAGTGAAAAAAAGGCAACTGCATAAGGGGAGAGACAAAGGTCAGAAGCAGATCAAAACTTCATGCAGATACTACATTGAGCCATCTCTCAGAAGGTCTTAGATTTGTCCTTAATCTTGTCCTTGCCGTGAAACTTCCTTCCAGCATCTACTGCTTCTCTGTAGAAGAAAGAAAAACACACACTTCAACTATCTTGAAAAAAAAGATAAAAAACCAAACATCATGAGTGTTTCAAACAAACCTGAACGCATCAATGAGCTCTTTGCTTTCAGGGCTAAGCAACACTCCCTCGTAAAAAGCATTGGCTGCCTCATCAAATCGCTGGAGGTTCATGGATAACTCAGTGAACAATACTGTTTCAATGTTACAAAAAGGCTTTTTCTAATGTAGTTGAGATGGTTTTCTACCTGGAGGAAACGAAGAGCAGCGCCTTCTCTGAAACAAGCTTTAGGCCAGTCAGGTTTTAGTTCTCTGCAGGCTTTAGCATCCGACAAGGCATGCTCACCTTGTCCTAACAGTAACCAGCAGAGGCTTCGGTTTGAGAAGAAGGTATGATCCGTAGGGTCAAATTTAATTGCCTTTGTTCAAAGAGAATAGCAAAAGTATCACAAAATGTACATAAGTTTAAGAATCTTCAGATGAGTTTTAGAAGTAGTTTTTAGTGTTGAATACTTGTGTGTAGGCGTCAATGGCCATCTGGTAATCCTTCCTATAGAACGCGTCTTGTCCTCTTGCTTTTGCTTCTGCAGCTTTCGCCTTTGCTTCTGGTGAGACCTGTGGAAGTATATATAAACAGTATGTTTGTAAAAACTTGATGCAAGAGAGATGCACTGTTTGAGTTTATCAAAGTATGGAGTACCTCAGGAAGGTCTTTCTTGATCAAAGTCTCTCCAGATTTTGCACTGTTTGAGTTTCCCTCTTGTTCTTTGTTTGATTCCATGTGATGAGCAAGAACTCCATCAACAGTCCAGTCTGAAACAGATTCAGGTTTTGTTGTCAAGGGGAAGAGAGTCTCAACGATCGTTCTGTTCTCTCTTAAAGCTGCAACTTCTAATGCCCTATTGCCTTCCTGAAAACCACAAAATCTGTGTTCATAATCGGATCAAGTGAACAAAAGAAAAAGGCATCATCGCTAAAAGAGCTGTTTACCTCGTCTTTCTGATCAGGATCAGCTCCTGCTTTAAGTAAAACGATGATCAACTCAACATCTCCAATATCAGCAGCAATGTGCAACGGAGTTGCACCACCAGCGAAAACATTAGCTTTGGCACCTGCCTGTAATTAACAAAAATAAGAACCAAGCTTGATATAAAGATTGTATAGCAACCAAAAACAAGACAAGACTACAGATTAGGAAGATCTCAAACCATGGCCAACAGATTTGAGCATGCCACAGAACCAGCTGCCACTGCAGATAACAACGGCGTGACACCGTCTTCGGTCTCAGCGTTAGGCTGGAAGAACATTACAAACAAACTTTAGGTTCATCGAAAGCGCCACGGTTTAGATGGAAACTAAAGTAAAGATATACACAAGAGGTTTACATTAGCATTGTGTTCTAACAAGACTTGCACAGCATCTTTCTGGTCGTGGCCAGCAGCCCAAATCAACGGCGTGCCAGACTCGCTTTGAGAATCAACCGGAACACCTCTAGAAAGCAACTCCTTTAGCAACTCAATTTCCCCTGACATAAGCAAAAACCAATGTTCAAGAAATCGGTAGGTGGTAGTTACGAAATCTATACAGGATTATTGATTAGGTGGATGCCTAGACCGATTTTGTGAGCGTCTAAGCCGATTATTTTATTAAAATTGATTGGTTTCGGTCTGATTTTTCCAGCCTAAACCGATTTTTAGAACACTTTTCCAGCCTAAACCGATTTTTAGAACACTGAGCAAAACAAACTAAATAAACTACAACATATTAATTAGCAAACAACCTGTCCCAGCCGCATGATGCAACGCAGTGGCTCCTAGTTCACTAGCAACATTAGGATCAGCTCCGTGATCTAAAAGATACTTTGCAGTTCCAGTCTGTCCTTGCCTCGCAGCATGAACAAGTGAAGTGTCCCCTGCAACATCATCACAACAATCTCAAAGATCCAAGTTTCAAAGTAATGATGATAGAGAGCTATATAAAGTAGAAGGAAAACAACGAACCAGCTTCGTCTTTTGTGTCAGCGTCAAGCTTCAGCTCTTCCAAGAGATACCTGCATATCTCAGTCTGTCCTTCCCTTGCAGCGAAATGAAGCGCACCACGTTTGTTTGCGTCTTTGACGCTCTCCACAGTTGTCTTCAAGCCTTTTCCTTCGTCAAGCTGCTTAGCGACATCTGCTTGGTGAAGATATACATCAGAGCCAAAGAGATGCAGTGTAACATAAGGGGCGTTAATGTGATTAACGAACTCACTCTTGAGGAACTCAAGGTTTCCGGTACAAGCTGCATTTAAGAACTGCTGAACTTTCTCCCTCGCTGGAAAGTAACAATCCAAAAACAAAGATTAAGATTCAAAGTGTCCAACTTTCGATAACACTGAATCTCGATTAGTATTTGAGTTTCTCAAGTTCCAGTTATGGCCATAGCAGAGGCGCAATAACATTGGAAAATTTCACAAAAAGAAATTAAAAAAGCTAACTTTCTTCATCAGATTAGCTCAACTAGAGGTAAGTGTCAGAAACCATCAAGGAATCTCGTTGCATTCAGCGACAAGAGATTCATATAGAAGAAGGAAAAGAGTAGAGCAGACCTGCAAGAGCAGTAGAAGCATCAGGAGCCATGGCAGATGACAAAGCTTACTCCTTTTATGAGTTAATGATCTTTGTAAGTGGGTTTGAGTATCGGAGTTAGTTCAGTTCGCCGACACCGGAGTTTTCTGTCTGAATACCAGCAAGCTGAAGAAGGTTTTTGTTTTCTAGGTTTCAAGAAGACTCTCTTTCAACTCTCTTTCAATAGATTTGAATATTACACCCTCTAATGTTTTAAGTTATATAAATCACACCCAATAATTTGTTTTTTTTTCACAAATACACCCTAACTAGTGACTAATAAGTAACGTTAGATGCAAATTGGCTCAAAATATTAGAAGACTTTCTCATTTTATAATTATTAAGTCCAAGACCATATCGAAATCTTTTTTTTTCTTTTGTATACAGTTTATGAACAAGAAAGACTTTTTGTTTTCTCATCTTTTGTTCCCTTTGCACAAAAGTATATACACAACCATAAATCTTCTTCTCTATCTTTTTTTATGCTTTTCTTGTTTCTTCAGAATCTTGATTAAAGGATTCTTGAACTTCCTATCTCTCCAAAGAAAATCTGAGTGAGTGAAGCTTACAATCGCAAATCAATAAGTCTGCATCACAGAGCATGCAACTGCTTGTGCCCAATGTCTCAGTCTCTGCTTCACTTGTTGAGGATTGTCCCCTGCAAAAATAACAACAAAACAACACTCAAATATAGGCATGTTTGTTATTAACTGAACCAACATGCTGAACCGAACCGAAACTTTCAATTGGGTTAGGAGATTCAGTTCAACTCGGCAATTAAAAAAGGGTTTTTGGTTCTATTATGTTTTATAATCAGTTAGTTCGGTTTTCTGAAAAAAAAAAACTAAACTGATCTTAACCAAAATTCTGAAACGAACGTACCAAAGTAACCAAAAATCTAAACCAAAATTACTGAAATCTTTTGAATTTTTAACCAATTTAAATCTAATTTTTAACCGAATTCAAAAATTTAGGTAAAATGTTTTGAACAAAATTAACCGAAAATTGAACCAAACCAAAAAAAAACTTTTGGTTCAAGTCAGCAAAGTTTTGGCCGGACTGAACTAATCAAATTCAGAACAACCGACCCAAAAAACCCAAAGTAACAAACCTGCATGCCTACTCAAAACTAAGCAGAAAATGATCATTTTTTTTACCTGGACATACTATCTTCAATGAATCTGAATCAGTTTTCTTGGGACTACCAGGAATACTCATCGAGAAAGCTGATGAAGATGCGCTGCTGGTACGGCTGCTGCTGCTAGGTGAAGGGAGAGGAGAGAGCTGACGGTTCACTGCAAAGTAAAGATCAAGAGCTGGTAATGTATTGCAAAGCTTTTGTCCAGCATCTTCTTTGAAACCGAAACCTAACTCAATGGATCCTTTAAGCTCGTTTAAATCCTCATCAGTTAGTTTAGTCTGTTCACCAAGATCGTCTGAAACTCCTTTGTGAAGCATCTTCTTCTCTTGAATCATTATCATCTGACGTCTTCTTCTTTCCCAAGCAATGTCTCGTGGTGTCTCCAACATAGATAGTTGTTTTGACAACCGTTTCTTCGGTTTCTGTGAACCCACCGGAGTTGTTGCCGCCGTTTTGGCCTCGCCGAGAGGCGGTGTTAAGACTGATAACGTAAGGTTTTCTCTTCTTCTCACCATTTTTTTAAAAATATAAAGCAGAATGATAGGAAGCTAATGTGTTTTACGAAGATGTGTCTTGTGATGCAAGCTAGGTTTCTTTCTTGGAGACTATAAAAGCTTTAAAAGCTTTTGAATGTTGTGTGTGTTTTAATGTATGTTCTTTGTAGGATGGCCGCGTTAGAACAATGTTACGCGGCCAACAAAGAGGTTAAAGTGGGTCGGGTTGATCAGATATGTCTTTTCTTCTTTTTTTTATGCCCTTTTCTTGTTAGGTTTTGCCCAACCCGACCAGATAAACTTTGAGGAGTCTCGAGGTGCTTTAATGGAGGATAGCAAGTTAGTTTCCACCATTGAATTCTATGTAAGCTATTTTCCTCCATTGTTTAATTTTGATGATTGACTCAACCATATCTTTAGCGAACTTCTTTGTTTAGATCTTTGACCATTCCAAGAAAAGAGGTTTAGAGACTATCTTAGTCTATATCTCCGTTTCAAGTCAACTTTTGAAACAATGTGCTTTTACAAGTTTCTATATTTAGATAAAACGAATGCATGGAGTATAGCATGTGACAAAGGAAGATTACAGGTCTTTTAAACTTCTCTAACCATATGCTAAACATAGTTTGTTCGGTTAATACTCTCCTTCATGAAATCCCTAACTACTTCTGCTTCTCTTTCAGACAAACCTCACTGCAACGAAGACAAACCGAAGAAGAGCGTATACCACACGATAAATAACTTGCATATTTTTTTTGCTTCTTGTTGATCCATGAAAGTCATGTGTTCTAAATTTTCATGGTTACGTCAACTATATGGAAACTCTACCACATCAAACCTTCATCCGGTTTGAGAAAGAAGAGTTTATAGACACCGAACACTCATTCACCACCACCTTCATTTTGTAATGCTCCCCTTGTTTTTATTCTTTTTGTCTTGGAAGCATTTGCTTAGGACTTAATCTTTGTAAGTTCTCTTTTCATTTAAAATGATATTAACCTTTTAGCAAAAAAAAAAAAAACACTCCTTGAGCATTTATACAACACAAACAAATTGTTTGAAACAATCCACAGTAAACTTGAAAACAAAAGCTAGAGAGATAGCTATTAGAGATGCAAGAGGATTACATTACCTTCACACAAGAGCAAAGTACACTTTGTGAGCATCTCTACAACACAAAAGACTCCACGGTTAACTTGAAAACAAAGGCTAGGGAGATCGCTATAAGAGCTGCAAAAGGATTACATTTACCTTCACACATGAGCAAAGTACCCTCCATGAGCATCTCTACACAACACAAAGAAACCACATTACCTTCCCTTCAACATGATTATAATTTAGTTTTCCAATTTTACCCTTAAAGAAAAAAGGAAACAGAGTCCACGATAAAAAGCGAACGATAAAAACATCAGTTATCAAGTCTAGCTTGTCTCTTCGCCGTTTGTATCTCCGTTCATCATTCGCCGTCGTGAGCCTTCTCGCCGTCGACCCTCTTTGGTAACACATCATATCTCTATCTCTATCTCAATTAATTGATATCAATGGCACTTATACATTCTTGGTTTCTCTCTTCTCTTAGCTACTGATTGTTCTCTGCCATGGCTTACGGTGGCCCGTCGATGAATCCACCGGCTTTGAGCGGCGCGGTTCCTGGAGGGTCTAGTAATCTGAAGCAGGTGAAGCTGGATAGAGAAAGCGAGCTAAGGATCGAAGTCTCCGACGAGCCTCTCAGACTCCGTGTCGTTAACGGGACGGCTGAGATCTTCGGCGCTGAGCTACCTCCTGAGATCTGGCGTACCTTCCCTCCTCGCCTCAAGTTTGCGGTAATGCTTTTTTACAAAACCTTTGACGAAAGACTTGAGCTTTAAGGCAGTAGTAAAATTAGTTATGTTCATGGGTTGGGAAAGTTGAAGACTTTATGGTCTTTGTGTGTTTTTGGGGTGAAAGACTTAAGCTTTAGGTATTAACATGATGAATCAGTTAAAACTGTTAAGTTAGTTCGTATAGTGATCTATGAGTAGATTTGTGGTTCTGCCAAGTTTCTTCTCTTGTGTTTGTTTCCTTCTGGTTACTAATCAAGTTCATCCTCTAGCCTTCATAGGTTGGGAAAGGTGAAGACTTTATGGTCTTTGTGTGTTTTTGGGGTGAAAGACTTAAGCTTTAGGTATTAACATGATGAATCAGTTAAGAACCGTTAAGTTAGTTCGTATAGTGATCTATGAGTAGATTTGTGGTTCTGCCAAGTTTCTTCTCTTGTGTTTGTTTCCTTCTGGTTACTAATCAAGTTCATCCTCTAGCCTTCATAGGTTGGGAAAGGTGAAGACTTTATGGTTTCTGTTGTTTTGATTGTGATGAAAGACTTGAGCTTTAGGTAGTAACATGATGAATCAGTTAAAACTGTTAAGTTAGTTCGTATAGTGATCTATGAGTAGATTTGTGGTTCTGCCAAGTTTCTTCTCTTGTGTTTGTTTCCTTCTGGTTACTAATCAAGTTCATCCTCTAGCCTTCATAGGTTGGGAAAGGTGAAGACTTTATGGTCTTTGTGTGTTTTTGGGGTGAAAGACTTAAGCTTTAGGTATTAACATGATGAATCAGTTAAGAACCGTTAAGTTAGTTCGTATGTGAGGAGATATGTGAAACCCTGTGTTTGCCTTTTGATTCTTGTCAGGTTTTCACTTGGTATGGAGCCACGATTGAGATGGATGGTGTCACTGAAACAGACTATACAGCAGATGAGGTTAGGGTTCTTGTTTCATTTTCCACGCTTCCTTTGGAGCAAAAGATTGATTACTAAGAAGCTTTTTTTTTGTAGACACCAATGGTCAGCTACGTCAATGTGCACGCCATACTTGATGCAAGGAGACGTTTTGCCAAAGCTTCCACATCTAATGACTCTGAATCTCCTCAGGTACGGTACTCCTTCTCTTCCATGATCTTGTTCTTGTATATCATTTGATTCTTATAGAATCCGCCTTCTGCAGGGACCTCGGGTTATTGTAGTTGGGCCTACTGATTCAGGAAAAAGCACATTGACAAAGATGCTTATTAGTTGGGCAGCCAAACAGGGATGGAAGCCTACATTTGTAGACCTTGATGTTGGCCAAGGCTCCATTACAATACCTGGTTCTATTGCTGCTACACCTATAGAGATGCCACTTGATCCAGTTGAAGGGTTTCCTCTAGATATGGCTCTCGTCTACTACTACGGACACACTACACCAGCGTAAGTGATTTTCAAATGTCTCTTCCTCAATCATAATGTTGTTATTTTCTTCTAAAAGAATGTTGTCTATCGTTATTCTCTCAGTAACAACGTTGAACTGTACAAAACTATGGTGAAGGAGCTTGCTCAAGTGCTGGAGAGACAGTTTCTAGGGAACCCTGAGTCTCGAGCTGCTGGAATGGTGATCAACACAATGGGATGGATCGATGGCATCGGTTATGAGGTAAAAGTTTTCTTCTTTTTAGCATGTTTTCTTCTGAAAGCTTTTGTTTTAAAGGACTGTCTCTGTGTGGTTGTTTTTGCAGCTGCTTCTCCATGCAATAGAAACATTCAACGCCTCGGTTGTACTAGTCTTGGGTCAGGAAAAGCTCTTCAGCATGCTTAAAGATGTGCTGAAAAGTAAGAGCAATGTGGACGTGGTGAAGCTTCACAAATCAGGTGGAGTTGTGGCTAGGAACCGTGACTACCGTAAAGTAGCAAGGAGCTCTAGGATTCAGGAATATTTCTACGGTCTATCTAAAGAACTCTCTCCTTATGCCAACACATCTAGCTTCAGTGATGTGCAAGTGTTCCGCATTGGTGGTGGACCACAAGCTCCAAGATCAGCTCTTCCAATAGGGTCTGACCGGTTTCTAACCCGTTGAGGGTAACGCCTGTAAATATTGAAGAGAGGATTTGCTGCATTCTATTCTGGCTGTCTCATATGCAGAAGAGCCAGACCAGATCGTCTCAAGGTAATCTCAAAATGTTCCTAATGTTTATTATCTTTGGTCGTTGTATTTTTTGATGTTTATATATCTCTCTCTCTGGTTGTTTGTGTGCAGCAATGTTTCAGGGTTTGTGTATGTGACTGAGGTTGATGTGCTGAGGAAGAAAATAACGTATTTAGCACCATCGCCAGGGGCATTGCCTAGCAAGATCTTGGTCGCTGGATCTTTGACATGGCTTGAGAGTCATTAGAAGCAAGAAGATGATTAGATTAGAGAGAGCCATCTTGTCTGCTAAGAGAGTGATGCTGCAGCTCAAGTTCTCTATGCAACTTCAGTTACAGATAGTCCTTTTCTATATAAAAATGCTCAATGTTCTTGTTGTTGTGGATTAGATGGAGGTTTATTTCTGTAATTTGATGATATTAAGTGGTGGATTATCTCTGATGTTATGTTATTGATCCATCCATACCTTGGGTGGTTTCTGAAAAAAAAAAGAGTAAATGATAAATTTCTTAAGTTTAATTCATTTTTTAGTTTGATTATTAAACATATCACATTAACTAAATCATTTCAATTGAAACTAGTGGAATAAGTTCCAAATGAGAATCTGATCCAAAGAATATTAGGATGGTCTGTCTACTCAAGCAGCTGCATTCATCATTTCTTTTATTTGTGTTTTCTTTTCCATAAAGAGATGGATTTTAACCTGTTTTGTGATACTCCTAGGAACACAACTTTAAAGACAGGAAGTATCAATGAAGCTTTGTAAAGGTTTAGTTTAGTATGGTAAGTATTTGATACCTAACTAAAAATTAGATGACCATTTCTGAATACTAAAGTTTAGTAGGAATCTTGATAAAACAATTAATTCTGAGGTACCAAAACATGTAGTTTACTGTTTTGTAGTAATATATGTTTTTGAGCAAAACAATGGTCTAATGTTTTTTTTAGTAATATGTTTCTTGGACTAGTATCATAAAATATGGAAAAACAGGTGTGAAATCTATTCTATTTTCTCTCTTTCTCTAGTGTTTCCTTTTAATGTTTATGATGTTTATATATCTCTCTCTGGTTGTTTGTGTGCAGCAATGTTTCAGGGTTTGTGTATGTGACTGAGGTTGATGTGCTGAGGAAGAAAATAACGTATTTAGCACCATCGCCAGGGGCATTGCCTAGCAAGATCTTGGTCGCTGGATCTTTGACATGGCTTGAGAGTCATTAGAAGCAAGAAGATGATTAGATTAGAGAAGAGAGAGCCATCTTGTCTGCTAAGAGAGTGATGCTGCAGCTCAAGTTCTCTATGCAACTTCAGTTACAGATAGTCCTTTTCTATATAAAAATGCTCAATGTTCTTGTTGTTGTGGATTAGATGGAGGTTTATTTCTGTAATTTGATGATATTAAGTGGTGGATTATCTCTGATGTTATGTTATTGATCCATCCATACCTTGGGTGGTTTCTGAAAAAAAAGAGTAAATGATAAATTTCTTAAGTTTAATTCATTTTTTAGTTTGATTATTAAACATATCACATTAACTAAATCATTTCAATTGAAACTAGTGGAATAAGTTCCAAATGAGAATCTGATCCAAAGAATATTAGGATGGTCTGTCTACTCAAGCAGCTGCATTCATCATTTCTTTTATTTGTGTTTTCTTTTCCATAAAGAGATGGATTTTAACCTGTTTTGTGATACTCCTAGGAACACAACTTTAAAGACAGGAAGTATCAATGAAGCTTTGTAAAGGTTTAGTTTAGTATGGTAAGTATTTGATACCTAACTAAAAATTAGATGACCATTTCTGAATACTAAAGTTTAGTAGGAATCTTGATAAAACAATTAATTCTGAGGTACCAAAACATGTAGTTTACTGTTTTGTAGTAATATATGTTTTTGAGCAAAACAATGGTCTAATGTTTTTTTTAGTAATATGTTTCTTGGACTAGTATCATAAAATATGGAAAAACAGGTGTGAAATCTATTCTATTTTCTCTCTTTCTCTAGTGTTTCCTTTTAATGTTTATGATGTTTATATATATTTTCTTGTAAATTAATGTTTACAATATAATTACTTTAATATATTTTTTTATCAAAGTTTACTTTAAAATTTTTTAACGTTAAACTAGTAGGTAAAAAGTAGGTCCACTAGTAGGACCCACCTCGAAAGTCTTGAACAGAGGGCTTTGTTTTTTTCGTCTTTTCTCTCCTCTGAGACTGCGACGACCACCTCTCTGCTCTAATGTCTTTAGTACTGTAATTATATAATAATATTGTCTTTTTCAACTTTAGCTTTTGTTTTGTTTTTTGGACAAACGAAGAAGATTAGGAACTTAACTTTTTAGCATTTTAAAATTTGTAAATGTTAGTGATGGTGGTGGGGGAATTTATAGTAAAAAGCAAGTCCAACTCTTCCCCACCCACAAAGCAAAAGTCATAACCTTTGACACTCTTCTCCACATCTCTCTCTCTCTCTTACAAACAAACAAACAAGCAAGCAAGATCAATCTTTCTCTTTTATTTTTTATCCTAATCTCTCCCGGGTAACTTCTCTTCAAAAGGATCTCATTTTCTTTCATGGAGCTTTTGTTTTCTTTTCCATAAAGAGATGGATTTTAACCTGTTTTGTGATACTCCTAGGAACACAACTTTAAAGACAGGAAGTATCAATGAAGCTTTGTAAAGGTTTAGTTTAGTATGGTAAGTATTTGATACCTAACTAAAAATTAGATGACCATTTCTGAATACTAAAGTTTAGTAGGAATCTTGATAAAACAATTAATTCTGAGGTACCAAAACATGTAGTTTACTGTTTTGTAGTAATATATGTTTTGAGCAAAACAATGGTCTAATGTTTTTTAGTAATATGTTTCTTGGACTAGTATCATAAAATATGGAAAAACAGGTGTGAAATCTATTCTATTTTCTCTCTTTCTCTAGTGTTTCCTTTTAATGTTTATGATGTTTATATATCTCTCTCTCTGGTTGTTTGTGTGCAGCAATGTTTCAGGGTTTGTGTATGTGACTGAGGTTGATGTGCTGAGGAAGAAAATAACGTATTTAGCACCATCGCCAGGGCATTGCCTAGCAAGATTAAACCAAATCGTTTTAACTAATAAAGCGTTTAAAAATCTAATTGCCCATTTGTAGACCCGATTAACACTTAACCCAAATCCTCTAACAATTCCCAACTAACTTAAAATTGTCGTTCTCTTCTTCTCTTAAAATTAGGGTTCATCCTACGATTTAAGGAAAAGAAATTGCGACGATGGAAAAAAGTAGGAGTGCATCATACATAGCGAAATCTGGGTATTTTATCAAATCTTCTCTCTTCGCCGTTTGTATCTCCGTTCATCATTCGCCGTCGTGAGCCTTCTCGCCGTCGACCCTCTTTGGTAACACATCATATCTCTATCTCTATCTCAATTAATTGATATCAATGGCACTTATACATTCTTGGTTTCTCTTCTCTTAGCTACTGATTGTTCTCTGCCATGGCTTACGGTGGCCCGTCGATGAATCCACCGGCTTTGAGCGGCGCGGTTCCTGGAGGGTCTAGTAATCTGAAGCAGGTGAAGCTGGATAGAGAAAGCGAGCTAAGGATCGAAGTCTCCGACGAGCCTCTCAGACTCCGTGTCGTTAACGGGACGGCTGAGATCTTCGGCGCTGAGCTACCTCCTGAGATCTGGCGTACCTTCCCTCCTCGCCTCAAGTTTGCGGTAATGCTTTTTTACAAAACCTTTGACGAAAGACTTGAGCTTTAAGGCAGTAGTAAAATTAGTTATGTTCATGGGTTGGGAAAGTTGAAGACTTTATGGTTTCTGTTGTTTTGATTGTGATGAAAGACTTGAGCTTTAGGTAGTAACATGATGAATCAGTTAAAAACTGTTAAGTTAGTTCGTATAGTGATCTATGAGTAGATTTGTGGTTCTGCCAAGTTTCTTCTCTTGTGTTTGTTTCCTTCTGGTTACTAATCAAGTTCATCCTCTAGCCTTCATAGGTTGGGAAAGGTGAAGACTTTATGGTCTTTGTGTGTTTTTTTTTGGGGTGAAAGACTTAAGCTTTAGGTATTAACATGATGAATCAGTTAAGAACCGTTAAGTTAGTTCGTATGTGAGGAGATATGTGAAACCCTGTGTTTGCCTTTTGATTCTTGTCAGGTTTTCACTTGGTATGGAGCCACGATTGAGATGGATGGTGTCACTGAAACAGACTATACAGCAGATGAGGTTAGGGTTCTTGTTTCATTTTCCACGCTTCCTTTGGAGCAAAAGATTGATTACTAAGAAGCTTTTTTTTTGTAGACACCAATGGTCAGCTACGTCAATGTGCACGCCATACTTGATGCAAGGAGACGTTTTGCCAAAGCTTCCACATCTAATGACTCTGAATCTCCTCAGGTACGGTACTCCTTCTCTTCCATGATCTTGTTCTTGTATATCATTTGATTCTTATAGAATCCGCCTTCTGCAGGGACCTCGGGTTATTGTAGTTGGGCCTACTGATTCAGGAAAAAGCACATTGACAAAGATGCTTATTAGTTGGGCAGCCAAACAGGGATGGAAGCCTACATTTGTAGACCTTGATGTTGGCCAAGGCTCCATTACAATACCTGGTTCTATTGCTGCTACACCTATAGAGATGCCACTTGATCCAGTTGAAGGGTTTCCTCTAGATATGGCTCTCGTCTACTACTACGGACACACTACACCAGCGTAAGTGATTTTCAAATGTCTCTTCCTCAATCATAATGTTGTTATTTTCTTCTAAAAGAATGTTGTCTATCGTTATTCTCTCAGTAACAACGTTGAACTGTACAAAACTATGGTGAAGGAGCTTGCTCAAGTGCTGGAGAGACAGTTTCTAGGGAACCCTGAGTCTCGAGCTGCTGGAATGGTGATCAACACAATGGGATGGATCGATGGCATCGGTTATGAGGTAAAAGTTTTCTTCTTTTTAGCATGTTTTCTTCTGAAAGCTTTTGTTTTAAAGGACTGTCTCTGTGTGGTTGTTTTTGCAGCTGCTTCTCCATGCAATAGAAACATTCAACGCCTCGGTTGTACTAGTCTTGGGTCAGGAAAAGCTCTTCAGCATGCTTAAAGATGTGCTGAAAAGTAAGAGCAATGTGGACGTGGTGAAGCTTCACAAATCAGGTGGAGTTGTGGCTAGGAACCGTGACTACCGTAAAGTAGCAAGGAGCTCTAGGATTCAGGAATATTTCTACGGTCTATCTAAAGAACTCTCTCCTTATGCCAACACATCTAGCTTCAGTGATGTGCAAGTGTTCCGCATTGGTGGTGGACCACAAGCTCCAAGATCAGCTCTTCCAATAGGGTCTGACCCGGTTTCTAACCCGTTGAGGGTAACGCCTGTAAATATTGAAGAGAGGGATTTGCTGCATTCTATTCTGGCTGTCTCATATGCAGAAGAGCCAGACCAGATCGTCTCAAGGTAATCTCAAAATGTTCCTAATGTTTATTATCTTTGGTCGTTGTATTTTTTGATGTTTATATATCTCTCTCTCTGGTTGTTTGTGTGCAGCAATGTTTCAGGGTTTGTGTATGTGACTGAGGTTGATGTGCTGAGGAAGAAAATAACGTATTTAGCACCATCGCCAGGGGCATTGCCTAGCAAGATCTTGGTCGCTGGATCTTTGACATGGCTTGAGAGTCATTAGAAGCAAGAAGATGATTAGATTAGAGAAGAGAGAGCCATCTTGTCTGCTAAGAGAGTGATGCTGCAGCTCAAGTTCTCTATGCAACTTCAGTTACAGATAGTCCTTTTCTATATAAAAATGCTCAATGTTCTTGTTGTTGTGGATTAGATGGAGGTTTATTTCTGTAATTTGATGATATTAAGTGGTGGATTATCTCTGATGTTATGTTATTGATCCATCCATACCTTGGGTGGTTTCTGAAAAAAAAAAGAGTAAATGATAAATTTCTTAAGTTTAATTCATTTTTTAGTTTGATTATTAAACATATCACATTAACTAAATCATTTCAATTGAAACTAGTGGAATAAGTTCCAAATGAGAATCTGATCCAAAGAATATTAGGATGGTCTGTCTACTCAAGCAGCTGCATTCATCATTTCTTTTATTTGTGTTTTCTTTTCCATAAAGAGATGGATTTTAACCTGTTTTGTGATACTCCTAGGAACACAACTTTAAAGACAGGAAGTATCAATGAAGCTTTGTAAAGGTTTAGTTTAGTATGGTAAGTATTTGATACCTAACTAAAAATTAGATGACCATTTCTGAATACTAAAGTTAGTAGGAATCTTGATAAAACAATTAGTTCTGAATGTACCAAAACATGTAGTTTAATTTCTTTGTAGTAATATATGTTTTGAGTAAAACAATGGTCTAATGTTTTGGACTATAGTATCATCATCAAATCTGAAAAAGCAGGTATGGAACTCTATTCTCTTTCTCTCATTATTTTTTTTTTTCCATGTTTACAATATAATTACTTTAATATATTTTTTATCAAAGTTTACTTTAAAATTTTTAACGTTAAACTAGTAGGTAAAAAGTAGGTCCACTAGTAGGACCCACTTAGGAAAATCTCGAACAGAGAACTCTGTTTTTTCTTCTCTCCTCTGAGACTGCGACGACCACCTTTCTACTCTAATGTCTTTTTAGTACTGTAATTATATAATAATATTGTCTTTTTCAACTTTAGCTTTTGTTTTGTTTTGGATAAACGAAGAAGATTAGGAACACTTTTTGCATTTTAAAATATGAAATGGTAGTGGGGAATTTTTAGTAAAAGCAAGTCCAACTCTTCCCCACCCACAAAGCAAAAGTCATAACCTTTGACACTCTTCTCAACATCTCTCTCTCTTAGACAAACAAACAAATAGACAGGAACACTCTTTCTCTTTTATTTTTATCCTAATCTCCCCTTAGAATATTTCTTCCTGCTCTGAGGATCTCATTTTCTTTTAGCTCTCAGTTTTCATGGAGCTTTTTGGTTTGTTTCCCTTCTTATGAGCTAACTTTATCTTTCTTGGTATAGACAAAAGATCTCATCTTTTTGCTCTTGACTTGGGAAAGATTCTATTTTTACTCAGCTCTCTTCCTGTGAAGTGATTTGGAAAGATTCAGTAATTTGAGGAAAGAACTTAATGGTGTTTGGTTTTATTACATGGTGTGTAGATGTCTTGGATTTGATCTGATTAGCTTGAAAGGTGCACTCTTTTTCATGTCTTATCAGTTTAGATTCACTAAGACTTGATATATGATTCTCTTGGCTCTCTAGTTATATTTTGGTGTTAGTTTAGTTTCTTCTATCATCTTAAGCTTGTGTGGAAGGAAGAAAAAAAAATGGAGGAAGTTGAAATTGCTAGCAAATTAGCTATAGAAAGCTGTCATGGAGTCTTGAATCTCTTGTCACAACAACAAACAAGTTGTGATTTTAAATCTCTCATGGTTGAAACAAGTGAAGCAGTTTCCAAGTTCAAGAGAGTATCCTCTCTTTTCACCAGAGGACCACCAGGTCATGCAAAGTTCAGAAGACTCAACAAGAAGTTTATCCCATCTTTTCCTCAGCATATCTTCTTGGAAAGTCCTATCTCCTGTGGTAACGATGGCACTAGTGATTACAATCAAGTTCTTGCACCAGAGCCTCTTCAGATGGTTCCAGCTCCATCGATACTTAGCCACAGAATGTGTGTTGAGAAGTCGTTCCTGGAGCTAAAGCCGCCGCCGCCTTTTCGAGGTCCTTATCAGTTAATCCACAACCACCAGCAGATAGCTTACTCTAGGAGCAGTAGCGGTGTGAACCTGACGTTTGATGGAGCTGGTAGTAGCTGCTATACTCCGAGTGTGTCCAACGGGTCAAGATCGTTTGTATCATCTCTTAGTATGGATACTAGTGCAGTGGATTACGATAGGAGCTCGTTTCATTTAAGTGGATTGTCACGTGGATCTGACCAGATGTCCAAGAAGATGTGTTCTGGTGGTTTGAAGTGTGGAAGTAGAAGCAAATGTCACTGTTCCAAGAAAAGGTTTGTAACTTTCTTTGTGCCAATGTGATCTGTTGAATGCTTTGTAAAGGTTTGAGTTTATTTGCAGGAAATTTAGGGTGAAACGGTCAATCAAGGTGCCTGCAATCAGCAACAAGATTGCAGATATACCTCCAGATGAGTATTCATGGAGGAAGTATGGGCAGAAACCTATCAAGGGCTCACCACATCCACGGTATATATATTCATATTCATATTCATGTTGTTTTGGTGGAAGGTTGTGTTCATTTGATATAGTTTCCTTCATTTGCAGGGGATACTACAAGTGCAGCAGTGTGAGAGGTTGTCCTGCAAGGAAGCATGTGGAGCGATGTGTAGATGAAACTTCGATGTTAATTGTGACTTACGAAGGCGAGCATAACCATTCAAGACTGTTGTCTTCACAATCAGCTCACACCTGATGAAACAGAGTCAGTCAGTGCATGTCCTTTTCGCATCTACTCTTGGATTTGAAGAACAGTGTATTAGATTCAAGAAACTGGTCTTTGTAGCTGTGTTTTGCAATTGTATATTCCACTTGACATGAGTTATAAGAGCATTTCTGTGGCAGTACCAACAAGCATCAACAATTTGCTCTTGACTTGGGAAAGATTCTATTTTACTCAGCTCTCTTCCTGTGAAGTGATTTGGAAAGATTCAGCTATTTTAGGAAGGAACTTATGGTGTTTGGTTTTATCATAGGGTGTTTAGGTGTCTTGGATTTGATCTAATTAGCTTTAAAGGTACACTCTTTTTCATGTCTTATCTGTTTAGATTTACTAGGATTTTATTTATATGATTCTCTTGGCTCTCTAGTTAGATTTTTGGTGTTGCTTTAGTTTGTTCAATCATCTTAAGCTTGGGTGGAAGGAAGAAAAGAAGAAATGGAGGAAGTTGAAGTTGCTAGCAAATCAGCTATAGAAAGCTGTCATGGAGTCTTAAATCTCTTGTCACAACAACAAACCAGTTGTGATTCCAACTCTCTCTTAGTTAAAACAAGTGAAGCAGTTTCCAAGTTCAAAAGAGTATCCTCTCTTTTAACCAGAGGACCAGGTCATGGGAAGTTTAGAAGAGTCAACAACAAGTTCAGGCCATCCTTTCCTCAGCATATCTTCTTGGAGAGCCCTGTTTGCTGTGGTAATGACGTGAGTAGTGGTGATTACACTCAAGTTCTTGCACCAGAGCCTCTTCAGATGGTTCCAGCTCCATTGATGCTTAGCCACAAAATGTGTGTTGAGAAGTCGTTCCTGGAGTTAAAGCCGCCACCGCCTTTTCGAGCTCCTTATCATCAGTTAATCCACAACCACCAGCAGATAGCTTACTCTAGGAGTAGTAGCGGTGTAAACCTGAAGTTTGATGGAGCTGGAAGTAGTTGCTATACTCCTAGTGTGTCTAACGGGTCAAGATCATTTGTATCATCTCTTAGTATGGATACTAGTGTGGTGGATTACGATAGGAACTCGTTCCATTTAAGTGGATTATCACGTGGGTCTGACCAGGTATCCAAGAAGATGTGCTCTGGTAGTTTGAAGTGCGGAAGTAGAAGCAAATGTCACTGTTCCAAGAAAAGGTTTGTCATGTTCTTTGTTGCAGTGTCATCGTTGAATGCTTTGTAAAGGGTTGAGTTTATTTGCAGGAAATTTAGGGTGAAACGGTCAATCAAGGTGCCTGCAATCAGCAACAAGATTGCAGATATACCTCCAGATGAGTATTCATGGAGGAAGTATGGGCAGAAACCTATCAAGGGCTCACCACATCCACGGTATATATATTCATATTCATGTTGTTTTGGTGGAAGGTTGTGTTCATTTGATATAGTTTCCTTCATTTGCAGGGGATACTACAAGTGCAGCAGTGTGAGAGGTTGTCCTGCAAGGAAGCATGTGGAGCGATGTGTAGATGAAACTTCGATGTTAATTGTGACTTACGAAGGCGAGCATAACCATTCAAGACTGTTGTCTTCACAATCAGCTCACACCTGATGAAATAGAGTCAGTCACTGTCTGTGCTTTTGCGTCTACGCTTGGATTTGAAGAACAATGAATTAGATTCAAGAAACTGGTCTTTGTAGCTGTGTTTTGCAATTGTATATTCTACTTAACATGAGTTATAAGAGCATTTTGTGAACTCAGATTCTGTGGCAGTACCAACAAGCATCAACAATTTGGCTTCTAAAGCTAATCTTTTACATTTTGGATCAGAATTTGTTTTAATGTTACCCCAAAACACTGCTGGCTGTTGTACAATGAACTTTTGAACCTAAACAAAACTTTCATACATAGAGAGATTCAGCATATCAAACCAGTAACGGCTTAGCTGCTAACAGTGATGAAGAAGGCTGAAACTGTAAGGTCCTGTAAGTGGGCACTGTAAGCTTTACAAACCTAATATGCATCGATGTGTTCTTGCTTCTTGAATCTTTGATCAAGTAGAAGGAGTCGCCTGGCGTATTCATATAAGTTGATATGCTTCAGCTTCTTGCTTCTCTCCCACCGATGTTAAACCAGGGAACTGCCCAATATCATGGCCAGTAAGAGGACTTGGCCTGTCATGTAAACCGATAGCAAACTCTTCCGGATTAGCTTCACTACTCTGCAGGAAATCCGCAATCTGCAGGGGAAAACAAGAGGATTAAAATAACAAAATGCTATCCTCAAATTAAGACACAAAGAACATAAACCTTGTTAAGAAGAGTAACTATAGGAAGCTGCTTACATGGTTTCCGAGGGCTTCACCGCTTAAGGCTGCGGATTCAAGGTTAGAACCGAGAAGCCAGTCACCGCATATACCAGCACGGCCTTGTGGATCAAATATACATGGAACTGCAGGAGTGTTCTTTGGAAGAGCTGCTCCCCTGTACAAAGAAAACTGAATCACTTCACCAAACTTCAAACATTTTTAGCACCGTTAATACAATTTTTTACTTACTTACCATAGCTGGAGACGTGTATAAACCGGTTTAGGAAGCGAGCCTTCGGGCAAGCCCAATGCAATTTCCACACCTTGAAGCATCCCGGCTCTAACTTTCTCCGATGTTACCGTTGGAATGTTTTCCTATAGTGAAAAGAGGAAGGAAAACCATTTGGTTTCTGCAGTTTGTTTTAGCATTATGTTGTAAAGCTTTGAAGAAACTAACCTGAGGAACTTTGTTCTGTTTCCCATATGTTGCAGTACTAAAGAAAGTCCAGCAATGTGGAGTTCCACCATTTCCAAGCTTTGCAGAGTTGTTTCCCATCCAAGACAATGATTCAACTCCTTTCACAAACGCTCCTTCGAAGTTCACTGTAGGAAGAGGATCATCGAAAGCTGCTAATAGCGCCCATATGGAACTAAGATCAAGTTTCTAAAACAAAAAAAAAATATAGAATTGCATCAGAAGAAGTCACATGGTGTTTAATTGTTGCACTAGACATTGTCTACCTTCATCTGTTTAGCAACGAGGGGTAAGCCTGATGCAGATAGCAATCGATTCGCACATTTACCTGAGCAAAAGGTGAATTGTTTTGTATGAAAAGAAGATATAACAAAACATAATAATCTACAGAGAGAGAGAGAGAGAGAAAGAGGAATCAATACAGTTTCTTACCATTATGAGCAATGACAATGACATCAAACTGACCACGAGGTGTTCCGTTCTCACTCAAATGCCACATTCCATTAAGTGGTTCCAGCTTACTAATCCAACAAGGTCTCACCACATTCACTAATCGACTCTGCCAGCAAAATAACCAAGTATAATTAGTTACTTCAACTCATAACAAAAAAAGACTCAATTTTCTTTTTTTGCTACAACAACCTCCAATAGCAATGAATCAGCGAGACATCTCATGCCATTAACAGCAATGTATCTTGGAGGCGATGAAGAAGGAAACTGCGAGAAACTGCCCCCAACTTCAAGCTCTCCCACAACACCTTTCCACTCTCGAACAAGTCCTTTCTCTAACCACCCATCCACATACTGAATAAACCGAGAATCATCCGCAGTGAAGAACTGAGCAGCGTGATCGAAAACCAGTCCTTGTGGTTCGATAATCCTTGTCCCAAGTCTTCCTCCTAACCCATGTATCCCCTAACATCAACACAACACAACACAACAAAACAGAGCCTCACTAAATTTGTTTCAATTATAACAGCAAAAACACTTAAAAACCGAAACTTTCTCGATACCCAAACCCAAAAAGCTCATTACAAGAGCAAAAACACCTAAAGACTGAAACTTTCTCGATACCCAAAACTCTAATTGAGAATTGAAACCAAATCAAGGGGAGTTCTCAAGAGACGAACCGTATCGAAAACCGTGGACTTTACGCCGCGAGCTTCCAAATTCAGTGCGCAGACGAGGCCAGCCATCCCGCCGCCGATAATCGCAACCTGGGGATCGTCGGAGACACGCGCGGTGAACGTAACCTGCTCTTGCAAGAAGGATTTCTTGAGGATGGATCTTCGGGAAGTTCCATACTTTGAGGATTTGCTGCGACGTTTCTGGAAATTGGGGTTTCTGCTGCTGGGGTTCGACGACGTCCCTGTGTGTTTCTGGGAGTCGCAGGTTGTTGTGATTTTTCTGGTGGTGGAGAGATTGGGGTTTGTGGGTTTAGGTAGGGTTTTGAATTTGAGAGGGTGGAGAAATGAAGAAGACAGAGGGATTAGAGAAGTGGCCATGGTTTGGTTTAATTTTTATTTTTTTGGAGGGAGGCAAAAGATAAATGATGAGTGTTATGTTATCTGTTATCTTCAAAATTCACCTGAAATGACCATTTTATCCTTTTCTAAATTTCTCCTTATATTTTTTTTTGTCTCCTTAGATCTTCATTACAACATTTAAAGGTTTTCAAATTGAAACTACACATAAAACAATGAGTGTTTTCTTTTCTTATCTATAAAATCTTTATTGAGAAGCCTATACAATTAGGGGTGGACACCGATCGGATAGTACCATATTTTTTGGTATTTGCGATTTGTTTCAGATTCACTTAATATCGATTTTCCAGATTTCTTGCTTCGAGAAATATGGATAGTCGGTTTTACGGATATTCAGAACTTTTTTAAATATTTGCGAATCTTTACGGATATCTCATACACCATGTTTTATACACGTAAATCTAACAAAATTATACATGTTTTTGTTTTTTATATATTCTTACATAATATTAAACCAAAAGTGAAAATTAGTGGAATTATATGTTTCATACTTTTTTATAATAAAATAATCTTTTTGATAAAACACATAATTTTAGAAAATTATAGTTTTTAGAGAGATTTTATATTCTTTCTGTAATTTAATACATTATATATTTTTATAAATAACACAAATATATGTTGAAGTTAAAATTTATACATACTTAATTGTAGATATTCATTTATTTGTATAAAAACCGGAGTGGATCGGATATTCGCCTTTAAAAATTTTAGTATTTGTGATTTGCTTCATTTTTAACGGATGTTAAATTTTAATATTTGCTTTGTTTTGAAGACTTACGGATATTCGAATTTTTCGAATCGAATCAAAACGAATAACGAATCGAATCAAATTTAACGGATAAAATGCCCACCCCTATATACAATACAAAGAAGTAGGAGTAATCAATCTGATAAAATCGAATTAATTTAAACTGAAATAGGAAAAATAGTTTTAAATTTATTAATACTAATAAACCTGATGAACATTATTTTAAAAAATTGTATTATAAATCGACTAAATCAAATAAATTAAAAACCAATTAACTCAAATATAATAATATAGTTATATGTAAATTATATAATACAGTTGATCATATACATACATGTCTAATCTATTATTATGAAGAAACAAAAATCGATTATGATTTCCTATATGAATCTTCCTCTGACCATATTAACACAATAATATATATACATTTAGTCAATAACATATAGGTTGAAGATCCAAGAAAAACACTCAAAATATACAAATTTCAACATTAGGAGTTTTCTTCAACAATCAACATAAAAAAGTTTCACCTTACAAGTAAAACCGAGAAAGACGGTTACATCGTCAACCAACCATATACCGGAAATAACCGAACAGATTATGATTTTTCTCCCACAAGATCAAAGTTAGACTGAGAGTAAACAACACATCAATCTTCATCGTTTTCAAGCCTCACAAGCTTCTTCCAAGGACTCATTGACTGGTTTCAGACAACCTTTACCCTTTCCTGATCTGAAACGAGGGCTGTCGTGAACAGCATTGGTGTTCTTGTTCTGGACTGTTCCGGTGCTGTGTCGGTTCCTGTTAGACGCTGTCTTCAGAACTTCTTCACGGGACGAAGACGAGGTGACTGCGTCGCTGAAGCTTTTCCTCCGAGAAAGGATGAGTTTTGGCGACTTGGGACGTGTCAAAGGAAGCTTCTTGAGCTCAGGTTTAGCAGGAGGCGCCTCGTAGTAGAAGTTAGGGACGGGTTTGGCTTTGAACTTGAGATTCTTTCTGAGTTGTTTCAAGGCCGCTTCTTGTTCTTCCTTTTGCCTCTGTTCTAGCTCGTTCCTTTCTGCTTCAAGCGCTTGGTTCTTCTCCTCAAGCTTTTGGAAATACTAAACCCACACAAAGAAAAGATCAATCAGTAAACAGAACAAAGTAGACTTTATAATACGAGAGAGTGGGCTTTACCTCTTTGCGCTTCTCAGCACGCTGAGCACTCTTAAACGTTGGTGCACTTCCATGAGTCACTCCAGACTTAGCCCTCCTCAAGGAAGAAGCGATGGAGAAACTATCATCCTCATCGTCCATATGCTTCTTGTTATCAGGTTGCAATGGCTTCCTCGCAGAAAGAAGAGGAACATCTCTGCAGACAGAAGATTAAACAAACAAGTAAAAGTCACATCATTTACACCACTCAAACTTCTTTAAAAACCAGGTTTGTCTGAAATTGGTTTTACCTTTGAAACTTTAGGGTCTTAGGCGAGTTTTGAGTTTTAGTTCTCTCAGCGGCAGTTTCCACATTTGGTGTATTCTCAGAGAGAGAATCGTCGTCGGTGCATTCCTTGACTTCAAACTCTTCCTCGGTCTCAGACCCAGCTGCTGCTGCAGCTATCTTAGGAGCAACGTGAACCCTACCGCTTGAAACGTCAGCGTTTCGGTCCATAAGCACCTCAACAACTTCTCTTCCCATTCCACTGCTTATATCATCCACGGAACACAAAAACAAAACAAAAGAGTCTCTTCTTTTACACAGATTCTCAAAAATAAAAATCTCAATGTTTATAAAGGTTACAGCTTTATGAAAGTTAGATTGGTAAGGAACAAGGATTGGTTTGAGAGAGTCACAGAAGAACAATTCAACAGTGGAAACCAACACGCATCAACAAAACCCAGATGGAGAAATAGTCAAATTTTCAAAAAAAATGTCATTTTGAAATCAGATGGGTAAACAATAGTAGGAGATTCTTAAGATTTTGAGAACAATTTAATAGAAAAGAATCAAATTTTACAATAAAAATGTGAACTTTGAAATCTAAATGGAAAACAGAGGAGACTCATAAGATTTTGTGAACAATTTTATATGAAAGAAGCAGACTTTTAATGAAGAACAGGTACCTAAAACAGAGGACGATAATAGAAAATGGGGAGAGATTGTTCTTACGAAGTCTTGTTGTAGGACGGGGAGGGATTCTTGTGCACCACCACCTCTATATGTCTCTCTCTCCGATTGCCCGTGAGAGTTTTGCAGACAAATTTGAAATGAATGTCTTTATCCAGACCAAACTTGTCTCCTCTCTCTCTCTCTCGAGGAAAAAAAGATTTTTTTTTTGGGCGGTGACTATTTTGAGATGTGTTTGATTTGTTAAGCTGTTTGGTTATTTATTGGTTCAAAATTTATTTATTTTATTAAAGAAAATGAATTTATTTTTGGCGCTTTACATCACTTTGATAATTAGCTTCTATATATTACCGTAAGATTAGTTCATTTTCATGCCCATATTTGAAAATATATATTCACCCTAAATATTAAATATCTACTAGGAAATGTAGATGAGTCTTCATCTTAAAATTAGTTTATTGTAATAAATAGAACCTTACTCAGTTGATTATTTTAAAACGTATAGTTAGTCGTATACACATTCTCTATATTCAATACTCATCTATATAAAAATTAATCACTATATTATTTGTTTAATTCCATAAGTTAATTTCTTTTAAGGATATCTGATAAAGCTGTGATCACTTGGCAAAAAAAAAATGGAAATGAAATTCAAACAAATCATACAGTAACTATCACGGACTTCAAGTCACTAGACGGAATAAATGCCAATGTGACAAGTTACTCGTTCGAAAAAAAAATTGCTTCATGTCCTTTCGAGTTCAAACTTCAAGAGTAGTCCATACTTTCCCTCGTTGCTCTGTTTAAATTATGCAGCTTTGTTAAAGTGTTGAGGTTGAATATAGTCTGGCGTCTACCATTGTACGTCGTAGACCATACACTATGTTCTTAGACTTTTCAGTGCTCATAAAATATGCGTATACATGTTCTTATAATCTAATCATTCCAATGCTCATAATAACAAAACTTTTTTATACAAAAATAAACTAAATGAGTTTAATTTTCACCTGTTTGATACTTTTGTTAGATAAAATAAACTTTATGTTGGTATATATTAATTATTCATTTGAATGATGTAGGACCCACGGTGCATTAGAAAAACGTAGGACCCTCAATGTCGCAACTCAAAATCAGATTATCCTTTGGCGGCAAAATTCATACTGGGAAAATATAAAGAAAAAAGACAAATCGGTCGGTTGGTCCAACAGATTGGTCCCGAATAAGATTTTGCCTATGAAAATGCTAACAACCAACGAGTTTGGTCTGTGCATTGTGGATATGGACCACCTCGTTACCAATGATGCTGGAGACTATCATAAACAAAGACACTATGCATGCTCGTCAGACAAGAATGAGCAAGCGAGTGTGTGTAACCAAATCATTCACACTCGATAATCAAGTTATTAAAAAACAGTAAGCCCACTTGGGTTAGCATATAACAGGCCCATTTAGTAAAGATGCAAACCGCTAAATACCTCACAAACATCGGGGCAATCTCGTCATTTTAAAACAGTCGAATGCAGATGAACCAATCCGTCTTTCGCTCTTACTCGGTCAACCAACCACTCGAAGACGAACACGTGTCACATTTTTCGTTGGCTCACAGAGAGCGCATCAGGTGCTATATAAATGCCGTTACGCCTCGTAACGGTTTTTCTAATCTTTCCAGAGTAACGAACCGAAGCGATTAAGAAGATAACTTTTCCCGCCAGCGAGAGATAAGAGTGAAAGAAGAAAGATGGCGATGGAATTAGCGACACCGGCTCCTGCACCGATCACAGCACCGGAGAGAAACATCATCCTCGCGCCGGCTACTGTTGAGACTCACAAGAAGAACAGGATTCAAGTCTCTAACACGAAGAAACCATTGTTCTTCTACGTTAATCTCGCCAAGGTATGCTGATTTTCTCACCGGATCTACGATTTTGATTGCGGAAGCGTGAGATCCGCTTGATTATAGATCGTACACTGATTAGTATATCATCTCTTCGCCTGGAATTTGAGTTTGCTTTCCAGATCTTGTTTCTAATCTGTTTACTGAATTAGTTGTAGTGATGATTCATGATCGATCTTGCAACTATTGATCGATCTTTGATTACTGTTTTCCAAGTGTTTGTTCGTATTCCAGAGAGAGAAGTTGATTCGTTTGATCCTTTATTATTCTCTGATGCAGAGGTACATGCAGCAACACAATGAGGTCGAACTCTCTGCACTTGGAATGGGTATTGATTTTTAACCATAACTTTAATTTCTTAGACGGACTTCTCTATGCGTATTGAACTGTTTGCTTTTTGTACATAGCAATCACAACTGTGGTGACAATCTCTGAGATCTTGAAGAACAATGGATTGGCTACAGAGAAGAGTAAGTAGAAACTCTTTTGAGCATAACAAAAGATTTCGTCTAATTCAAGATTCTGTTTTCGTCTTTGTACAGAATTGTTGACATCTACCGTGGGGATGAAAGACGAGACTAAAGGAAAGATGGTTCAGAAGGCAAAGGCAAGTCTCTTCTTTAGCATCAATCTTCAAGAAAATTTTGATTCCTTGTTTTACATTCTTTTGGGGTTTGTCGTTGTTGTGTGTTGCGAGATTGAAATTGTGCTGGGAAAATCTGACAAGTTTGACTCGTTGGTGCCACCTGTGACCAATGGAAAAACTCCAGAGGAGGTAGCTAAAGCAGAGACGGAGGCTGCTGTTGAAGTACAAGAAGAAGCTGCAGCCACCGAGGCCTAGGGCGGAGCAGGCTCAGAAACACCACATATGAAAGATTGATTTCACGTTTGTTATGCTTTGTTGTTTTGTTTCTTTTGTGACATATCGAACATAATACTCTAGATATGATAGTAGTTCTTTGTTTTAGGATTGAAAAACCACTCTTTTGTATGAGAAATATATTTTTCTCCCAAACATTCCAATGATATATATGTTCTCATTTTTTCCTCTAAATAGTAGTCATGAATTGAATACTACAAAGATAGCACCTTAATTTTGCATCCAGTAGTTGATTTTATACATCAAATGTTTGTTTGGGCCTATATATATATGCAGCAGATGATGCACATAAGAGGAATGGTTCTACTAGACACGGTGCAGAGGTAAAACTAGAAGAGATTCCTTTGCTTTGTGGTGAATTTATACTAAAGTTGATTCTAATAAAAAGGAAGGATCTTTTGTTTGCTCCTTGATGCAGTGATCTGCTATGTATGCACCCGCAGCAGCAGCAGCTATCTTAGAACAACGTGAACCCTACCGCTTGAAACGTCAGCGTTTCGGTCCATACGCACATCAACAACTTCTCTTCCCATTCTCGCTGCTTAAGTGCTTATAGCCTTATATCTATCATCAACGAAAAAAAAGAATGTCTTTATTAAACATCTTAAAGACCCAACCAAATTTGTTAAAATCTCAGATTATCTACACCTCAATCTCAGACAAAATAAAAATCTCATCTTTAATAAAGTTTACAGCTTTTTCAAAGTTAGATTCTGAAGAACAGGGATTGGTTCAACGTTGGAACATTCTCGAATCTGAAAGAGAGACCGAAGAACAGTTCAAAGGTGAAACCCAACATGCATTAACAACCCAGATGAAGAAAAGAATCAAATTTTACAATAAAAATGTGAACTTTGAAATCTAAATGGAAAACAGAGGAGACTCATAAGATTTTGTGAACAATTTTATATGAAAGAAGCAGACTTTTAATGAAGAACAGGTACCTAAAACAGAGGACGATAATAGAAAATGGGGAGAGATTGTTCTTACACAAGACTTATGTAGGGATGAGGGAAGGATTCTTGTGCACCACCACCTCTATATGTCTCCTCTCTCTCCGATTGCCCGTGAGAGTTTTGCAGACAAATTTGAAATGAATGTCTTTATGTCCAGACCAAAGCTGTCTCCCTCTCTCTCTCTCTCTCTCTCTCTCTCAAGAAAAAGGATTTTTTTTGGGTGGTGACTATTTTGGAGTTGTGTTTGATTTGTTAAAGCTGTTTGGTTATTTATTGGGAGTTTTCAAATTTTAAATTATTTTTCTTTCAGAAAAAATCAATTTGGAATTTATTGGCGCTTTGCATAGCTTTAGATTTTCTTCTATAGACTAAATATTGAAAATCCACTACATTGTTTCCTGGTTAATGTAAAAGTGTTAGGATTAGTTTATGGTAATGAATGGATAGTAATTCATATAACCTTATTCAATTAATTATTTCCCTTTTTATTTTAAATGTATAGTTAGTAATATACACATTCTCTAGAATGATTCTCATTTTGATCCAAACCTTTTTGTATTATTTTTAATTCTTAAAGTTTATTTTTTTGACCAAAAAGAGTTTGGTTTTTTTTATATCTAAAAACTGCATTTAGGTGGAAAAAAACAATGACTAATCTAGATGTATAGTGTTTCAAAAAAATCTAGATGTATATTTGCTAATTCTAAATGATTTATCTTAGATTGGCCACAAATATTTTACTAATGAACATGAATGTGATAACTTAATTTAAGTGTTATTCACTTTTATCAATGATATCATTATTCCAGATGAAATTATGATGGTAGATTTTGATATCTAACCTTTTTACCATTATAGATCTAATTGAGATGAGTAGGGCTGGACATTTTATCTGTTAATTTTGATTCGATTCGTTATTCATTTTGATTCGATCCGAAAATTAAATCCGAATATTCATAAGCCATCGAAGCAAAGCAAACATTAAAACTCAATATCCGTTAAAAGCGAAGTAAATAACAAATACTAAAAAATTTAAAACCGGATATCCGATTCGCTCCGACATTTATACAAATAGATGTATATATAATTAAATATAGATTCTTAAATGTATAATTTTATATAGTTATTATTTTAACATATCATTTTATTATTAATTTTATTTACAGATTTAATTATTATGGTATTAGATTAAGAAAAGAATATCAAATATGTATAAAACTACAATTTTTCTAAAATTTTGTGTTTTATTAAAATATTTAATTAATTTTTAAAATATAGAACATATAGTTCCACTAATTTTTATATTTTTTTACTTTATATTATGTACAATATATTTTTGGAAAACAAATTTTTATGTTAGATTTACTTTTTTTTAATCTTCAAACTTCATTTATTTAAATTGATTTTACATAGTCCTCATGTAATAAAGCATTCAAATATCGTGGTACATAATAATGAAATCGAAAATCAACCCCATTCTCCAGTCTCTTTGCTAAGCAGTCCGCCACTCTATTTGCTTTCCGGTTAGTCTATTGGAATTGAACTCCCTGAAACTTGTTTGCCCACCAGAGTATTTCTCTTTTCTAATTATAGTATGCAAAATGAAGTCTCTTGTTGTTTAAGATGTCAATTGCCTTCTGACTATCACTTTCCATGTGGATTCTTTGATATCCCAAACTCCAGCAATGTTGAAGAGCCATTAGTATTGCTTGTAGTTCACTCTCCAACGCATCATGGCTTCGTTTGCCTCTAGCTTGCGCCGAACGTAGATAGGTACCATTAGCATCCGAATAATCCAGTGAGCCTTTCCTTGGTTTTAGACATTGTCGAAAGCACCGTCCGTATTACATCTAATCCATCCAGTCTCTGGATGTTTCCTATGTATTTCTGAGTCCATCTGTAGATTCTGCATTTTCCCATTATGTTAGATTTACTTATATCAAACAAAATGCATGAGATATCCGTAAATATCCGTAACTATTTGCAAATATCAAAAAAAATCTGAATATCCGAAAAACCGAATATCTGTATTTCTCTGAAACAAAGCAAATAGGAAAATTAGATATCCGTTAAATTCGAACCAAATCACAAATACTGAAAATTATACTATTATCCGATCCGTGCCCACCCCTAGTAATGAGAACAAAAATCACATTAGACCTATTCTCAGGGGTTAGTTTTGAGTTTGATTAGTAATCAGTCACAATAAAATGTGTTTTCTTCAACATTCAGATCAATAGAAGCTAACTTCAAACTAACAAAAAGAATCAAAAGGAATTTCAAACTAATCACGATCCTGCTATCCAATATCCAATTACCATCACAGCCTTTTAAGTCACAAGATGGAATACCAATATGACAAATACCTCATTTATAATAACCATAAATACAATGCGACAAGTTACTCGTTTTGATAATAACTACTTCTCGACTAACGTGATACGGCTACTTAACAACACTGCTTATTTGAATTTGTTCGACTATATGTATTCCTTTACAAGTATACAAAAAAAAACAATTCGAATAATCATTGTTTAAAAAAATATTCGAATCTTGTAATGTATTCAGCTTTATAAAATGCTTCCTGCCTTTTCAAGTTCAAACTTCAAGAGGAGTTCATGCTTTCCCTCGTTACTCTATTTAAATTGTCCAGCTTTATTAAAGTGTTGTTTTTGAATATAGTATGGTGTCTTATAGTAAGCTATAGTTTTGAGGGGGTGAAGTACAAGCAATACTACAAGCAATAATAAAAATACAAAATAAATAAATAATAATAATCACTAATAAAAACGAAAATAATTCTTTAAAAAAATATTTTAACACTAAACACTAAACTCTAATTCTAAACCCTAAACCCTTGAGTAAATCATAAACACTAAACCTTAAAATCTAATCCTAAACCCTAAACCCTTGGATAATCATAAACACTAAATTTTTAACACTAAAACACTAAACTCTAAACCCTAATCCTAAACCCTAAACCCTAAACCCTAAACCCTTGGGTAAATCATAAACAGTAAATCCTAAACTCTAAACCCTTGGGTAAACCATAAACTAAAAATACAAAAAATAAATAAAAAATAGTAATATTTACAAAAAAAACAAAAAAAAAATCTTTATAAAAAACACTAAACCCTAAACCCTAATCCTAAACCCTAAACCCTTGGGTAAAGCATAAACTCTTTGGATAAATATTAAACATTAAATCAAAAATTAAATATTAAACATTAAATCAAAACTATTTTGCAATTATTACTTTATTTATTTATATTTATCTTTTTATTTTTAAAACATAATATAATGTTACAATATTTTTTAAAAAGATTTTTTCGTTTTTTATAAATAGTATTATTTTTTGTATTTTTATTTTAAAAACATAATATAACTTAACAAAATTTTGTTTCCCTTTTTAAAAGATATCAAATATGAAATAACACTATCATATTGGTTGGTAGGTTCACGCTAGAGGGTGTATTACAATATTTTTTAATGTACACACGTATGCTTATAGTTACATGTGTTCTTGAATTAGTTTTTTTTTCAATGCCATGATAACAAACATTTTTTAAACAAAAACTACAAAATTAGTTTATTTCAACGGTTTGATAATTTATTCGATAAACTTTATGTTGGTATATTTTTGATCAGTAATTCATTGAAATGACGTAGGACCATGTTGCATTAGAAAACGTTGGACCCACGTCGCAACTCAAAATCAGATTACCCTTTGGCGGCAAATCAAAATTTGTTAGGAAAACATAGAACAAAAGACAAATCGGTGAGTTGGTCCAACAGATGGTCCCGAATAAGTTTTCGCCTTTCAAAATGATAACAACCGACGAGATTGGTCCGTGTATTGTGGATATGGAGTGGACCATCTCCTTTCCATTGATGTTGGAGTCTTGGAGACTTTAATAAACAACGACACTATGGATGTTCACTAATAATACATAGACTTGTCAAACATGAATGAATGTAATTGTGTAACCAAAAAATTCACACTAAATTATGTGGTGTATAATATAATATATACATATGATTAGATTATAGTCTGTAAAATCAAATTTAGATTTTAAATTTAGATCGGAGTCTTGTAATGCAGTGAATAAAGATGTGTAGTAATATTTGATAAATGACAAAAATTTGAATAAATCAGAGACGGAGGCTGCTATTGAATTACAAGAAGAAGCTGCAGCCACCGAGGCCTAGGACGTTGCCTCTCAGTTGAAAGATTGATTTCACTTTTGTTATGCTTTGTTGTTTTTGTTTCACTTTGTGTAACATATTGAACTTAAATACTCTAATAGTAGTTGTTTGTTTGTATGAGAAATATTCGATTTTTTTTCTGAAACATTCCATTGATTTCATTTTTTTTCTTAATGGTGAGTAAAAATGACGGGAACTGATACGTGACAAACAATCATACAGATGGCCATGGGTAGTAGGTTTATACATTTATATAAATTAGTTCTGAAGAAATAGCAATTATAATTATTAGGGAGGATCACTTGAAGGAAAATAGGTTATGTAATACAAATACCAACACCAGAAAAATGAAAAAAAAAAAACCAACACCGGAAAATGAAAAAAACAATATCTGTGTAGCAAGAAATAAAATTAAATAACAACAAAAAGGTCATAATAAGCCTAACAGACCAAAGGCCCATAGTAATGGGCCTAATACAGTTATATCTCTAACATATTCTGTGAGTGTGTGGTCAAAACTAGAAGTTACCAAATCTAGAAGGTGTTAAATGCAAATAAAATAGAAGCTCAATACTTCTGGATCTCAACTTCAAGATATTTCATCAGCGCCTCCATAGTCGCCGGAATCTCTCACTCTCTCTTCTCTCTCTCGCTCTTTCTCCGCCGCACCCTCTCCGAAGCTAGTTCCCGTTTCTCTCCAATACCGCGTAAGCACACCGTCTTATCTCTGAACTGTAATTCATTGGCAATTCTAGGGTTCCTCACTCTATTTTTAATGCTCCGGTCGAATTTTCTGGATTCCGTTTTGACGCAGTTTGTTTCCATGTGTGAGTAGAAGCTTCTGTTAGATGAGCTAGGGCTTATTCAGTTGACACTTTACTGTAATTTTGTTCGCTGGCAATTCTAGGGTTCCTCACTCTGGATTCGTTTCGTTGATTTAGGGTTTCTGTGTTCCGTTAGAAGCATCTGTTAGACGAGCTATGCTTTTTCAGTGACACGTGTCGTTAAATTCATCACGGGACTAAATTTGCGTGTGTGGATTCTGTTTTTTTTTTTTTTTTTGTCGATTCAGTGCCGTAGTCATGTCAGAAGCTGAGGATCAGCAAAATTTCGTCGCACACAATGGAGACGAGGTTCCAGAGCATGGGCTAGATGATGTGCATAACGGGTTGCAGTACCAGGTTCATGATGATGAGACTCTTGGTCACCAACCGTACCAGGTTCAAGATCCGGTTCTTGAACCTCAGGGGTACGAGGTTCAAGATCCAGGTTTCGAACCACAGGAGTACGCGGGCCAGTTGGAGTACAATGATTACCAGGTGCAGGAGGACCAGGTTAACGAAGAAGTCCAAGACCCGCCGCAGGATGAACTACAGTATCAGCCACAAGATCAGGAGCAGTATGACCAGGGTCAGTATCAGGTTGAAGGTGAAGCACAAGATCAGGAAGGTGATGAAGTGCAGGATCAAGTTGAAGGTGAGGAAGGAGTTCCTGAGCATGTTGAGGATTTACAGAAGTCAGAGGCTGAAGGTGATGCAACAGTTGGAGGAGGAGGTGAGGAGAAGAGGTGGCCGGGATGGCCTGGAGAGACGGTGTTCCGCATGTTGGTTCCTGCACAGAAAGTGGGTAGCATCATTGGTCGCAAAGGTGATGTCATTAAGAAAATAGTTGAGGAGACGAGGGCTCGTATAAAGATTCTCGATGGTCCTCCAGGCACAACCGAAAGAGCTGTGAGTCTCTAAATCCTTTATTTTCCTGTGCCTAACATTACATGCTTTAAAGTTACATACAGCTATTAGTGAATAAAACTAAAATCCTAATTATAAGAAAACTAATATAGTTGAAGATACACACTATTTGTCCCTATAATTCACTAGTTTGGAAATTTTAGGCGCTAGCTTCTGTTGAAAAATGTAAAAGGCCATGAACTTTTGGTTGAAAAGACGACACTTGAGCATACTTTTCCATTAATCTTAATAAAGACGTAAGTAAACAGAAGAAACTGGACACCCTAAGTTAATAATAAAGTCATCCCAGAAAGTTGTAGTTTGGCTGATTGATAAGGTTCGGAGCTGCTGAAAACGTGTTGAAGAATGTAGTGCATCAAGAGAAACCACCTTAGTAAGTAAATTAAGCTTAAATCGGGTATAGTAATCAACAGGCCTGCTTACCATTTCCTTCAAGTGAAAGGAGGAAGATAATCAACGTGAGTAGGGTTCCCTTTATTGCTGTGACCACCATGAATATGTGCAGGTTTCATCTTGCAAGTTTTATGGCTACAAATCTCATCGGTAAGGTCTCAAAGTGAAGAACCAAAACCAGATGGCAAGGAATTCAGCCTTGATGCACTACAAAGTACTGATAAGTTTATCCGAATAGGCAAGGTTCTTGTGTAAATCTCAGTGCCAGAAGCTCTGCGTTCTTTCTGGTAACTTCAGTACCTGGATGGTTGATGTATTGCTGCAGACTTTCTGCAGCAATACAAAGGACCTGCTTAACCGGATGTAACAAAATGTGGACGATGAAATTATGGATTAAGCAACTATTAAGTAAAGGAGAAGTTTTAAGATTACATGAAAGAGGTTAAGGTTCTATGAAAAGCTTCTATAAGTCTAGAAGATTGATATTGGATGCTATGGCATCTTAAAGGCGATAACCTAATTACCATGGGTAAAAACTTGAAATGAAGATCATAGCAGGAAATAAACATCTAACTAGTCAAAGTGGCATATGAATCTGTACTTCTTTGGAATTTTCTTTATGCTTAGAGAATGATGGCAATAATTGGTGTAGAGACTAAGCACTAAGATCGCTGTTTGTGGCATGTTTTAAGTTGTTGATAATGTTGTCTTCTTATTTCCTCGTTGTTGGCAGGTTATGGTTTCTGGAAAAGAAGAGCCCGAATCGTCTCTACCTCCTTCTATGGATGGCCTTCTGAGAGTCCACATGCGGATAGTTGATGGTCTGGATGGTGAAGCTTCTCAGGCCCCTCCGCCTACAAAAGTTTCCACAAGATTACTGGTTCCAGCATCTCAGGCAGGAAGTTTGATCGGAAAACAGGGAGCTACAGTTAAAGCCATTCAAGAAGCAGCTGGTTGTATAGTTAGAGTCCTCGGATCAGGTTCCTTCTCTTCACATTATACATACTGAAATCATGTTTTTTTGCTTGATGCATTTGGTTTCAATCAACGTTCATACATGCAATTGTTCCTTCTCTTAGATAATAGCCCACTGGTGGCACATGCTTAGTTGATAGAAACAACATGAACCAATTGAAATCCTGATTTGAATTTCTCTAATGATTCTATGTTTCTCTATTTCTGATTGTTGATTGTTCTTACCGAGGTTTGTTATATGGACTTTTTGTAGAGGATTTGCCTGTTTTTGCTCTTCAAGACGATAGGGTTGTTGAAGTTGTGGGGGAACCAACAAGCGTTCATAAATCCTTGGAGCTGATTGCATCACATCTCAGAAAGTTTTTGGTTGATCGTAGCATCATTCCTGTCTTTGAAAGTCAGGTTAGCCTCTGTTTCCCGTTGGATCTTTGGCATTGTTTCTCAGTTGCGTGTATGAACTTTTCTCTTATCTCTGCTTTACTTGCAGATGCAAAAGCCAACTCGCCAGATGGATCATATGCCACCGCCACACCAGGCCTGGGGTCCACCTCAAGGCCATGCACCAAGTGGTGGTGGGGGTCCTGGCTATGGTCACAACCCACCTCCATATATGCAACAACAGCCTCCAAGGCATGATAATTACTATCCTCCTCCTGAGATGCGTCAACCTCCAACAATGGAGAAACAGCCTCATCAAGGTATATCTGCTTATGGAAGGGAGCCTCCTATGAATGTGCATGTATCATCCGCCCCACCTATGGCCGCTCAGGTATTCTTCCCATCTTTTCCACATGTTGTGATGTGTTTTAGCTTCTTCATGGAATCTGACTGGTTGGTATTTTTTTTTGTGTCTTTTCAGCAAATTACACAGCAAATGCAGATTCAACTGTCTTACGCAGATGCCGTGATTGGGACATCAGGTTCAAACATAAGCTACACTCGTCGTCTCAGCGGAGCAACAGTAACCATTCAGGAAACCAGAGGAGTACCTGGTGAAATGACTGTTGAGGTTAGCGGCACTGGCTTACAAGTCCAAACTGCTATTCAGCTTATCCAGGTACCATTATTCTCACTCTCGTCAGACTTCTTGAACCATATTCACCATCAACAACGTTTCGTTTCTGGTTATGGATCTCGCAAAAACAAGAAAGTTTGCAGCCATACACTTCTATAAGCTTTGAGTTCTGACCGTTGATTGTGTTGATGACAGAACTTCATGGCTGAAGCTGGAGCACCAGCACCAGCACAACCGCAAACTGTAGCACCAGAGCAGCAAGGCTATAACCCCTACGCAACTCATGGCTCAGTCTATGCAGCTGCTCCAACGAACCCGCCTGGAGGATACACTACGGATTACAACAGCTCAGGCTATGGTTACTGATCAAGGATCATTATCAAGTTACTTTCGTTAGAATGTTTTTTACTAGTGTCGAGCAAGAGTGAGAGAACGCTAGATGATATTTGCCTAATCGAGTATATGTTTTTATAAGCGAGCACTCTGGTTCTTGAAATCAGTTATCATTTCTTTTCCTGACATGGTGTTGTTGTTTACCGTTCAGTTTGTGTCTATTAATTTGATCTAGAACAAAATTTAAAATCTCCAGTTTCGCAAACATTGACGTAAGACAAAGTCAACTAATCAAACAATTTTAGAAAGACTAGGATGATTCAAACATTAACGTATAATACAAGTTTAGAAGACTAGATGACCTTTCTTCTCCCCACCATACGCTTGAAGACTGCACAAACAGCTCTCCTCCCTCTCCAGGAAAATCCTATTTACTTGCAGATTTTAGTGGAGATTCTATAACTTCATTACATCTTAAGATAAATTCTTGAGAGATTATAAATTGTGTGTTTGGTTGCAGACCCATGATGGACTGGAGATTGCTCAAAGCTGCAGCTAAAGGGGATACTAGTCTCCTTGATCTTTCCAAGTTGCACTATTCAGATTTCAACAAGGTAACGCCACATAACAACAACGTTCTTCACATTGCAACTAAGCATCAGAGGCGTGATTTCGCTGCAGCCATACTTGAGCGTTGCCCATCTCTCCTCCTCAGAGAAAACAACAACGGAGACACACCTCTACATGTGGCAGCTAGTGTAGGATCCTTTCAAATCTTACAACTTGTTGTCAATGAAGTTACTTCAGACATCGAGAACCTGGGAATAACCACCAAGCAGCTATTGAGGACTACTAATAAGCAGAAGGACACAGCGTTACATGTTGCGTTAAAGAATGGACATGGCGATGTGGCTAAGCTCCTAGTTGAACTAGACACAGGATTGCTAGATATGGTTAATAACAACAACGAATCTCCTTTGTACTTAGCTATAGAGAGAGGGCTTTTCGACATTGCGGGTCTTATTTTGGAAAGGTTTTCCTCGGTTTCCGGTAAAGGGCCTAAAGGTATGAATGCTCTGCATGCTGCTGTGGATTCAGACATTGTCAATAACGGTAAAGTTTTTTTTTCCTATTAAATTCGGATTTATCATGCGTTTTCAACTTAAAAATCAATTATCTATAAGTGACCAATCTTATCTTTTTATATATTAGTTAATTATTTCTCCAACTACAGAAGAATTTCACTCATTCATTAAAGTTATTTTTATTGTTGTTTTGGTTAGATTTCTTGAAAAAACTAATGGAGACAAGACCGGAAATGATCAAAGAAGTCGATGTTATTGGATGGACACCTCTTCATTATTCAGTATGGCTAGGAAAAATCAAGATAACCCAACTTTTGCTTCAACAAGATAGCTCGGCTGCTTATATATCAGACAAGGAAGGACAATGTCCGCTTCATCTTGCGGCATCTACTGGTCAAACTGATGCGTACAGAGAGCTTGTTGGTAGATGTCCTTATGTTTGGGAACTAGTTGATGGTAAAGGAAGAACATCTCTTCACTCTGCAGTCATATCAGGACAAGAAGGAATCATTCAGTGTATTCTAGATATGCCTGAGATCTCTCTTCACTTGTTGAATGAAAGCGATGTAGATGGAAACACGCCTCTCCATCTCTCGGTTGTTTACAAATGTCACACGATTTTGGTGCTTTTCTTGCGTAACAAGCGAGTGGATAAGCGTGTTATGAACCATAATCACTTAACAGCTGCTGAGCTCTTTTATTCTCAGAAACAAGAGGTAACATTACATTGCTTACTTTCGGTGTGTTGACTTGAGCGTAGTGTTTATCAATTTTGTGTTGTTCCTGGCCCTGCGGAAATTAACCGAACCGAACCAGAATTCGGTGAATGGTTCGGTTTTGTTCTGCATTTTTAAACAAAATTTTGTTTTTTTTGGTTGGATTTGGTAATCGGTAAATTCATTTTTCAAGCTCATGTTTTCTCGGGTTGTGCAGAATTTAACTGAACCAAACTCGCGAAACCGAACTAAAATTTGGTTTTTGGTTCAGTTAGTAGTTCGATTTTGCAAAAAATAAAATAAAAATTTGTATTCGGGTAGTTTGGTTATTACATCTCGTTTGTAAAAAAACTTATAGCCAAATTATACCAACTTATACCAAATCTAACCGAAATCATATTCAAATTTCCAATTGAAGTAACCAAATTAACCTGAAATTACCCAATATTTTAACAAATTAGCCTAAAATTGAACCGAAATTGAAAACTTCAGTTAATCTTTCTTTTAAAACTGAACTAAACGATTATCGAACCGAACCGAACCGAGTTTTTGTTCGGTTCAGTTCAGCAAGATTTTGGACGAACCAAACTAAACTGAACTCATAAACTGATGTGTCATCATTTCGTTTCTTTTTACAGATTAGTTTTAAGGTGGCGATGGCATACTATGCACTGCAAAGATACTACAAACAACCATCTCAGCAACAGAACATAGAGAGAAAGAAGCAAGAAAAAGCAGATGTGGAAGAAAGCAACGCAAAACATGAGGCTGCAATGTACGAGGTACATCTTCTAGTCGCGGTTCTTGTCGCAACCGTAGCATTTGCCGCGGCGTTCCAACTACCCGGCGGTTATAAACCAGACGGTACACCTGTATTGAGTGGAGAAGTAGCTTTCACATGTTTCTTGGTGTTTGACACAATCGCCTTCGTCTTCTCTGTAGCCACAGTCTACCTCTTGTTCTATGCTTCGAGAGACATGTTTCGCGCACGCTCTGCTTTCCTCTACATGTCCACTTTGCTGATGCTTGTGTCTCTGATCTCAATGGCCTCTGCTTTTGTGTCAGGGATGTATCTCATTTCGTCCAAGTCCGGAGAATTAGCCATTGTGCCTTTCTTGATGGTTGCTCTCTTCGTGTTGCACTGTTTCTTCTACTGGTTTATTGATCCACGAGGCAGCTATGTCTGTGGTCTTGAACGACCTCGCCGGTTTTTTAGGAAACTAGTCTTTAGAAACACAATGGTTCATGTTTTTGTTTGTGACTGAGTTTGTGCATGGGGATTGCTATTTGAATTGAAAAGAGTAATTGATTAAAATATTTAACTTGTACTTTGAGATGATTCATATTAAAAAAAATATGTTGTTAATTAAATATGAATTAATAAGTTCTTTCTAAATTCGAGGTTAGATAAATTACTTTGAAATTTACTGTTGTTGATATTTTTTTTTTACAAAATTGTGGGTTTTAAAAATATTGTAGTCATTTTAGACTCTTTTGGTAGAGTTTTTTAGTTAAAAAAAATAATTATATAAATCTTATAGTCTAAAGATTTAAATAGTTTAACAAAAAATTATGATAGATTTTTAGTTCACCTCTAATCATATAAAAATCTACTAAAAATCAAATCATTTAAAATTCTAAATTGAACACACCTGTAAGTTTCAACGATTTTCGTTAAATCGTGTTGTTTTAAAGTTTTCATTTTTATATTAGAATTAACTGTTTTCTCTTATTAAGTTGTATCTTTATAAAAAAACTTGTCTTATAATGAATTAACATCTAAAAATCAACTTAAATCTTCAAAAACATAAAAAGCATACCTTAAATTTTAAAAGCTCATATGAGACACCAACCTATGTGAAATCTAACTTTCAATAATTAACTTTAGTTTCCAAAAAAAAATTAAGATTAGAAAGCTGAGCCTAAATATATACTCCCTCTGTCCCACTTTAAGTGGTGTTTTTAGGTTTTTTATTTTGTCCTATTTTAAGTGATGTTCTCACAAATCTAGATAGAATTTAATATCATTTCAATTTTGTGACCAATTAAAAAATATTGTATCATTTTCTTATTGGTTGAACTAATTTCATTTAATGATATTTTTATATTACTAATATGAATTACATAAAAATGTGTACTTTATTAATCCATGTGCAAAAACCTTAAAATCCACTTATAGTGGAACAGAGGGAGTATTTTCTTTAAAAGTTGGCTCATATCAACTTTGTAACTTATGATAAATCACACCTAAATAAGATACATTCCAAATGAAAATAAAATCTTATCTCAAGAGTTATTAAACGAAAACAAAAGAGTTTATGCATCTGCTCGAGCTGAGCATTTCAAATAAATAGAGAGAGGAAATAACAAACATGTAATGTTTCTTCAAGTGTTTATTTCCATCTATTGCTTAAAATCTTGAAACTGATCAAGAACGATGTGATATTCTATAGTACACTTAACAGAGTAACTCACTGGAGTCCACAGTATGGTTCCTGTCACAGAGAAACCCACACAGGAATCAGATCCATGATTCCAACTAAGACACTAATTTTAAATCCTTACGCAGTAAGAAACTTACATGTATAAGGTGAAGAGTGTATTGTCAGTGTCACTGTCGCAAATCAAATGGGCGCAGCACAAGTGGTTCTGAAATGACCAGTCTGGTTACACCGGCTACAATGCACAACTCTCTTCACTCGTCCTCTATCTTCAGCCCTAGCCCGTCTCTTCCTCGGCCTACCAGGTGGTCTCAGCGACTTTGGTGGGTTTATAACAACATCAAGAGCAGCTTTACTCACATTCGGATCACCCGCAGACATCTCTCTCCAGAGACTCTTATCAGGAATAGGATGAATCGTCTGAGAGTAAGTCTTCCTATACGTAGCCACAGTGAAACAGCTCTCAGTGAACCTATGAACGTTCTGTCTACAAGAAAGAAGAGCCGCAACGGCATGCGCACATGGTAAACCGTATAACTGCCAACCCCTACAGAGACAACACCGGTTCCTTATATCCACAATGTTGTTCCCTTCGTGAGATATAACTTCGAACTCCGCCTCGTTGGCTCTGAGCACCTGGTAGGTCCTCGCGAGCTCAAGCGCCTCTGCCACGCGGCGCTCAGCGCTTGGAACCAATATCGAAGTCCATTGCATGCTGGTCTCACGCCGTTCGTTGAACCAAGTCATTAGCTGTCTCCTGATGCATTCCATCATCTGAATAATCGGAAGTCCAGAAGCTTCAGCGATCCATGAGTTCAGAGACTCAACTATATTAGCTGTCAAATGACCAAACCGTTGTCCTTCGAAGTAAGCAGTGGCCCATAGCCTCGGAGGGATGCGTCTGATCCAGTAAGCTGCGTCTTGAGAAGCCTCTTCCACTTCAAGTATCTTAGCTTCAAACTCAATCACTGTCAAAGCTTGAGCCGCTTCCCACAGATAGTTAACTAACAACGTGTTGTTAAACTCCTTACGGAAGCTCTCGCTCAAATGCCTCATACAGAAGCCGTGAAAGGCTGTTGGGAAGTTCTGTTCCACTCCCTCCACTATTCCCTTCTGTCTATCTGATAATATAGTGAGCCTCGGCATGTTCTCGGTGTTGGTTTCGAGAAGGTTATGAAGCTCACACAAGAACCACATCCAGTTCTCATCGCTCTCTTCATCCACGATCCCAAACGCCAACGGAAACAATGCACCGTCTCCATCAAAGCCAGTAGCGAGAAGCAACGTACCTAAGTACTTGTTCTTCAGATAGGTTCTGTCAAGTCCGAGAAGCGGTCTACAAGCGTTTAAGAACCCGAAAATCGAGGCTTGGAACGATACGAAGAGACGTTGAAAGCAGTTGTCAGCTGGAGATCCGTAAACAGAAGCGATGCTTCCTGGATTCGTCCTCTTAACCTGCTCGCAGTACTGTGGAAGTAAACGATAGCCTTCCTCGAAAGAGCCGCGCATAGTCGCCATGATCCTCTCTTTACCACGCCACGCTTGCTTGTAAGACAAGGTGATCCCGTGGACTCTGTGGATCTCCTCGAGAATCTCTTTCGGTTTGCAGTTTGGATTCTCGCGGAGACGCTGCTCGACTGAGGAGGCGACCCATTGGACCGAGGCCTGTTGGTGGCCCAAATGGTTGATCCCTCCGCACGTGTGGCTCTCGTGGATGGTTCTGATGGTGAACGTTGGGACTCCCGGGAGCTTAGCTGCGTGGACTCTCCATGGACATCCTTCGCTAGAACACTTGGCTGTGAAGCGTGTTTTGTCGGATTTTATCGTTTGAATTTCGAAATGGAGAGCGATGGCCATGTCTCTCAACGCTCTGCGGCAGGCTTTGACGTCTGGAAACTCTTGTCCTACCGTGAGCTGGTAAGTTAACTCGGCGGAGAGGGCTCGTGCTTGGACGGGAGTGGTGACCATGACCATTTCGCCGTTGTGATCGATCTCCATTCCGTGGGTTGAGTCAATAGCTAGCTCGAGATTCTCGTCGTCGTCTCCTCCGACCACTAACTGATTGTTGTTGTCTGACAAGGAGAAGTCGTGGTTTTGTTGCGAGGAGAGAACAAGATCGGGATCATCAACGTCTTGGTCGTCGTCGTCGTGTTCAGGCTTTTGATCGTTCTCATTCATATAATCGTGATGAAGATGATGGTGATGATTTTCTTCGTCTTGATCTTCGTTGTTATGTCCTCCTAAGCCTAGCTCGTGATCAACAACATCATGTTGATGTCCTAAATCGATTTCATCATGATCGTGGTGATGATGAGCCTGTCCTAGACCCATGTCGTGGTTTTGAGCAAGCTCTAGAGTGTGGCTGTGACCAAGCACCAATGATTGGCCTTGAGTTATACCGATGTTATGATTCTGTCCAAGCATTAAATCACGATCCCCCATTGCAGTAGCACTCTTTTGATATCACACTCAATCGTAAAAAAAGATAACTAGTTCTGTTGCTTTAGCAGTACCTGTAATAAGAGAAGACGCCAACAAGATTTAAGTATCAAATTCTAGAATACAAACACCATGGATCTGAGCTAAGCAGACACTAGAATGGATCAAGAACACAGCAGGAAACATCATAAGTAAAAAAAATATAAAAATTGAAACTTTTTTTCATCATCTCCGGAAACAGAGAACAATCACTAGAATCAAAATATCTCTTCTTGAGTGTAACTCTCTATAACTAAGATAACCAGCAGAAAGATCTGAACTGAACAGACACTAAAAACGAATCGAGAACACAACAGGAAGAAACATCATAAGTAATTTAAAAAAAAACTGAAACTTTTTTAACTCGAGAGAAACAGAGAACTCACGAGAATCAAAATCTGGGTTATCAACAGAAACGCGAGAAAAAGAGAAGATTCTCCAAACCACCGATCCTCCGTGAGTAATCGAATTGTGAAAGGAGCCGTTGGAGATGGAGAAGTTGAAATTGGCGGGTAAAAAAAAAAAGAAGAAGAAGGAGAGAAATCGAGAGGGGTGGGATTGGGAATTACAGAAGGGGCAGAAGAGGCAGAGATTAGGTTTCGAAGATGGTGGTGTTTGCTCCTTCTCTCCGACAATAGGGATACTTATGTCTTTTTCTTTATTTCTTTACTTCGTCTCGCTTAATATAACCTTCCGAGTCCCTACTATTTACGGATTTGCCATCATCATAGCCCAACTAGACATAACTGGGCCGACTAAGAAAGGCCTACCTTCGGCTACTATAACAAAACTATTTTTTTTTGTTGGGCCAAGACTATAACAAACATTAATTTTGGATTTGTTACCCAAAAAAAACATCACCTATATATAAATGAAAAGTCAATCAAGTGATTTTTGCTGAATTATTTTTGAAAAAATAATTATAAATTAATTGGTTGAATGATTTTAAAGTTTAAATTATTTTAATTAGATATAAAATAAAAGGTAAGTCTATAACAAATTTATAACACTTACCAAATAACTTAAATGATATTAATAGTTTATGGATAACCAATTGTCAAAATTATAAAAGTGTAATAACGTTTGATAAATTATTTTATTTTTATATACTATATAAAATAATGAATAGAAAAAATTTATAGAAATCAATATAATTATTTCATATATAAAATATTATATTTGCATATAAAGTATTATAATAATTTTAATGTCTTATAGTATTCATATATGCTTTATAAATCATTTATAAAAAATTTAAAAGAATTATATATTATCTACCATAGCTTACAAAATTATTTTATCATAATTTTAAATATTATAAGAGGTTATAAAACATTTATAAAAGACAACATAAATTATATATTAAAATAGAAGTCACTTAAGTGATTTTTGATTACGTGTCGATTATTTGTGAAATCTTAAGAAAATTGTAATAATTTGCTTGGTCAATAATTTTAAATTTTATTTTTATTTTAATTTAGATTGAAAAAAATAAAAAATAAGTGTAGAACCAATTAATATCATTTGCCAAATAATCTAAGTAATATTACAAATAATGGTTTACGTCTTTATGGTAACTAATTGTTGAACTTATATAAAGCATAATAACCATTGATCAATTATTTTTATATTTATGAACTATACAATATAATGAAAGGAATTTTTATTTTAATTATTTAATTATATATAAAATAAAAAATAAGTCTAGAAATAATTTATATCACTTGCCAAATACCCTAAATGATATTTCAAATAATAATTTATGGTAACTAATTTTCAAAACTATAGAAAGTGTAATATGTTTTTTTTTAATTTATATACTACATAGAATAATAAATAAAACAATTTATATAAATTGATATATTGATTTCATATTTTTTATATAAAACATAATAATTTTATTAAAGTATTATAATAATTATTAATGTCTTATAGTGTCCATATATGCTTTATGAATCATTGATAATAATTTATAATGATTTTCTCCAATCCAGTGCTTCTATTTTTAAATCTAAAATAAATACTGCTAATTATTTCTATATCTTGAAAAAAGAAACAGAATTCTTTTATATTTACTATTTAGTGTAAAGTAGCATTTTATTTATTTTAGAGTGTATACAAAATAGAGAAATCTATATTTATTTTAAAGTTCTTGTTTTAAGAGAATAAATAGAAATATAGGGAGATTATCTTACAGCCTTTTCACATAAAAAAGAACTGGCATGTTTTATTTTATCTTTTGGGGGAAAATATAAATAAACTAAAACTAACATTATGTAAAAGGTACAAGGAAAGTATTTTATGACTTTTTTATTTATTTGTTTTTTTTTACAAAAAAGTATTTTATGACTTAGACTGCAAGTTTTATGTGTTTGGGTTTGAAGTTTTGGAAAAGAATAACAGATAGTATAGGGTTTTAGTTATGATATTCGGCATTTGACCATTGTCGTGTTTTGATGGAAGAAGAATTTGATTCTTTGCTTCCTTTGAAAAGATAAACGAGTTTTGGAAAAAAAAAACTTAACAATTTTCAATTATTTTTATTTGTTTACAAAGACGTATATATATATATGATGATGTCTTCCGGTACCACATTTATATATATGATCAAACAAAACCTCTCATTCACATACAATATGGATACAAAAAGAAAAATATATAAGTTTCAAAAAAAAAACAGAGAAATATATAGGCCAACCATCCATAAGCATGGTCTTTTGCCTACAGTTAAAATTGTTTATGGTGAATGTGCTGGCTGCCATGTAACAGATCACATCTACGGCGGCTACTTTTGCAATGAGCCAAACTGTGATGGTTGGTTTCATAAGGAGTGCGCTGAAGCTCCACCAGAGATTAATCATCACCCTTCTCACTTGGAGCATCCTCTCCTACTCACTAATGATTCTCAGTGGAGAGATAGACCATGCGATTGTTGTGGAGACAATCTTTTGTCCCCGTGTTATACTTGTCCCACATGTGAGTTCAAAGTGGATTTGGTTTGCGGGATGAAACCTCCGAGGCCTGCTATTGAACATCCGATGTGTCATGAGCATTCACTTGTGTTTTTGAAGAAAGGAGAGCTGGAGGTTCCTTGTGAAGCATGCAAGGAATCTATTGGTGGACCGTCTTATTCATGTCTTGAATGCCATAATGTCTACTTCCATTTGGATTGTGTTCATCTCTCAAAAGAGATAAATGATCATCCTTGTCACTCTAGTCACCCTTTCAAAGTCGTCGCACTTGAGTCGTCATTATTGGCAGATAATCAAGATGCCGAGAAGAAGAGTTGTCATTTCTGTGAAAAATTGCTCCTAGAGAAGATGATGTATTATCATTGTTCGGTGTGCAACTTCACCGTGTGTTTTGGTTGTACCAAAAAGCCACCACCTCTTGTTGTTGAGGATACCAAGACTCACGAGCATCCACTTACGCTTTTATCAAGCAAGATCACGTTTACTTGCAACATTTGTGGAATCAAAAGAGCCGAAGACATTGCACCTTATATATGTCTCGCATGCAATTTTATTGCCCATAGACTATGTATCGGCATACCCCGAGTCATAAACATCAATCGTCATGATCATCGTATCTCTTTCACGCATCATCTTGGCCGCCTGGGTACAAAATGTGGAGTTTGTCGGAGAAATGTAAGTCAGTACTACGGAGCTTACTTTTGCTCGGTTTGCCCTGAATACATAGTTCACACACTATGCGCATTTGATTTTAATTTATGGAATTGTGTGGAACTGGAAGGGATACCTGAGAAGAGCGAAGATATTCGACCATTCAAGGTGGTGGGGCATAATTTGATTCGTCATTTCAGCCACGGCGAACATACTTTAACCCTCCTCCTCAATCATACTAATGTCATTCCTAATGACGAGGCTGTTCAATGTGAAGCATGCGTCCGTCCGGTTCGGTATGGCCCGTTCTACCGTTGTACAGAATGTTGTTTTATTCTCCATGAAAAGTGTGCTAATCTTGCTACGAAGAAAAGGCTCTTCTTTATCCCCTTTCCATACATGTTGGTATATTCCAGTGCAGGAATAGTTGGTTGCGTGCTATGTAGAATGTTATGTGCAGGTTTCATCTACGCATCTCATTTACCTCCAACAGTCCATCACTTCATAGATGTACATTGTGGTTCCCTTTCTGAGCCATTCGTCCACAATTGTCATTTGCATCCCCTATATTTCTATAAGATAGAGGAGGATCGTTACTGCAATGCGTGTAAAAGTGTTCAAGATAAATACATGCTCAAATGTGATTCTTGCAATTATTACTTGTGTCTGTATTGTGCTACTTTGCCAGAAGAGATATGGCATATGAGCGATGAACACCCTCTCACTCTATCTTGTGACCGAAATGGTAGCGGCGAAATATGGTGTGATGTTTGTGAGGCTGAACTAGATCCAATCAAATTGTTCTTCTTTACATGCTCTGACTGTGAAGTTACTCTGCATGTTCAGTGTGCACTAGGAGATTTCTCACGTCTCATGATAGGAAAAAGCTATATCTTTAGCTTTAAGGGAAGAAGTTTCAAGGTGGTACTCAACAATAACAACACTCGGCCATTTTGCAGCCATTGTCACTCTCGATGCAAGGTCCCCGTCATCTTAAAGGACAATAATAAAGACAATGGTTACATCTGTTCCCTTTCATGTTTATCGAGTTGTTTGGGTATAAAATTTGTGTAACTCCAAAGGATCGAAATGTAATACAGAGTGATATTGTTTCATATTTTTAAACACACAAAAGAAAAAAAAAAGGATTCTCGTTGTAAAATATATAAAAACGTCTATTTAAACATTTCAAAAATCGATTCGTTCAAAAATATCTATACTATTATTTGCAAAGTAATTTTTCGCAACGGAGCTCTCACGTTAGGAGTTAGAGGGGTTAAAGTCAATGATATCCTTAGTGAATTTTTATATATAATTAAAAACTAATTTATATTATTAATTTAAAAAAAACAAGATAATTCTTATATATTGTGTTGTTATATTAAAATAATTATTTCTATTATAAAAACTAAAAAATAAGATATAAAACAGTTGATCTATATCTATACTATTATTTGCAAAGTAATTTTTCAAGAACGGAGCTCTCACGTTAGGAGTTAGAGGGTTAAAGTCAATGATATCCTTAGTGAATTTTTATATATAATTAAAACTAATTTATATTATTAATTTAAAAAACAAGATAATTCTTATGAATTTATATTAATAATATTAATTCTTTTAAAATAAGATAATTCTTATATACTGTATTTTTATCTTCAAATAATTGTTTCTATTATAAAACTAAAAATAAGATATAAAACAGTTGATCTATATCTATACTATTATTTGTGAATTTATTAAATAATTAAAAACGAATTTACATTAATAATATTAATTCTTTTTAAATAAGATAATTCTTATGAATTCATATTAATAATATTAATTCTTTTAAAATAAGATAATTCTTATGAATTTATATTAATAATATTAATTCTTTTAAAATAAGATAATTCTTATGAATTTATATTAATAATATTAATTCTTTTAAAATAAGATAATTCTTATGAATTCATATTAATAATATTAATTCTTTTAAAATAAGATAATTCTTATATACTGTATTTTTATCTTCAAATAATTGTTTCTATTATAAAACTAAAAATAAGATATAAAACAGTTGATCTATATCTATACTATTATTTGCAAAGTAATTTTTCAAGAACGGAGCTCTCACGTTAGGAGTTAGAGGGTTAAAGTCAATGATATCCTTAGTGAATTTTTATATATAATTAAAACTAATTTATATTATTAATTTAAAAAACAAGATAATTCTTATGAATTCATATTAATAATATTAATTCTTTTAAAATAAGATAATTCTTATGAATTTATATTAATAATATTATTTCTTTTAAAATAAGATAATTCTTATATACTGTATTTTTATCTTCAAATAATTGTTTCTATTATAAAACTAAAAATAAGATATAAAACAGTTGATCTATATCTATACTATTATTTGCAAAGTAATTTTTCAAGAACGGAGCTCTCACGTTAGGAGTTAGAGGGTTAAAGTCAATGATATCCTTAGTGAATTTTTATATATAATTAAAACTAATTTATATTATTAATTTAAAAAACAAGATAATTCTTATGAATTCATATTAATAATATTATTTCTTTTAAAATAAGATAATTCTTATATACTGTATTTTTATCTTCAAATAATTGTTTCTATTATAAAACTAAAAATAAGATATAAAACAGTTGATCTATATCTATACTATTATTTGTGAATTTATTAAATAATTAAAACGAATTTACATTAATAATATTAATTCTTTTAAAATAAGATAATTCTTATATATTGTGTTGTTATATTAAAATAATTATTTCTATTATAAAACTAAAAATAAGATATAAAACAGTTGATCTATATCTATACTATTATTTGTGAATTTATTAAATAATTAAAACGAATTTACATTAATAATATTAATTCTTTTAAAATAAGATAATTCTTATATACTGTATTTTTATCTTCAAATAATTGTTTCTATTATAAAACTAAAAATAAGATATAAAACAGTTGATCTATATCTATACTATTATTTGCAAAGTAATTTTTCAAGAACGGAGCTCTCACGTTAGGAGTTAGAGGGTTAAAGTCAATGATATCCTTAGTGAATTTTTATATATAATTAAAACTAATTTATATTATTAATTTAAAAAACAAGATAATTCTTATATACTGTATTTTTATCTTCAAATAATTGTTTCTATTATAAAACTAAAAATAAGATATAAAACAGTTGATCTATATCTATACTATTATTTGCAAAGTAATTTTTCAAGAACGGAGCTCTCACGTTAGGAGTTAGAGGGTTAAAGTCAATGATATCCTTAGTGAATTTTTATATATAATTAAAACTAATTTATATTATTAATTTAAAAAACAAGATAATTCTTATGAATTCATATTAATAATATTAATTCTTTTAAATAAGATAATTCTTATGAATTCATATTAATAATATTAATTCTTTTAAATAAGATAATTCTTATGAATTCATATTAATAATATTAATTCTTTTAAATAAGATAATTCTTATATACTGTATTTTTATCTTCAAATAATTGTTTCTATTATAAAACTAAAAATAAGATATAAAACAGTTGATCTATATCTATACTATTATTTGCAAAGTAATTTTTCAAGAACGGAGCTCTCACGTTAGGAGTTAGAGGGTTAAAGTCAATGATATCCTTAGTGAATTTTTATATATAATTAAAACTAATTTATATTATTAATTTAAAAAACAAGATAATTCTTATATACTGTATTTTTATCTTCAAATAATTGTTTCTATTATAAAACTAAAAATAAGATATAAAACAGTTGATCTATATCTATACTATTATTTGCAAAGTAATTTTTCAAGAACGGAGCTCTCACGTTAGGAGTTAGAGGGTTAAAGTCAATGATATCCTTAGTGAATTTTTATATATAATTAAAACTAATTTATATTATTAATTTAAAAAACAAGATAATTCTTATATACTGTATTTTTATCTTCAAATAATTGTTTCTATTATAAAACTAAAAATAAGATATAAAACAGTTGATCTATATCTATACTATTATTTGCAAAGTAATTTTTCAAGAACGGAGCTCTCACGTTAGGAGTTAGAGGGTTAAAGTCAATGATATCCTTAGTGAATTTTTATATATAATTAAAACTAATTTATATTATTAATTTAAAAAACAAGATAATTCTTATGAATTCATATTAATAATATTAATTCTTTTAAATAAGATAATTCTTATGAATTCATATTAATAATATTAATTCTTTTGAAATAATATAATTCTTATGAATTCATATTAATAATATTAATTCTTTTAAATAAGATAATTCTTATATACTGTATTTTTATCTTCAAATAATTGTTTCTATTATAAAACTAAAAATAAGATATAAAACAGTTGATCTATATCTATACTATTATTTGCAAAGTAATTTTTCAAGAACGGAGCTCTCACGTTAGGAGTTAGAGGGTTAAAGTCAATGATATCCTTAGTGAATTTTTATATATAATTAAAACTAATTTATATTATTAATTTAAAAAACAAGATAATTCTTATGAATTCATATTAATAATATTAATTCTTTTGAAATAATATAATTCTTATGAATTCATATTAATAATATTAATTTTTTAAATAAGATAATTCTTATGAATTCATATTAATAATATTAATTCTTTTAAATAAGATAATTCTTATATATTGTGTTGTTATATTAAAATAATTATTTCTATTATAAAACTAAAAATAAGATATAAAACAGTTGATCTATATCTATACTATTATTTGCAAAGTAATTTTTCAAGAACGGAGCTCTCACGTTAGGAGTTAGAGGGTTAAAGTCAATGATATCCTTAGTGAATTTTTATATATAATTAAAACTAATTTATATTATTAATTTAAAAAACAAGATAATTCTTATATACTGTATTTTTATCTTCAAATAATTGTTTCTATTATAAAACTAAAAATAAGATATAAAACAGTTGATCTATATCTATACTATTATTTGTGAATTTATTAAATAATTAAAACGAATTTACATTAATAATATTAATTCTTTTGAAATAATATAATTCTTATGAATTTATATTAATAATATTAATTTTTTAAATAAGATAATTCTTATGAATTCATATTAATAATATTAATTCTTTTGAAATAATATAATTCTTATGAATTCATATTAATAATATTAATTTTTTAAATAAGATAATTCTTATATATTGTGTTGTTATATTAAAATAATTATTTCTATTATAAAACTAAAAATAAGATATAAAACAGTTGATCTATATCTATACTATTATTTGTGAATTTATTAAATAATTAAAACGAATTTACATTAATAATATTATTTCTTTTAAATAAGATAATTCTTATGAATTCATATTAATAATATTAATTTTTTGAAATAATATAATTCTTATGAATTCATATTAATAATATTAATTCTTTTAAATAAGATAATTCTTATGAATTCATATTAATAATATTAATTCTTTTGAAATAATATAATTCTTATGAATTTATATTAATAATATTAATTCTTTTGAAATAATATAATTCTTATGAATTCATATTAATAATATTAATTCTTTTAAATAAGATAATTCTTATATACTGTATTTTTATCTTCAAATAATTGTTTCTATTATAAAACTAAAAATAAGATATAAAACAGTTGATCTATATCTATACTATTATTTGTGAATTTATTAAATAATTAAAAACGAATTTACATTAATAATATTAATTCTTTTTAAATAAGATAATTCTTATGAATTCATATTAATAATATTAATTCTTTTTGAAATAATATAATTCTTATGAATTTATATTAATAATATTATTTCTTTTTAAAATAAGATAATTCTTATATACTGTATTTTTTATCTTCAAATAATTGTTTCTATTATAAATTTTTTTAAAAAATTAAGATATAAAAAATTTATAGTTAATTACTAATCAAAGAAAAATTGTATAAAAATATTTTCTAATATGTTAATGTTTTCAAAATTTTAATACAATAATAAGCATATATATTTTAATGATAAATTTTGTCTTATATAAATAATTTAATTGATTTAAATTTTTTGAAAATATAAATAATGAATTGTGATGCAGCGCATCTCTTCCGGTTCACTCACTCGGTCATAACTCTAAACCGAGTTCGTTGGTTTTATTTCTTGTTTTGGTGTTGAGTTTATCTTTACGTATTATTTGCATTATTATTAGTTTAGATAAGTCCTAAGAGAGTCGGTGTTTAGATTAGCTATTTAATAGCATCGTCATCCTTGTAAACTCTTCACCTTTTATTTGAATAATTCAGAGCTATACAAAGTTCCTTATCTTTCTTGATCTCGGCATTCCATTGAATCAACGAGAACAAGTACGGAAGCAGCGTTTGGGTATTCTTCGACTAAACAAACCTACTTTCAAACCTATACGATGCGCCAGTTTGGTATCAGAGCGTGTTCTATCCTGCCCGACCTAAGAATTTTTTTTTTCTCACGTTTCAGATAACTGCAATGGCCCCTCGTCGCACAAACAACGTCAATGATCAACCTGTGAATGATTGGGAGGAGTTGCGTCGAACGCTAATTACGATGCAAGAAAATTTGCAGGCCACAATTCATGACTCAATTCGTGAGCTAGCAGAGGCTGCGTTCACGCACCATGAGCATCCTGTTCGTTGGGATCGTCGGACTCAGCATGATCGTGATCGGGAGCGGGATCGCGAGGATGTTTACTCTCAAGATGGATCAACCGACGTGGAAGATAACCCTTTCGCCGAAGAAGATTATCGCCCGAGAAACAGAAGAGCTCCGCCTCGCCGTGACCGAGAAGATAGAAGCTGGGAGTATGGATTCAAAGTAGAGATGCCGGAATTTCACGGCGGCGTCCGTGGTGAGGAACTCTTGGACTGGTTGGTGGCAGTACAAGAGATGTTGGAGTTTAAACGCGTTCCAGAGGAGAGAAAGGTTGCGTTGGTAGCAACAAAGTTTCGAGGCAAAGCAGCATCATGGTGGCTGCAACTGAAAGCTTCTCGAGCACGAGCAGGCAAAGGAAATATCTGCACTTGGGCTAAACTCGAGAAGGTGCTTCGCAAGTCGTTTCTGCCTTATAATTTTGACCGCACGATGTTCACAAGACTGCAGAACTTGCGTCAGCTATTCAAAAGCCCAAGAGTTTGATTCTGAATGATTTTGGGTTTTAGATGATTTTAAATGGATTTATCAAAGTTATTATAATTTTAGTTGAACTATTTACTAAATCACATCTAAAATTATGAAATTTTGGATTTTTTATTTTTTTGATTAAAAACTTCACTAACACACTGGGTATGATTAGTAAGTATTGTGCTTTTACTTTTTTTTTGCCGTAGAGTAACTAGGAGAATGAATGAAGACTCGACAAGGGAAGTCTCCAGAGAGGAAATAAGGAAAGATGCCTTTGCTATAAAGCCTTCAAGCGCCTAGTGCGGATGGTATGACTGGAGTATTCTTATGTAAAAGAAATTGATCTCTATTTTCGTCCATCGAATTCTATGACTTGAACTGCAAGTTTTATGTGTTTGGGTTTGAGATTGAGGAAAAGAATAAGAAATAGCATAAAGTTTTAGCTATGATATACGTCATTGCCCATTGTCATGTTTAAATGGAAGAAGAATTTGATTCTTTACTTCTCGAAAAGATAAAAAAGGGGTTTGAAGAAGAATCTTAACAATTAAAATAATTATTATTAGTTTACAAATGTGTATATATATAATGATGATGTCTTCCAGCTCCACTTTTATATAATATATGATCAAACAAAACCTCTTATTCACATACAATATGAATATAACAAGAGCATATAAGCTACCCATTCACAATCATCCTCTTTTCCTTCAGCTATGTTTCGTTATGCTGAATGTGATGGCTGCCATGTAGAAGAACCCATCTACGGCGGTTACATTTGCAATGAGCTTAACTGTTATGGTTTCTTTCATAAAGAATGCGCTGAAGCTCCACCAGAGATTAATCATCACCCTTCTCATTCGAGCATCCTCTCCTACTCACTAATGACTCTCAGCCGAAAGATAGTCCATGCGATTGTTGTGGAAAAAATCTTTTGTCCCCGTGTTATACTTGTCCCACATGTGAGTTCAAAGTGGATTTGATTTGCGGGATGAAACCTTCGCCGCCTGCTATTGAAAATCCCATGTGTCATGACCATTCACTTGTTTTTTTGAAGAAACGAGAAGTGGATGTCCCTTGTGAAGCTTGCAAGGAATCTATAGGTGGACCATCTTATTCATGTCTTGAATGCCATAATGTCTACTTCCATTTGGATTGTGTTCATCTCCCAAAAGAGGTAAATCATCCTTGTCACCCTAGTCACCCTCTCAAAGTCGTCGCATCTGAGTCATTGGCAGATAATCAGGATGCCGAGAAGATTTGTTGTTTCTGTGGAGTTCAACCAGAAAAGAAGGTGTGTTATCATTGTTCTGTTTGCAACTTCACCGTGTGTTTTGGTTGTATCAAAAATCCACCACCTCTTGTTATCGAGAATACCAAGACTCACAAGCATCCACTTAGGCTTCTTTAAGCCGAATCGCGTTTACTTGCAAGGTTTGTGGAATTGAAGGCTACATAAGTAAGCCTTATATATGTGTCAAGTGTGATTTTCTTGTCCATGGAGATTGTATCGGCTTACCTCGAGTCATAAACATCAATCGTCATGATCATCAGATCTCTTTCACGCAACACCTTGGCCGTCGGGGTACACAATGTGGATTTTGTTGGAGAGATGTAAGTCAGTACTACGGAGCTTATTTTTGCTCTGTTTGCCCTAACTACACAGTTCACTCACTATGTGCATTTAATTATAATGCATGGGATGGTGTGGACCTAGAAGGGATACCTGAGAGGAGCGAAGATATTTCTCCATTCAAGGTGGTGGGTCATAATTTGATAAATCATTTCAGCCATAACAAACATACTTTAAGGCTTCTCAAAGATAATGTTGATATTCAAGATGACGAGTGCATACGGTGTGAAGCATGCATCCATCCAGTCCAGGTTGGACAGATCTACAGTTGTACGGAATGTTGTTTTGTTCTCCATGAAAAGTGTGCTAATCTACCTATGATGAAAAGATTTCTCTTTGACCGCGCACCATACATGTTGGAATGTGATAGGTCAGCTACATATTGCAAGCTATGTGGAATGTTGTGTGCTGGTTTCAGGTACACATCGGAAAGAGATATGTTGAGATATCACTATATAGATGTAAATTGTGGTTCCCTTTTCGAACCCTTCTCCCATAATGCGCATTCTCATCCCCTATATTTTGTTATATCAGAGAATAATTATTGTGATGCATGTAAGAGATTTCCACATGATTACATGCTGAGATGTGATAAGTGTGACTTTGATTTGTGCTTGTATTGTGTTACTTTGCCTGAGAAGATATGGCATATGAGCGATGAACACCCTCTCACTCTATCTTGTGACCAAAATGGGAGCGGCGGAATTTGGTGTGATGTTTGTGAGGCTGAACTAGATCCAAGAAAATGGTTCTTCTATACATGCTCTGAATGTGGAGTGGTCTTGCATGTTCAATGTGTACTAGGAGATTTCTCACGTCTCAAACCAGGATGGCTCTATACATTATTTGAGAGAAGAGAATACGAAGTGGTCCTTAACAATCGCAACACTCGGCCATTTTGCAGCCATTGTCACTCTCGGTGCAAGGTCCCAGTTATCTTGAAGGACAGTGGTAAAGACAATGGATACATTTGTTCCAATTCATGTTTATTCAGTTGTTTGGGTATAAAATTTGTGTAACTAAGAGGACCCCAATGTAATAGAGAGTGGTATATATTGTTTTCTAGTGAAGAGTACTGAAGGGGGACTGGTTATATATTAACTTACACTTATAAAATCTGGGTTGCAACTTCTTGACTTTTGCAATATAAATGAGTTTTACGTTGACAATTCATCTCCGAATCTCAATTCATATGTTGCTTCATACATCTAAACATAAATGAAGAAAAAGGATTCTCTCCTTGTAGATATTTAGAACATTTATTTAAACATTTCAAATAATCTGACTGCAACAGCTATGAGCATCTTTCATTTTCTGAAACTCTGCAGGAATTGCAGTGTCCTCTTACATTGCCCGTGGGGGTCCTAGATGGTTCCACCACCTGTTACAGGATGAAACTCTTCGCGCCTGAGAAATTTTGCTGTGGCTCTAGCCGACGTTTTTATCCTTTGTGGTTGTAGCATCTGCGTAATTCATTTTGTTTTTCAGTTCTCTATGTTTTCTTTCGCAAACATCTTTGTTTGGTTTCTGTGTATCTCCTCTGGGAGTACTTTTCCACACTAATACACAGCGTTAGAAAGATAATCCAACAGTAAACTTTGTTTTGTTTTGTTTTGGACATAAGTATAGATAAACCAAAAACTATCATTATGTAGATTCACTGGTGTAAGACCATGATTATCGCTATAACTGTTGCACGGTTTTTTAAGCTCAATTTTTTATTTTTTTATTTTTGTTTGATTAAAAAAAAAATTAAAAAGCGCATCAATCGTGGGCCGCAAGATCAAAGTTGATCCTTATTTCGCGACCGATTTTAGAAGTTTTTGTGGAGCTCAAACCGTAAAGTTTGTTAAGAAATCCACTAATCTTCCGCGATAATCATGCTTTAATGCTAAGAGGTCGTGCGACATGAAGACATTGATAGCCCTTTTTAATTTTTTTTTGAATAAAAAAAAATGACTAAAATAAATTTTATTAAAAGATAAAAATATATTTATTTATAAAATATATATATATATATATATATATATATATTTATATTAATGTCTTAAAAGTTTTGAGCATATAGTTTAAAATTTAAAAAAAAAATATAAATATTAAAATTTTCAAAATAAAAATGAACTATTTTGGTCATTTTTTTTTATTGAAATCAATTTTTGTGACAAAAACTTAAAAATAGTTATTTGAGAATATAAAATATTGTTCTCCCTTTCAGGAGAATAGAAATTAGCAAAAAAAAAAAAAGAAAAGGAAAGAATCCTATGATTGAAAAACTACAAGTTAATTTTATGTGTGTTGGGTTTAAAATCCAAGAAAAGAATAGCAAAGAGTAAGAGTACAAGGTAGGTTTTAGTTATGATCCACGACATTCCTTCCTTTGTCGTGTCTTGATGGAAGAATCATCTGATTCTTTGCTTCTTCTTTTTTTGAACTTCCGAAAAATAGATTGATTGGTTGGTGTTGTAATTTTATATTTTTCTTTAAAATTAGATTGTAAATCTTTAGGATGTGGTTTTAATATTTTACGTAATTTATCAAAGAAATTGAAAACATTAAATAAAAGCTATAGAAAATTGATTTCTAAATCTAACTTATTCCATTAAAAAAAAATCTGCAGATTCTTTACTTTTTTCAAAAGATAAAAGGGTATTAATAATTTTTTTTTTACAATGGTATATATATATATATATATATATGTTGACGATGTCTTCACCTCCCATTTTATCAATCTAACCAAACAAAATCTCTTTTATTCACATACATACACCATGGATACCACAAGATCATCAATAAATAAGCTACCTGTTCACGAGCATCCTCTTTTCCTTCAGCTATGTTTCGTTATGCTGAATGTGATGGCTGCCATGTAGAAGAACCCATCTACGGCGGTTACATTTGGATTGTGTTCATCTCCCAAAAGAGGTAAATCATCCTTGTCACTCTAATCACCCTCTTAAGATCATTGCCTATGAGTCACTTAGAAATGATGATCATGCCGAAAAAGATTGCCGTTTATGTTCAACACGACCAGAAGAGATGCTTTGTCATTGTTCTATTTGCAATTTCACTCTGTGCCTTAGTTGTACAAAGCTTCCACCACCTCTTGTTGTTGATCATTCCAAGACTCACACTCATACACTTAGGCTCGTTTCAAGTAAACTCGCCTTTACTTGCAAGGTTTGTGGAATTGATGGCTACAAAGAAGGCCTTATATATGTTTAGAGTGTGATTTTGTTATCCATGGAAGTTGTATCGGCTTTCCCCACGTCATAAACATCAATCGTCATGATCATCGCATCTCTTTCACATATCATCATAGTCGTGGGGGCGATGTGGAGTTTGTCGGACAAATGTAAGTCAGTACTACGGAGCTTATTTTTGCTCTGTTTGCCCTAACTACACAGTTCACTCACTATGTGCATTTAATTATAATGCATGGGATGGTGTGGACCTAGAAGGGATACCTGAGAGGAGCGAAGATATTTCTCCATTCAAGGTGGTGGGTCATAATTTGATAAATCATTTCAGCCATAACAAACATATAAGGCTTCTCAAAGATAATGTTGATATTCAAGATGACGAGTGCATACGGTGTGAAGCATGCATCCATCCAGTCCAGGTTGGACAGATCTACAGTTGTACGGAATGTTGTTTTGTTCTCCATGAAAAGTGTGCTAATCTACCTATGATGAAAAGATTTCTCTTTGACCGCGCACCATACATGTTGGAATGTGATAGGTCAGCTACATATTGCAAGCTATGTGGAATGTTGTGTGCTGGTTTCAGGTACACATCGGAAAGAGATATGTTGAGATATCACTATATAGATGTAAATTGTGGTTCCCTTTTCGAACCCTTCTCCCATAATGCGCATTCTCATCCCCTATATTTTGTTATATCAGAGAATAATTATTGTGATGCATGTAAGAGATTTCCACATGATTACATGCTGAGATGTGATAAGTGTGACTTTGATTTGTGCTTGTATTGTGTTACTTTGCCTGAGAAGATATGGCATATGAGCGATGAACACCCTCTCACTCTATCTTGTGACCAAAATGGGAGCGGCGGAATTTGGTGTGATGTTTGTGAGGCTGAACTAGATCCAAGAAAATGGTTCTTCTATACATGCTCTGAATGTGGAGTGGTCTTGCATGTTCAATGTGTACTAGGAGATTTCTCACGTCTCAAACCAGGATGGCTCTATACATTATTTGAGAGAAGAGAATACGAAGTGGTCCTTAACAATCGCAACACTCGGCCATTTTGCAGCCATTGTCACTCTCGGTGCAAGGTCCCAGTTATCTTGAAGGACAGTGGTAAAGACAATGGATACATTTGTTCCAATTCATGTTTATTCAGTTGTTTGGGTATAAAATTTGTGTAACTAAGAGGACCCCAATGTAATAGAGAGTGGTATATATTGTTTTCTAGTGAAGAGTACTGAAGGGGGACTGGTTATATATTAACTTACACTTATAAAATCTGGGTTGCAACTTCTTGACTTTTGCAATATAAATGAGTTTTTACGTTGACAATTCATCTCCGAATCTCAATTCATATGTTGCTTCATACATCTAAACATAAATGAAGAAAAAAGGATTCTCTCCTTGTAGATATTTAGAACATTTATTTAAACATTTCAAATAATCTGACTGCAACAGCTATGAGCATCTTTCATTTTCTGAAACTCTGCAGGAATTGCAGTGTCCTCTTACATTGCCCGTGGGGGTCCTAGATGGTTCCACCACCTGTTACAGGATGAAACTCTTCGCGCCTGAGAAATTTTGCTGTGGCTCTAGCCGACGTTTTTATCCTTTGTGGTTGTAGCATCTGCGTAATTCATTTTGTTTTTCAGTTCTCTATGTTTTCTTTCGCAAACATCTTTGTTTGGTTTCTGTGTATCTCCTCTGGGAGTACTTTTCCACACTAATACACAGCGTTAGAAAGATAATCCAACAGTAAACTTTGTTTTTGTTTTGTTTTTGGACATAAGTATAGATAAACCAAAAACTATCATTATGTAGATTCAGTGGTGTAAGACCATGATTATCGCTATAACTGTTGCACGGTTTTTTAAGCTCAATTTTTTATTTTTATTTTTGTTTGATTAAAAAAAAAATTAAAAAGCGCATCAATCGTGGGCCGCAAGATCAAAGTTGATCCTTATTTCGCGACCGATTTTAGAAGTTTTTGTGGAGCTCAAACCGTAAAGTTTGTTAAGAAATCCACTAATCTTCCGCGATAATCATGCTTTAATGCTAAGAGGTCGTGCGACATGAAGACATTGATAGCCCTTTTTAATTTTTTTTTGAATAAAAAAAAATGACTAAAATAAATTTTATTAAAAGATAAAAATATATTTATTTATAAAATATATATATATATATATATATATATATATTTATATTAATGTCTTAAAAGTTTTGAGCATATAGTTTAAAATTTAAAAAAAAAATATAAATATTAAAATTTTCAAAATAAAAATGAACTATTTTGGTCATTTTTTTTTATTGAAATCAATTTTTGTGACAAAAACTTAAAAATAGTTATTTGAGAATATAAAATATTGTTCTCCCTTTCAGGAGAATAGAAATTAGCAAAAAAGAAAAGGAAAGAATCCTATGATTGAAAAACTACAAGTTAATTTTATGTGTGTTGGGTTTAAAATCCAAGAAAAGAATAGCAAAGAGTAAGAGTACAAGGTAGGTTTTAGTTATGATCCACGACATTCCTTCCTTTGTCGTGTCTTGATGGAAGAATCATCTGATTCTTTGCTTCTTCTTTTTTTGAACTTCCGAAAAATAGATTGATTGGTTGGTGTTGTAATTTTATATTTTTCTTTAAAATTAGATTGTAAATCTTTAGGATGTGGTTTTAATATTTTACGTAATTTATCAAAGAAATTGAAAACATTAAATAAAAGCTATAGAAAATTGATTTCTAAATCTAACTTATTCCATTAAAAAAATCTGCAGATTCTTTACTTTTTCAAAAGATAAAAGGGTATTAATAATTTTTTTTACAATGGTATATATATATATATATATATGTTGACGATGTCTTCACCTCCCATTTTATCAATCTAACCAAACAAAATCTCTTTTATTCACATACATACACCATGGATACCACAAGATCATCAATAAATAAGCTACCTGTTCACGAGCATCCTCTTTTCCATACAGCTCTGTTTACCGTTAGTGTATGTGCTTGGTGCCACCTAGAAGGAATCATGTACAGCAGCTACGTTTGCGACGAGGTTTCCTGTAGGTTATTTCATAAAATGGTTTCCCGTAGGTTTCGGCTCCATAAAGAGTGTGCGGAAGCTCCACTAGAGATCAATCACCACCCTTGTCACCCGGAGCATCCCTCTTGCTCACTAATGACTCTCCAACGGAAGATGGTACATGTGATTTTTGTGGACAAAAGCTTTTGTCCCCATATTATACATGCCCCACATGTGAGTTCAAAGTGGATTTCATTTGTGGGATTAAACCCTCACCTTCGGCTATTGAACACCCGGTCTGTCATGACCATCAACTCGTGTTTTTGAAGAAAGGAAGGGAGGAAGAGGTCCACTGTGAAGTATGCAAGAAATCTATAAGTGGACCTTCTTATTCATGTCCTGAATGCAACAATGTATACTTTCACTTGGATTGCGTTCATCTCTCCAAAGAGGTAAATCATCCTTGTCACTCTAATCACCCTCTTAAGATCATTGCCTATGAGTCACTTAGAAATGATGATCATGCCGAAAAAGATTGCCGTTTATGTTCAACACGACCAGAAGAGATGCTTTGTCATTGTTCTATTTGCAATTTCACTCTGTGCCTTAGTTGTACAAAGCTTCCACCACCTCTTGTTGTTGATCATTCCAAGACTCACACTCATACACTTAGGCTCGTTTCAAGTAAACTCGCCTTTACTTGCAAGGTTTGTGGAATTGATGGCTACAAAAGAAGGCCTTATATATGTTTAGAGTGTGATTTTGTTATCCATGGAAGTTGTATCGGCTTTCCCCACGTCATAAACATCAATCGTCATGATCATCGCATCTCTTTCACATATCATCATAGTCGTGGGGGGCGATGTGGAGTTTGTCGGACAAATGTAAGTCAGTACTATGGATAGGCATGGGCATAATACCCGAAACCCGAACCCGAACCCGGATCCGAACCGAAATGAAGGGATCGGTTCGGTTCAAAATCTATTAAAAAACCCGATCGGGTTTACTTTGGCGATACATTGGTTTGGGATCGGTTGGTTTAAACCGAGAACCGATGGGTAACCAACGAACCTATATAACATATAACATATATGTATACATTACACAACACGCGTGAGACATTATCCCCTTTCGAGACTTTGAGTCTTTGAGTTTCGATGCTTTGTTGAGTTTCGATGCTTTGGCAACCCAAAAGCTTTAAGCAAGAGGCTATTCATCTTCTTCTACTTTTCGAAATCCCTGATCATATTTGTACTATTAAAGAGGCTCTCATGTTTCAAATACTCACTCACTCTAGCTTTTTTGTGAAATCAATCCCAAGTAATAACCTAAGGAACCTCTCATCTTGTTCTGTAATTCGATTAGGGTTTGAGTTCATTAGATTCAATCTGATTTCTTCACTTGTTCTGTTTGAGTTTGAGTTATTTAAAATAGATTGAATGTTAACGGATTTTGTTAGGGTTATGATTGAATCGATTGAATCTATTGAATTGAATCGATTGAATGTAATTTTTTCTCTTTTGATCATGAATGCTTCTGACTGTAATTTTTTTTTCAGATGGATTCATCTTCAACTCCAAACCGTGATAATCTTGACAATGACAAAGCTGTAGACGGTGATGAAGTTGAAGTGTTCATGACTCGAGATAGCGAAGCAAAGGCAAAGGCAAACGTAGAGAATCACACGGAGCTAGTGAAGAAACATATCAACAAAAGAAATCTCCTCGGTTCTTCCTACAAGGTCTAAGATTTGGAACCATTTCACAAGAACAAAGGAGAATCGTGACGATGCCTTTGTCATTACTGCAAGAAGTCGCTTTGTTGCAACAAGGTCGGAACCTCCAACTTGCTGAAGCATATCGGTATCTGCAAACGCTTCAGGTCTTTCAGAGGAGGGCCAAAGTTCGACTCAAACTAACATCGATGAAGACGAACAGTGAAGAATGCAAAGTCAGTGCAACCACTTTCGGAGAAGCTACAAATGAGATGATGGTGATAGGACAATTACCTTTGTCTTTCATAGAAAGTGTTGCTTGGAAACACTTCTGTAAGAAGGTTAGATTTCTCTTACGTTTTATAATGCATACATTGTTTAATGATTCTGTTTAAATTTATACGACTTGGTATGTTATGTGTGTAGATGGATCTGAGCAGACCTGTCTCAAGGAGGACATCAACAAGAGACATTGTAGAGCTGTATGTGGAGAGGAAGGCTGCTATGAAAAAATGGTTTAAAGCTAAAGCTACTTGTTCACGTTATGTTGATTCTTATATGTGTTTATAATGACATGCTTGTTTCTGTATTTTCAATAGAATTTGCTGATTGAATTCAGGGACTATCACAACTCACAATGTAATGTTTGCTCTCTCTTTCTATGAAGTTTACAATGTCTATGATTGAGTTTTCTGATTGAATACACCGCTTCTGCTTACAAATATTTTGTTTCTGTTATAATGCTGTTGTTATTCTGTTTTGGCGAGGAATAAAAGCTTATCAAGAATGCGTCTGTGTTTGTCAAATGATCGGTCCTCAAAGATTATCTTATGCTTTGTTGTTTGTCTTTTAAAACTTTGTTGTTGTTCTTTTCTTCCTATTTTCGAGTTGATGTTTTGCCAAAGTCATAGACTTTGTTGTTGTTTTCTTGCTACTTTCGGTCCTTTTGGATGTTTTATCCAGTTTGATGTGTTTGGATGTTTTTCTTATGAAAAGTTGCTATTTTTCGGATAATTGTGTTTAAGATGCTTTATAATTCAGTTTACTCATTATGTTTTTTATGTTTAATTTTTTTAATTATGTATTGTACTTCAGTATAATCCGAACCGAACCGAAAAAACCGAATGATATATGACTACTTTACGGGTTTTAAGATGCAATACAAATTATAACGAAACCGAGTGATATTATCCGAATCCGACCAGATTTAAAAAATTACTATGGGTCTTTGAAGCATAAACCCGAAAACCCGAAAACCCGTAAAACCCGACCCGAAAGCCAACGGGTACCCGAACGCCCAGGCCTAACTATGGAGCTTATTCTTGCTCGGTTTGCCCTAACTACACAGTTCACACACGTTGCGCAATAAATAATACTATATGGAATTTTGCGGAACTGGAAGGGACACATGAGAAGATCGAAGATATCGCGCCATTCAAGGTGGTGGAACATAATTTGATACGTCATTTCAGCCATAGCGAACATACTTTAAGGCTCCTCAAGGATAACGTCATTCATGATGACGAGTTCATACAATGTGAAGCTTGCTTCCCTCTGGTGGAATTTGGCCCTGTCTACAGTTGCACGGAATGTTATTTTTCTCTCCATGAAAAGTGTGCTAATCTTCCTATGGAGAAAAGACTTTCTTTGATCCTGAACCATACACGTTGAGATATGATAATACAATAATATATTGCAACCTATGTGGAATGTTAAATGATGGTTTCAGATACACATCGCAAGGAATTAGAATGCAATATCACTATGTAGATTCACTGTGTAAGACCATGATTATCGCTATAACTGTTGCACGGTTTTTAAGCTCAATTTTATTTTTTATTTTTGTTTGATTAAAAAATTAAAAAGCGATCAATCAAGAAGATCAAAGTTGATCCTTATTTCATGACCGATTTTAGAAGTTTTTTGGAGCTCAAACCGTAAAGTTTGTTAAGAAATCCACTAATCTTCCAGCGATAATCATGCTTTAATGCTAAGAGGTCGCGACATGAAGACATTGATAGCCCTTTTAATTTTTTTGAATAAAAATGACTAAAATAAATTTTATTAAAAGATAAAAATATATTTATTTATAATATATATATATATATATATATATATATATTTATATTAATGTCTTAAAAGTTTTGAGCATATAGTTTAAAATTTAAAAAAATATAAATATTAAAATTTTCAAAATAAAAATGAACTATTTTGGTCATTTTTTTTTATTGAAATCAATTTTTGTGACAAAAACTTAAAAATAGTTATTTGAGAATATAAAATATTGTTCTCCCTTTCAGGAGAATAGAAATTAGCAAAAAAAAAAGAAAAGGAAAGAATCCTATGATTGAAAACTACAAGTTAATTTTATGTGTGTTGGGTTTAAAATCCAAGAAAAGAATAGCAAAGAGTAAGAGTACAAGGTAGGTTTTAGTTATGATCCACGACATTCCTTCCTTTGTCGTGTCTTGATGGAAGAATCATCTGATTCTTTGCTTCTTCTTTTGAACTTCCGAAAAATAGATTGATTGGTTGGTGTTGTAATTTTATATTTTCTTTAAAATTAGATTGTAAATCTTTAGGATGTGGTTTTAATATTTTACGTAATTTATCAAAGAAATTGAAAACATTAAATAAAAGCTATAGAAAATTGATTTCTAAATCTAACTTATTCCATTAAAAAAATCTGCAGATTCTTTACTTTTTCAAAAGATAAAAGGGTATTAATAATTTTTTTTACAATGGTATATATATATATATATATATGTTGACGATGTCTTCACCTCCCATTTTATCAATCTAACCAAACAAAATCTCTTTTATTCACATACATACACCATGGATACCACAAGATCATCAATAAATAAGCTACCTGTTCACGAGCATCCTCTTTCCATACAGCTCTGTTTACCGTTAGTGTATGTGCTTGGTGCCACCTAGAAGGAATCATGTACAGCAGCTACGTTTGCGACGAGGTTTCCTGTAGGTTATTTCATAAAATGGTTTCCCGTAGGTTTCGGCTCCATAAAGAGTGTGCGGAAGCTCCACTAGAGATCAATCACCACCCTTGTCACCCGGAGCATCCCTCTTGCTCACTAATGACTCTCCAACGGAAGATGGTACATGTGATTTTTGTGGACAAAGCTTTTGTCCCCATATTATACATGCCCACATGTGAGTTCAAAGTGGATTTCATTTGTGGGATTAAACCCTCACCTTCGGCTATTGAACACCCGGTCTGTCATGACCATCAACTCGTGTTTTTGAAGAAAGGAAGGGAGGAAGAGGTCCACTGTGAAGTATGCAAGAAATCTATAAGTGGACCTTCTTATTCATGTCCTGAATGCAACAATGTATACTTTCACTTGGATTGCGTTCATCTCCAAAGAGGTAAATCATCCTTGTCACTCTAATCACCCTCTTAAGATCATTGCCTATGAGTCACTTAGAAATGATGATCATGCCGAAAAAGATTGCCGTTTATGTTCAACACGACCCAAAAGAATAATTCACATGTCCACCCCTGCTTCCACCACCTCTTGTTGTTGATCATTCCAAGACTCACACTCATACACTTAGGCTCGTTTCAAGTAAACTCGCCTTTACTTGCAAGGTTTGTGGAATTGATGGCTACAAAGAAGGCCTTATATATGTTTAGAGTGTGATTTTGTTATCCATGGAAGTTGTATCGGCTTTCCCCACGTCATAAACATCAATCGTCATGATCATCGCATCTCTTTCACATATCATCATAGTCGTGGGGGGCGATGTGGAGTTTGTCGGACAAATGTAAGTCAGTACTATGGATAGGCATGGGCATAATAACCGAACCCGACCAACCCGATCCGAACCGAAATGAAGGGATCGGTTCGTTCAAAATCTATTAAAACCCGATCGGGTTTACTTTGGCGATACATTGTTTCGGGATCGTCGGTTTAAACCGAGAACCGATGGGTAACCGAAATAACCGAACCTATATAACATATAACATATATGTATACATTACACAACACGCGTGAGACATTATCCCCTTTCGAGACTTTGAGTCTTTGAGTTTCGATGCTTTGTTGAGTTTCGATGCTTTGGCAACCCAAAAGCTTTAAGCAAGAGGCTATTCATCTTCTTCTACTTTTCAAATCCCTGATCATATTTGTACTATTAAAGAGGCTCTCATGTTTCAAATACTCACTCACTTCCAGCTTCTTCTCGCCCAAATCAATCCCAAGTAATAACCTAAGGAACCTCTCATCTTGTTCTCAATTCGATTAGGGTTTGAGTTCATTAGATTCAATCTGATTTCTTCACTTGTTCTGTTTGAGTTTGAGTTATTTAAAATAGATTGAATGTTAACGGATTTTGTTAGGTTATGATTGAATCGATTGAATCTATTGAATTGAATCGATTGAATGTAATTTTTTCTCTTTTGATCATGAATGCTTCTGACTGTAATTTTTTTTTCAGATGGATTCATCTTCAACTCCAAACCGTGATAATCTTGACAATGACAAAGCTGTAGACGGTGATGAAGTTGAAGTGTTCATGACTCCAGATAGCGAAGCAAAGGCAAAACGTAGAGAATCACCTGGAGCTAGTGAAGAAACATATCAACAAAAGAAATCTCCTGTTCTTCCTACAAGGTCTAAGATTTGAACCATTTCACAAGAACAAAGGAGAATCGTGGACAGATGCCTTTGTCATTACTGCAAGAAGTCGCTTTGTTGCGCAACAAGGTCGGAACCTCCAACTTGCTGAAGCATATCGGTATCGCAAACGCTTCAGGTCTTTCAGGACCAAAGTTCGACTCAAACTAACATCGATGAAGATCAAATGTTGAAGAATGTCAGTGCAACCACTTCAGAAGCTACAAATGAGATGATGGTGATAGGACAATTACCTTTGTCTTTCATAGAAAGTGTTGCTTGGAAACACTTCGTAAGAAGGTTAGATTTCTCTTACGCTTTATAATGCATACATTGTTTAATGATTCTGTTTAAATTTGTATCTGACTTGGTATGTTATGTGTGTAGATGGATCTTGCAGACCTGTCTCAAGGAGGACATCAACAAGAGACATTGTAGAGCTGTATGTGGAGAGGAAGGCTGCTATGAAAAATGGTTTAAAGCTAAAGCTACTTGTTCACGTTATGTTGATTCTTATATGTGTTTATAATGACATGCTTGTTTCTGTATTTTCAATAGAATTTGCTGATTGAATTCAGGGACTATCACAACTCACAATGTAATGTTTGCTCTCTTTCTATGAAGTTTACAATGTCTATGATTGAGTTTTCTGATTGAATACACCGCTTCTGCTTACAAATATTTTGTTTCTGTTATAATGCTGTTGTTATTCTGTTTTGGTGAATAAAAGCTTTCGCGCTGCCTGTGTTTGTCAAATGATCGTGTCCTCGAAGATTATCTTATGCTTTGTTGTTTGTCTTTTAAAACTTTGTTGTTGTTCTTTTCTTCCTATTTTCGAGTTGATGTTTTGCCAAAGTCATAGAGACTTTGTTGTTGTTTTCTTGCTACTTTCGGTCCTTTTGGATGTTTTATCGGATTTGATGTGTTTGGATGTTTTTTCTTATGAAAAGTTGCTATTTTTCGGATAATTGTGTTTAAGATGCTTTATAATTCAGTTTACTCATTATGTTTTTTATGTTTAATTTTTTTAATTATGTATTGTACTTCAGTATAATCCGAACCGAACCGAAAAACCCGAAACCGAATGATATATGACTACTTTACGGGTTTTAAGATGCAATACAAATTATAACCGAAACCGGTGATATTATCCGAATCCGACCAGATTTAAAAAATTACTATGGGTCTTTGAAGCATAAACCCGAAAACCCGAAACCCGACCAAAGCCAACGGTACCAACGCCCAGGCCTAACTATGGAGCTTATTCTTGCTCGGTTTGCCCTAACTACACAGTTCACACACGTTGCGCAATAAATAATACTATATGGAATTTTGCGGAACTGGAAGGGACACATGAGAAGATCGAAGATATCGCGCCATTCAAGGTGGTGGAACATAATTTGATACGTCATTTCAGCCATAGCGAACATACTTTGCTCCTCAGGATAACGTCATTCATGATGACGAGTTCATACAATGTGAAGCTTGCTTCCCTCTGGTGGAATTTGGCCCTGTCTACAGTTGCACGGAATGTTATTTTTCTCTCCATGAAAAGTGTGCTAATCTTCCTATGGAGAAAAGACTTTCTTTGATCCTGAACCATACACGTTGAGATATGATAATACAATAATATATTGCAACCTATGTGGAATGTTAAATGATGGTTTCAGATACACATCGCAAGGAATTAGAATGCAATATCACTATGTAGATGTGCACTGTGCTTCCCTTCCGAGCCGTTGGTCCATAATCGGCATTTGCATCCCCTATATTTTCTAGAAACAAATGATAATTATTGTGATGCATGTAAGACAGCTCCAGCTGACTACATGCTCGATTGTGATACTTGTAACTTTTCTTTGTGTTTGTATTGTGCTACTTTGCCAGAGGAGATACGCCACATGAGCGATGAGCACCCTCTCACTTTATACTGTGGTGGAAAGGGTAACGGCAAGAACTGGTGCGACGTTTGTGAGGTGGAGTTAGATCCAAGTAAATGGTTCTTTGCATGCTCTGATTGTGAAGTAGCTTTACATGTTCAATGTGCACTAGGAGATTTCTCACGTCTCATGCCAGGAAAGCTCTATACCGTCGGGGAAAGAGAATGCGAAGTGGTCCTTAACAATCTCTACACTCGGCCATTTTGCAGCCATTGTCGCTCTCGATGCAAGGCCCCCGTCATCTTCAAGGATAATGGTGAAGACAATAGATACATCTGTTCCCTTTCATGTTTATCGAGTTATTTGTGTATAGATTTTTGTTAAACTCCAACGACCGAAATGTAATAGAGAGTGATATTGTTTCATATTTTAAACACCAAAAAAAAGTTCTCGTTGTAAATACATAAATTTATAAAACGTCTATTTGAACATTTCAAGAATCGATTCGTCTTCAACTCCAACCGTGATAATCTTGACAATGACAAAGCTGTAGACGGTGATGAAGAAGTGTTCATGACTCCAGATAGCGAAGCAAAGGCAAAGGCAAACGAGAGAATCACCTGCTAGTGAAGAAACATATCAACAAAAGAAATCTCCTGGTTCTTCCTACAAGGTCTAAGATTTGGAACCATTTCACAAGAACAAAGGAGAATCGTGACAGATGCCTTTGTCATTACTGCAAGAAGTCGTTTTGTTAAGAACAAGGTCGGAACCTCCAACTTGCTGAAGCATATCGATTCGCAAACGCCAGGTCTTTCTACAGAGGGCCAAAGTTCGACTCAAACTAACATCGATGAAGACGAACAAGAAGAATGCAAAGTCGCAACCACTTTCAGAGAAGCTACAAATGAGATGATGGTGATAGGACAATTACCTTTGTCTTCATAGAAAGTGTTGCTTGGAAACACTTCGAAGAAGGTTAGATTTCTCACGCTTTATAATGCATACATTGTTTAATGATTCTGTTTAAATTTGTATCCGACTTGGTATGTTATGTGTGTAGATGGATCTAGATGACCTGTCTCTGGAGGACATCAACAAGAGACATTGTAGAGCTGTATGTGGAGAGGAAGGCTGCTATGAAAAATGGTTTAAAGCTAAAGCTACTTGTTCACGTTATGTTGATTCTTATATGTGTTTATAATGACATGCTTGTTTCTGTATTTTCAATAGAATTTGCTGATTGAATTCAGGGGACTATCACAACTCACAATGTAATGTTTGCTCTCTCTTTCTATGAAGTTTACAATGTCTATGATTGAGTTTCTGATTGAATACATGCTTTTCTGCTTACAAATATTTTGTTTCTGTTATAATGCTGTTATTCTGTTTTAAGGGAATAAAAGCTTATCAAGCGCCCTGTGTTTGTCAAATGATCGTCCTCGAAGATTATCTTATGCTTTGTTGTTTGTCTTTTAAAACTTTGTTGTTCTTTCTTCCTATTTTCGAGTTGATGTTTTGCCAAAGTCATAGAGACTTTGTTGTTGTTTTTTCGCATTGTCCTGGATGTTTTATCGATTTGATGTGTTTGATGTTTTTCTTATGAAAAGTTGCTATTTTCGGATAATTGTGTTTAAGATGCTTTATAATTCAGTTTACTCATTATGTTTTTATGTTTAATTTTTTTAATTATGTATTGTACTTCAGTATAATCCGAACCAACCGAAAACCCAAAACCAATGATATATGACTACTTTACGGGTTTTAAGATGCAATACAAATTATAACCGAAACCGTGATATCCGAATCCGACCCGTATTTAAAAATTACTATGGGTCTTTGAAGCATAAACCAAAACCAAAACCCGTAAAACCCGACCAAAGCCAACGGTACCCAAGCTCAGGCCTAACTATGGAGCTTATTCTTGCTCGGTTTGCCCTAACTACACAGTTCACACGTTGCGCAATAAATAATACTATATGGAATTTTGCGGAACTGGAAGGGACACATGAGAAGATCGAAGATATCGCGCCATTCAAGGTGGTGGAACATAATTTGATACGTCATTTCAGCCATAGCGAACATACTTTGCTCCTCAAGGATAACGTCATTCATGATGACGAGTTCATACAATGTGAAGCTTGCTTCCTCTGGTGGAATTTGGCCCTGTCTACAGTTGCACGGAATGTTATTTTCTCTCCATGAAAAGTGTGCTAATCTTCCTATGGAGAAAAGACTTTCTTTGATCCTGAACCATACACGTTGAGATATGATAATACAATAATATATTGCAACCTATGTGGAATGTTAAATGATGGTTTCAGATACACATCGCAAGGAATTAGAATGCAATATCACTATGTAGATGTGCACTGTGCTTCCCTTCCGAGCCGTTGGTCCATAATCGGCATTTGCATCCCCTATATTTTCTAGAAACAAATGATAATTATTGTGATGCATGTAAGACAGCTCCAGCTGACTACATGCTCGATTGTGATACTTGTAACTTTTCTTTGTGTTTGTATTGTGCTACTTTGCCAGAGGAGATACGCCACATGAGCGATGAGCACCTCTCACTTTATACTGTGGTGGGTAACGGCAAGAACTGGTGCGACGTTTGTGAGGTGGAGTTAGATCCAAGTAAATGGTTCTTTGCATGCTCTGATTGTGAAGTAGCTTTACATGTTCAATGTGCACTAGGAGATTTCTCACGTCTCATGCCAGGAAAGCTCTATACCGTCGGGGAAAGAGAATGCGAAGTGGTCCTTAACAATCTCTACACTCGGCCATTTTGCAGCCATTGTCGCTCTCGATGCAAGGCCCCCGTCATCTTCAAGGATAATGGTGAAGACAATAGATACATCTGTTCCCTTTCATGTTTATCGAGTTATTTGTGTATAGATTTTGTTAAACTCCAACGACCGAAATGTAATAGAGAGTGATATTGTTTCATATTTTAAACACCAAAAAAAAAAAAGTTCTCGTTGTAAATACATAAATTTATAAAACGTCTATTTGAACATTTCAAGAATCGATTCGTCCTTTCAAGAATAATTCAAAGTCTTGGATGAGAAGTTGCAGCAGAGCAGCGAAAATAAGCCGGGGGGCCGGGGAGTTTACTCGAACATGGTCGGGAGAGGTCTCACGGCCATGAACGCATCCACCATCTGCTTGATCATTAGTTTTCTTTTGTTAGAACAAACAAAACCAAAAAACTGATTTGATCATATTCTCTATTCAAATAGATTTATTTTTACCTCGTCAGTAACAGCAGCTCGAGCCATGCGGTGTCTCTCCACCATTTCTGTCAAAACTTCAGTGAGTCGCTTCTTTACTTCTCCCGTTAGCATTCTTCCTTCTCCATATTCCTTAAAACACAGTACATTCAGTGTGTCTTACTTTTTTTTTATGTCAGATAATCCAATCAAGACAGATCTAATAATAAGCACTCTTTCATTCTCTGTAATGATCTAATAACAAGAGCTAGTAGCAAGTGTGACAGTAATTTACCTTCTTTATGTGTTCAAGTTCAGTATCATCTTCTAGGAAGAAACTAAGATACTTTACTGGTATATCCACCTGTGGAGAAAAACAACAGAAGTACGGTTACAAGATGAGTAAGTCATTTCGAACTGCATTTAGGTAATATCCCACAACGCTAAGTTAGTATCCAACAGAGAAAAGATATATGCCAAAACTGCTGGATCATAGTGCAATGAACATAGTTTGTGTTAGTACCTCAAGATTTGCTCCGATTTCTCTGTGCTTTTCAATGGAGTCTTGCCCACCACTGAAAGCATACCTGTTTATCTGTATATACAAACTTCATCACGTTAGATACATGAAGCAATCATCTGGTTTAGGATTGAAGTTCTAATTTACCTTGTTTACATAAAGGATATTACCAAACACACAGAACTGAATTTACCTTGTTTTTTATGTCTTTTGCAGTGTCAGTCACATAGATCGCTGAATTAGGATCACTGGCAGACATTTTTCCATTCTCTCCCTGCGAGAAATAGTGACCAAAGCCATTCAATGGTTTGAAAGCGTGAAGGCCTGGTGTAAGCATACCTCTCTCTATCACTTTCAGTTAAAAGACTACAAAAGAAAGTACACTTGCCTGCAGAGCAGGAAAAAATGATGACTCAATCAGTGCAGGCTTGCTATACCCTAACCGAGGTGCAACATCGCGAGTCATCCTGAAGTAAGGATCCTGAGTAAAACAAAAATGAAAGATTCATTATGAGAACACACAAGCAGCAAAGTACAATAATACACGGAGATCATTAAAAAGGAGACATGTTATTGATAGAAATGTCACAGGCTTGCAAACATTTTGTTTATCCTAGAAAACAAAGGTAAAGATCCAGAGTGATAAGACAGCACACCTGATCAATTGCACACGGAATCAAGCAACGGAGCTTGTCGTTGCCAGGAAACAAATGTGGGAATGAGCTAGGAAAAGATGGAACTGCCTGCAAACGCATGGAAATTTATCTATCAAACAGTCTGTTATGCATTAGAATACTACACCTGCACACACCAATAGGAACGAAAAGACATACCTGGACAGGAGGGAAACTGAGTTTTCCAATATGATCTTCGCCAGAGAAGCCAAAGATTCCCATAGCCTACCAAAGAAGGAGATACAAAAATGAAAACCATTACCAGCAACATTGTTGTGATTCAAGAATAAACTCACCTTATTAAGTGTTACACACTTTGCAACCTTCACCATGTTCTTATAGAAAGCACTACAGCACACACATCATCAGCCAAAAAAAAAACTCCCAAATGTGATTCAAATTGAGACTCCTTACCCGCCAACATAGTCAAAGTCAGAGAAAATGAAGGTCTTTGTGACATCAAACCCACAAGCAATGATATCTTTCGCATTCTCCCTAGCAAGTCTCTGACTTTCCTCAACGGATAAGTTCTTCCACATGCATTTCTCATCATCCGTTAGCTGAATAACCAGAGGAACCTTGAAAGCCTCTTGCAAGTATCTACAAAGACAATGACGAGTATATAAACGAAAAGCATTGACCTTTTAAAAAAAAAAAAGACAATAGCTTTCAAGATCTAACTTACTTGGTAAACATGAAAGGAATCAAATGACCTAAATGCAAAGCCTCTGAAGAAGGTCCTCTTCCAGTGTAGAGATAGAACTTGTCTCCTCTCTCGTACTCATCCAAAACCTCATTGAAGTCCCTGTTTAAATAAATCCTCATAAAGAAGATAACTTTCTACATGCCCATTTAGTTAAATCATCAAACACAAGTTTGGAACCTGTGTGCGAAGAAGACACCACGGCGGAGGAAGACGTGGGGTTGACGAGAAGTGAGCCTATGTACACGATCGATCAGCGACTCGTCGAGTCTCTGGCAGCCGAATTGGTCTATGAGCTTGTCGTAATCGATTTTGCCGCCGTCTTTGGCGGAGACTTCCCATGGATTCACCACTTGCTCCGACGAATCAGACGCTGTCTCCTCCTTCTTGTCAACCTCCATCGCGCCGTGGGAAGAAAGCTTTTTTTTTTTTTTTTTTTTTGAATTGAATGTTAAATTGAATTCAAAAAAGAAAGACCATTTTACACTTAATGTTCTTTCCTAAGATTTTCTATACAAACATGTATAAAGAAATCAAAAAGAAAGCGTTCTTCAAAACTTTCTTCAACTTTTCTAACTCCACGTCACTTAGCTCCCAACCACGAATCACAAAATACCAGCTCTCACTCTCTTGGATACTCCATTCCAGCTCTCACTCTCTTGGATACTCCATTCCAGCTCTCACTCTCTTGGATACTCCATTCCAGCTCTCACTCTCTTGGGTCATCTTGTGCTAAACCAAAGCTCATTCCTCCTCCCAAATTTTGATCTCCCGTCTCGTAAGATAGTAAACTTGTTGCGTATATTCTTGTCGATCCTCTTGGTGAGAATCTCGGCGGACAAGGATCCTCACCATGTCTCCTCCTGTTTCTCGCACTGGATCATGTGTAATGCCGATTGAAAGCGTATCTAGCGTGAACAACTTGATTTTGTTCCAGCTAGTATCTCTTGTCAACAAACTCATAAGATTCTCCCAATCAGTGTGTATTGATCACCCATTACTCCCCTCATTAGAGCTCCCCAAATTTGTTCGAATAAGCTGCGGTCAAAAATAAATGGTTCTTGGTCTCCATTGGTTCTTGGCATATCACGCAAGATGAGGCAACTTGTGCATTCCATTTATACATCCTATCTCACGTAGAGAGTCTTCCTCCGTCGCTACCCAAGTGATAAAAGAAAACTGTTCTTCAAAACTTTCTTCAACTTTTCTAACTCCACGTCACTTAGCTCCCAACCACGAATCACAAAATACCAGCTCTCACTCTCTTGGGTCATCTTGTGCTAAACCAAAGCTCATTCCTCCTCCCAATTTTGATCTCCCGTCTCGTAAGATAGTAAACTTGTTGCGTATATTCTTGTCGATCCTCTTGGTGAGAATCTCGGCGGACAAGGATCCTCACCATGTCTCCTCTGTTTCTCTCGCACGGATCATGTGTAATGCCGATTGAAAGCGTATCTAGCGTGAACAACTTGATTTTGTTCCAGCTAGTATCTCTTGTCAACAAACTCATAAGATTCTCCCAATCAGTGTGTATTGATCACCCATTACTCCCCTCATTAGAGCTCCCCAAATTTGTTCGAATAAGCTGCGGTCAAAAATAAATGGTTGCGGGTCTCCATTGGTTCTTGGCATATCGCAAGATGAGGCAACTTGTGCATTCCATTTATACATCCTATCTCACGTAGAGAGTCTTCCTCCGTCGCTACCCAAGTGATAAAAGAAAACCTCGGTGTTGCATCCTTAAACCAAATTGCACGATGCCAAGAACAAGCGGGAGCAGTCTCGAATATTCAACCAAGTTTTTTTTGTATAGAACTTTCGTTTATATTTGCCTTTGTCATTCATCCACAAGGGAAGAAAGCTATGAAAAAGGAAGTCCGATTTAGAAGCTAGAGAGATAGAGAGAGAGAGGTGAAGGCATTGTCATCTCGAATTACCTATAGAGAGTTTCCGGCGATGGTATGACGGCGGCGGAGATGAGTGGATTTGCAACTGTGAAGTGAGAAAAATCGAGGTTTAGATGATTATATGTTTATTACAATCTGGGAGTCGGAATCTTTCTTTTTTAGTCAACTGTACCATTAAAGTTTTTGATTTATCAAATACCCCCTCGAGAAAAACAAATTATTATGTTTTTTTAACAATTCCGGAGACAGAGTCTTTGTTTTTTAGTCAATCGTACCGTTAAGTTTACATTTTACACTCCCAGCTCAACTGTTTTAGAGCACCACACCAAGCGTTTGATGGTGATACAAATACGACTACCAAAGTTAGTGTTATTAATGCTTTGTGTAGGCTTAAGAAACATGGCGTAACGCTATGAAACTGTCATGGTTCACCATGTATATACGGATTTTTTTTTTGGTCCAAAAAATATATATAGTTATACATAATTGAAATTTAAAAGAGAATCAGAAGGAAACAACATACCTTTTCTTAATGAAGCAGTACCTCTGCGTAATAATCTTCTTTAATCTTTTGATAATAATTTTTTTTGGACCCCCGAGTTATGCTCTATCGCGTGGTCTTTGTATACTTTTAATAATGCTTGTATATGGATTCCTTTTCAAAGTATTACTTGTTAATTAATTGCTCTAGTTTTAGACTTTTTCTAATCAACTATTATTGTCTTTTGAATGCGGCTTAGAGCAACATTATAGGTGGGACTTGATAGAGATCCCTTAGAATACTTTATGATTAATTTGTAGTTAAGGACAAACTTAAGGATTTTGCCTCAGAAATTAGATTATTGGTGGGACTTATGAAAGTCCCTTAGTGATTAAATTTATTTTTTTATTAATTAAAGAAAAATTATTTTAATAATTAAAGACATTAAAAGAGAAGTTTAAAATTAAAATACATATAACATTAAAATTAAAACAAAAGGGAAAATATAAAGGAGTGAAAAAATTACAAAAACAAAAATTGATGCATAATTGACACTTGAATGAAAACTTTCATAAGGAAAGTTTTCATGGACCTGACTTCCATAAGCTTGTTGAGAACTGAAAACTTGATTGTTATTGGTAAGACAATAGAAAATTCACATTAGAAAGTTACTAATCCGAGTTCACAATAGAAATCCAGTCATTACACATAATTAGAGTCTTTCGTTGGAGTACTAGATAAACACAAGTACTAGATAAACACAAGTACTAGATAAACACAAGTACTAGATAAACACAAGTACTAGATAAACACAAGTACGAATAACATAGGGAGTCTAAGCCACACCAACGTTTAACTTTCTCTTCCAAGTGCTCAGTACCTCAAGGATCTCCTTCGTTGGAGCATACACACACAACAATGGTGATGACATCCCATCTCCAACCGTTGATGGCAAACAAGTCCCGATGCAGCATTTGTTATCATGACAGAACTTCCTCCACCCTCGATGTAGTAGAAGCCTCTGATTCGCTAAATCTCAATGCCACAGTCCACGGCTTTCCGTCATGTTCACTAGAGTAGCCTCCTTGCATTGTTTGTTCAGAGCCTTACAGCCCGTTGCCTCCACAGGGAAGAGCCTAAGACAAACCAAAGTCAACACACACACAAATTTCAAATCAAATGTTAGAAACTAAACACTCACCAGCTTGTCTTCTTGACATTAGTTTCGTGACCTCAGCCGGAGCTGTAGTCCCATGAGTAGCGAAGCTGGGACATTAGGTGCTGTGTCTTGAATCTCACAGCAACTAGGACCGAAGGTACTCACATGGAAGACCATCTGCGCCGAGGTTTGAAGATCACTATGTCTCCAACTCGAAGGTCATGCGCCCTCGTGAACTCTTTCCAACCGCGTGTGAGTCTCCTCTCCTCTGAAGCACTTCCACGTATTGTCCGTGGCGTCGATCGAAGTGTCCATCTGTTTCGGTGGTGTTCCGTGGATGTGCCTCGAGAAAAGGCAATGGGTATGTTCTACGACATACCAAATGCAAAACAAATATCAGTATCATCTAATTACCACACTATCATAAGACAAATAGAGATTGTGCTTACCAAGCGGTCACGGAACAGGAAGGATAGGCTGAAAGAAATGAGGTTGATGAGAGTGTGCCATCTGCAATCTGGGAGTCGAATCTTTCTTTTTAGTCAACTGTACCATTAAAGTTTTGATTTATCAAATACCCCTCGAGAAAAACAAATTATTATGTTTTTAACAATTCCGGAGACAGAGTCTTTGTTTTTAGTCAATCGTACCGTTAAGTTTACATTTTACACTCCCAGCTCAACTGTTTTAGAGCACCACACCAAGCGTTTGATGGTGATACAAATACGACTACCAAAGTTAGTGTTATTAATGCTTTGTGTAGGCTTAAGAAACATGGCGTAACGCTATGAAACTGTCATGGTTCACCATGTATATACGGATTTTTTGGTCCAAAAATATATATAGTTATACATAATTGAAATTTAAAAGAGAATCAGAAGGAAACAACATACCTTTTCTTAATGAAGCAGTACCTCTGCGTAATAATCTTCTTTAATCTTTTGATAATAATTTTTTTTGGACCCCCGAGTTATGCTCTATCGCGTGGTCTTTGTATACTTTTAATAATGCTTGTATATGGATTCCTTTTCAAAGTATTACTTGTTAATTAATTGCTCTAGTTTTAGACTTTTTCTAATCAACTATTATTGTCTTTTGAATGCGGCTTAGAGCAACATTATAGGTGGGACTTGATAGAGATCCCTTAGAATACTTTATGATTAATTTGTAGTTAAGGACAAACTTAAGGATTTTGCCTCAGAAATTAGATTATTGGTGGGACTTATGAAAGTCCCTTAGTGATTAAATTTATTTTTTTATTAATTAAAGAAAAATTATTTTAATAATTAAAGACATTAAAAAGAGAAGTTTAAAATTAAAATACATATAACATTAAAATTAAAAACAAAAGGGAAAATATAAAGGAGTGAAAAAAATTACAAAAAACAAAAAAATTGATGCATAATTGACACTTGAATGAAAACTTTCATAAGGAAAGTTTTCATGGACACGACTTCCATAAGCTTGTTGAGAACTGAAAACTTGATTGTTATTGGTAAGACAATAGAAAATTCACATTAGAAAGTTACTAATCCGAGTTCACAATAGAAATCCGAGTCATTACACATAATTAGAGTCTTTCGTTGGAGTACTAGATAAACACAAGTACTAGATAAACACAAGTACTAGATAAACACAAGTACGAATAACATAGGGGAGTCTAAGCCACACCAACGTTTAACTTTCTCTTCCAAGTGCTCAGTACCTCAAGGATCTCCTTCGTTGGAGCATACACACACAACAATGGTGATGACATCCCATCTCCAACCACGTTGATGGCAAACAAGTCCCCGATGCAGCATTTGTTATCATGACAGAACTTCCTCCACCCTCTGATGTAGTAGAAGCCTCCTGATTCGCTAAATCTCAATGCCACAGTCCACGGCTTTCCGTCTATGTTCACTAGAGTAGCCTCCTTGCATTGTTTGTTCAGAGCCTTACAGCCCGTTGCCTCCACAGGAAGAGCCTAAGACAAACCAAAGTCAACACACACACAAATTTCAAATCAAATGTTCGAGAAACTAAACACTCACCAGCTTGTCTTCTTCGACATTAGTTTCGTGACCTCAGCCGGAGCTGTAGTCCCATGAGTAGCGAAGCTGGGACATTAGGTGCTGTGTCTTGAATCTCACAGCAACTAGGACCGAAGGTACTCACATGGAAGACCATCTCGCCTTCGAGTTTGAAGATCACTATGTCTCCAACTCGAAGGTCATGCGCCTCCGTGAACTCTTTCCAACCGCGTGTGAGTCTCCTCTCCTCCTGAAGCACTTCCCACGTATTGTCCGTGGCGTCTGATCGAAGTGTCCATCTGTTTCCGGTGGTGTTCCCGTGGATGTGCCTCGAGAAAAAGGCAATGGGTATGTTCTACGACATACCAAATGCAAAACAAATATCAGTATCATCTAATTACCACACTATCATAAGACAAATAGAGACTGTGTGCTTACCAAGCCAGTCTGGAACCCGGGAAGGATAGGCTGAAAGAAATGAGGTTGATGAGAGTGTGCCATCTGCAATAATGAGAGAGATGTGATAAGAGAATAGTGGACTTTTTTTGTTTCAAACAAACTACACTCTGTGAATTATGTTTCAAACAAACTAAACTATCAAACAGCAAATAGAGCACACATCAGTACAATCAGACCTGAGAACAATACATATCAACACAAAACAACCACTCAAGCTACAACGTTACAACGGTACAATCAGACAATCAAACAATAGAAATCAATACAAAACTTTAGACATTAACGAACCCTAGAATCTATCAGTTTGCTTTCAAAACAATAGAATCTATATCAACTATATCAATAGAATCTATCAGTTTGCTTTCAGTTTGTGTATTGATCTTTGCAACCATTCAACTAAATCAAACAACCTAAAATCTACACAACACAACTAAAATATTCAACTTTCATCTCGGATTTAAAGACCATACCTTGGGTGGAGTGAAGCCGACTCGCCGTCGATTTGGAGTGAAGAGACGAAGCAGACGGGAGAGAGAAGAAGCCGGTGGAGTGAAGAGATCTCCTCCTCGATTTCGAGTGAAGAGACGTAGCCGACGGAAGAGAGAAGAAACCGGTGGAGTGAAGAGATCTCCTCCTCGATTTGGAGTGAAGAGACGTAGCCGACGGAAGAGAGAAGAAACCGGTGAAGTGAAGATATCTCGTCCTCGGGTTGAATTGAACGGATCGATTTTTTGATCTCGTTTCAGATTGCGAAAGTCCCGAAACCACCGATTCCATCGTCCACTCCCGTCATGCCACGTCTCCTAAAGGACGAGGCCGAAAATCCCTTAGATTAGGCCCGTCCCACTTCTTTTAATTTCGTTTACATTTATTTTCGACCCAATAAATCGAACGGGACGGGCCTAAGGGACCCCGATACAGATGCTCTTAGGGGCAGGGCTTCCCTTTTTCATTTATGATTAGATGTTTTCTACACAATATACTTTTTCATTACTTTTACTTCCTGGTTTTACTAACTAGTATATCATATAAATTAATTGTGAGTAAATAGTTTTCATATTGCTTATAATCGTTTGTGTAAATTACTTATCCATGCATGTGATTCAATCATTTAGAGTGAGTGAAAACGGCTAACTTTGTTGGACCTAAATATGAAGACCGCTTTTGTGTGTAATTTTGTTGAGATGGTGATTAAGTATATGTGTTCACTGCTCATGCATGGGTCGTTATAGGCTTTTGTTGTGAACTTGTAGTTTTTTCTATTAATCTACTTAGACGACCAAAAGAAAGAAAAAAGAGAGTTGAAGATCCATATTTGTTAATTATAAGAAAACCACAATATAATTCTGTGTTATCTTATGTTGCGTTCTTTATGCGGTTGACTACTTGGATCTTGATAAATTACTATCCTAATAATACGTAAATAAAGGGAATTAATATGAATATGTAGAATTCAGAAGCACTTTAGTTAATCACTTTTACTAGTATGCATTTCTTACAAAAAAGTACGGATATATGAATATATAATAGACAAGTCCATTAGGGTTTGCGCTTTGCAAGAGGAAAGCATGTGGATGTGGTACCATGTGAATAGCTAGGTTCCTCTAAGGGTATGATTGGCAGAGCATTAACATAAGCATTATGCTCGTCATTATTCAATCAATATTTATCACAAAAGCATTTACAATAGCATTTACAAGATGCTAATGCTCTCCAAATGCTATTTACTCAATGCTCTCATATGGAGCTTTTGGTAGAGCATTTGCAATTAGAATATATAAAAAATTTTAAAATAATTATATATAATTAATATATTTTATTTAATAATATAAAAAATTATGTTCATAATAAAAAAAATTTACATTTTAAAAAATAAAAGTTGTGATTAATTATTTTGACTTTTTAAAAAGAACAATATTTCACATTTGGAATATAATATAACTTATATAATTACACATATCATTCATTATTTTTAATAAAATTAAATAAAATAATATATATCTATATATTATATATTAGAAATTAGAAATATCTGTATTATTTATAAAAAATAAATTGTATGTCATATATTAATTTTTTTCATAATATTATATGAATCATTTACTGCTCTACCAATAGATAAATAATGATAATTTATATATAAATTATATATATTTAGTTTATTTTATTTAATAATATCAAAATTATTTTTATATCCAAAAATAAATTTATGTTTTAAAATAATATTTACATTTATTTTTTAAATAATAATATTTTTTATTTAAAATTTAATTTAATTTTATAATTAAATAAGATTCATTATTTTTTAATAAAACATATATTATTAATATATATTATTTTAAAATAAATATATTATATACTAACTTTTATGATAATTTTAAAATTGTATACTGCTACTGCTCTACCAATCACTTTATTAAAAATTTTAATGAGAGCATATACTTCGCAAAGATATCGCTTCTACAAAGATAATCGCCATCGCTTCTTCATCTGATGTACCAATCGATGCCTAAGGCGATCTACTCTCATACTTTTGTTTATGATTTTTACTTAAAAGATAGTCAAGAAAGCCTAAATTTTGGTTAATGACGACACAAATAAGCTGACAGCAATGGGGGTTATCATTAATATATACACACACATAGACACTTGCATTAAAAATTGTATACTAGTTCCATTTAGCTCCTTTTCCCCTGTTATATTAGTTGCATTGAACCTGCAGTATGCCATATAAACAGGTATATTATATATAACAATTATTTTTTGTAGTCGATTAATTTAGTTATATTATCTGAGGTTGACTATCGCTTCTAATTCGTATATATTTGACCGCTGCAGATTCCAAGACCATTAATTATATGTTTTGGTTTCAATCAAGACATTTGGTTTTCCATAAAACACATGCATTGTACTATTATATTAGAACATCTTAATTATAGTCATATGAACTTTTTAATAGCTTATGACAACTTATTAGGTATCTCCCTATATCATATAAGGGTGGGCATTTTATCCGTTAAATTTGATTCGATTCGTTATTCGTTTCGATTCGATCCGAAAAATCCGAATATCTGTAAGTCTTCGAAGCAAAGCAAATATTAAAATTCAATATCCGTTAAAAACGAAGCAAATCACAAATACTAAAAATTTTAAAGGTGAATATCCGATCCGCTCCGGTTTTTATACAAATAAATGAATATCTACAATTAAGTATGTATAAATTTTTACTTCAACATATATTTGTGTTATTTATAAAAATATATAATGTATTAAATTAAAGAAAGAATATAAAATCTTTCTAAAAACTATAATTTTCTAAAATTATGTGTGTTTATAAAAAAAATTATTTTATTATAAAAAAGTATGGAACATATAATTCCACTAATTTTCACTTTTGGTTTAATATTATGTAAGAATATATAAAAAAACAAAAACATGTATAATTTTGTTAGATTTACGTGTATAAAACATGGTGTGTGAGATATCCGTAAATATTCGCAAATATTCGCAAATATTTAAAAAAGTTCTGAATATCCGTAAAACCGAATATCCGTATTTCTCCGAATCAAAGCAAATCGGAAAATCAGCTATTCGTAAGATACGAAGCAAATCGCAAATACCAAAAAATATGGTACTATCCGATCCGTGCCCACCCCTAATATCATATACAGGGTCAGTGCAAATGCCCCAGGGCCCACTCCAATTCTTTTTTGTAAATTCATTTTCTTTTGTTAAAATCTACTCCCTCTGTTTTTTAAAGATGCATATTCTAATATTTTCACACTTATTAAGAAATCATATTAAAACTTAATTATTAATGCATAGTTTTTTGAAACTTTATATTTCCAATATTTTAAAATCAATAGAATTTTTAGAAATGCAATTAATGTTTTTGAAACACACAATTTTTCATTATTAGTTGACAAAATATGCTTTAAAAACATGAAAAATACATCTTTTTGAAACAATTTATTTTGCTAGAACATACATCTTTCTGAAACAGATGGGGTATTATGTATAAAAATTTAGTTTAAATACTTTTATAAAAATATAATCACATAAAATATTTTATCAAAAACAAATAATTTTGTTAATTTGTTTTACTTCAACTATTAAAATTAATAATTATATGACTTTAAATTTTTTTTGCCCAAGAGCTCATAATAATGTTGAGCCGCCCTGATCATATATATGTTTTTTGTTATGCATCATATTTTCCACTAGTGCACAATCTAATGAAGATTGCATTCTAAGAATATACTAATCTGAATTTATGCATGTATCTATATTTATCTAATAATAGTATTTTTGTCAATGTCATTTGATCATTTTACCCTAGCATCCCGACTAATCAGTAAATCAACTACCGTTAATGATCAAACATACAAAATATGCATGCAAACATACAAAATAAAAAGCCCTTTCTCAAAAAAAAACATAAAAAATAAAACCATTATTTATATGATGCCACTCTTATACTATATGGAATAAAAGGGACAACACGAAGGAGTTCAAATTGAAGGATGATCAATCATATACATATATGCACACAATTTTTCATGATAAAACATATATATGAAGAATCCAACAAAGAGAAAAACTTTTAATAAAATGTCATAAAAAGTGAAGTTTAGCAAATAATAATTATAGTCAAGAGACAATATAATATAATGTACGCACACGCTATATATAGCTCACTTGTAGCAATTAGAAACTGACTAGTTCTCATCATCATCATTAGCACCATAGACATCATCATCATAATTCTTGTTGCTAACTCTGTAAGTAAATTTAAACCGTTTTAACGTAAGTTAAAATCCTGACCTAGCTTGAGCCCAACTGTAAGCTTCTTGGCCGCTCATCTGTCCACCGCCATTAGAAACAAGATTTCCGGGCATATTATACACCGGAAGTTCTTGGTTCCCGTCGCCTCCACCGCGGCTACTCAGTGGTGAACTCGCGCCTCCCAGCTGCCCTGGAACCACTCCTCTGCCGCCTCTCTCAGCAACTTCTTCCTCATCCAAAGGCAATCTCTCATAAGTCGCATTAGAAAAAGTGGCTGCAATTAGCATCACCGGACCAGACGCCACCAATGGCCCCACCACACTTCCTCCAACAACCTGACCTTGACCACCGGCTAAGTAAATCGTTAAACCGGTGGATCCAGGTGGAGCTGGTCCAGGCAAGAAAGAACCGGTTAAAGAAAGAATCTCAAACCTCCCTTGTAACGCCAAAACAGCCGCACCACCGGGGGGCGCAGCAACCGCAGCAGCTGATGGTTGACGGAGTGTGACGTTAGCCACCGTGCCGTTACCACTCAAGATGCAGATGCCACGTTGACGCCGCCTAGCGAAAGTATCTAGGGTTTCCATAAGGTCAGTCCCGCTAGCGATCTCCATGACATGGCTCTTGAGAGCGTTTGGGGAATCGCGTGTGACGAAGACCGGTGGCTTTGGTTTGTTCTTGGAACCAGCAGGACGTCCACGTGGACGGCGAGTGGGTGCTTCCACAGCTCCTTCACGTGGCTCGTGGTCTTCGCCGCTCAAGTTGTCTCTATCTTCGTTTTTGTTTTTGTTTGTGTCGACTTCTGGGTGATGATGGTTGTTATGACCTGGCTCCAAGGCCATGTTCATAGAGATGTGGAGATCTGGTTTCTTTAACTGCGAGGAGCTAGAGGGCGTCGTTTCAAGGCCGGAGAGATTCACTTGTCCTGTCCACCATGGATTCGCCATTAAAGCCCTAAGAAGTTGTATCTGATTATATATGTTTCAAAAGCGATGCTCTGTAGAAATATAAACTGATTTTTAAGATCATGAAGATGAACAATTCTAGAGGAGGAGATAAGATGTTTTAGATCTTGATTTTAAAACACTTTTACAGGTGTTTGTGTTGTGAGAAACACAAGACAAAGAAAGACTAATTAAAAGAACACGACAAAGAATTATACTAAGCAAGAAAGAGAAAAGAGGTAATGTAAGGTAACTTATAAAATAAGTGGAAGCATATGAAGATATTAATTTATATATACACATATACGTATAATTAATCATCTAAACAAGGGAAGAAAAAACAAATCAACCAACCTAAGGCTTGAGACTTGAGAGAGTGACATAATTATATTTAAGAAAAAGTCGTATACAAGCAGGATACAAAATGCATTCTAGTTTTTTTTTAGTGAAATTGTAGTGACATCTTTTTAAGAAGCTTATTGTGACTTGACAATTTGACAGAAATGTTGCAAAGTAGCACAACACTTATGATAAATTGAATTGTATACGAATACTTGCATTATCAGAGTTTTAAACACATACATTTCTAATCAGTACCACCGTATTATGACATTACATTTTTTTTGTTTGTTTTGAAAAAGAAAATAGACAAGTTTCAGTGGTAAAGGGTTCACGGCTATGAGTACCGTTACGGGATTCGAATCCCGGCCACTGGAAAATTAATATTTCGGCATTGCCAAGGACAGAGGACCGACACGTAGCAATACGTGACTAGTCTGGATCACTTCGTGAGTACCGCCACCGGGGTTCAAATCCCGGCCACTAGGGAATTAATATTTCGGCGCTATGGACAGAGGATCACGACATGTTGCAACACGTGACTAGTCTAAACCACTTCTGTGGAGTCAGGATATCCTTGTATAATTAAAAAAAGACATTACATATTTAATTGGTTAAATCTTCTCTAAATCTGTCATTATTTTTTCTTTTTTAAGTTAGCGTTATAATTGATGCGTGGGGTCGAGCGCCGAGGTAGAACAAATGGGGCGCACGATCGTTTTCCTTCTACTATTTTTATTTCGAAAGCTGAATCATGAGGTTTTCTTGAATAAAAACGATTATATAAAAAGAACTTACGCAGTATTCATTGGATCAAAATAAAGAATAGTTTTCCGTACAAGAAATAATAATAATTACTCAAACCTATAGCATCGAATATCTAAACAGTGACACACAAAATTTATGAACATTTGCTAACTATTTAAATAACAAGATACTCTTGCCCGTAAGAATAAAATAGTTCATTCTTTCAAAAAAAAAAAAACAATAAAATAGTTCATTCAAACAAAAAAAAAACAAAATAGCGGATACTCCAAGAGATTGAATTTTAAATAAAACTTCGCTATCTCTGAATGTGTGCATTAGCATACATGCTTTGCCAGAAACCTTAATATGATCACTTTAATGTTTTAAGAGATGACATATACAAATATTATGACAATATATTTTAATCATTCTAAATTCAGGAGTGAATAACATATAATTTGGCATTTCAATAGACTTTTCACATACTTGAATATAGTTTATAATGTTTCAATCATCTATATATATTTGTTCAACTCATTAATAAGCATTGTAACTCGGTCAGATAGGCTTAAATACTTGGTAGAGCGTTTAATTTTATAAAACATACACGCACGCAACTTAATTAGAAAGTACTAATCAAATTAGAAATGTAGAATAATTGAATGTTTTTTTTCTTGAAAAAAAACAATGTTACTACCTAAGCGTTTAATTTTCTAAAACATACACGTACAACTTATAATTAGAAAGTAATCAATGTAGAATAATTGAATGTTTTTTTTTCTTGAAAAAACAATGTTACTACCTATTGTACCCGAATTATTAAAAAGTAATCTCTCTATATATTAAAAGAGAAGTACATTTGACACGTGGCACTCACACAGCCATTCTCAGCTGAAATAACGCGATTCTATTGGTTGATTTTTTAGAAATTCATTTTTGATTTATTTTTCTCATCGACACAACTAAAAAGAAAATCCCTATAAATACTTACCTTATTTTGTATTCTCGGTTGAAAGAACATTCTTTTCCGATAATTTATCTGTTTAATGCATTGAATTCTTACTAAATAAGACATATTGAAGGGAAACAACTGTAATTGTCGAGAAAATTTGTAGATCATTTGGTCCATTATTAATTATTTGTAGATCATTTGGTCCATTATTAATTATTAATATATATAATATGTATTTTACCTATTATGTTGTGTATATCTAAGATACTTAAGTAAAAATTCTTAAAATGATATCCAAAGTTGATATGTCAATCAACTTTAGCTTTTTTAGATATATTAGTAGGGACGATGCTGCATACTATTTTGGATGTTAGCTACTTGTTGTGATATAAAGTTGAGCGTTCTCAGAGCTTCTCAGAAGAAATTGAGACGTTTGATTGGTCGATATTTTGTAATTTCTTTTTCATTTTTTAGTTCATCGATCCCACTATAATAGGAAAGTACCATTAAATATTAATTGCAAGGGAAAACATAATTTAATGACCAATTAACATCACTTTCCAAATGATTTACATAATATTATTAATAACTATTTATGGTAACCAATTAACATCACTTTCCAAATAATTTACATAATAATAGAAATAATTATTTATGGTAACTAATTGTCGAAACTATGAAATAGTAATAGTGTGATCAACTTTTTTTATATACTTATATAGAAGACATAAAATCATAAACAAAAATGTTTATTTGAATTGATATAATGCTTTCTATAAGAATATAAAATCATTTTATCAATTCAAATAAACATTTTTATTTTCATTTTTTAAAAGACACAAGACTTACCTTTTGTGTTTTGTCGACGGAAAGACTTACCTTTTGTGTTTTGACGACAAGCCCAAAACTATTATTGATTTAGTTAAGCCCATATATATATATTAAACTATTATCGAATTAGTTAAGCTCAAAACTATTACTTGCACAAGAAGATCTGATTAATACATATATTAATAATTTTCCTTATTATCTAAACGGTAAACTTGCACATCTTGCTATCATATTTATTACATTGGTTAATGCAATTTACCTTAATGTTTCTAATTTGATTGTCTGTTTTTAATAACCTACCTTTCTAATATAGATTACTTGCGCAAGTCAAAATCATATCATATGCAAATCACTTTATGTCAATATAAATTAAAAATCTTTCTTTAAATGAATTTATTATTTATTATGCAAAATATTATATATCGTCATTAATATGAGAAATAAAATGATTTTATCTTCATAGCTTATCTTGCAAGCTAGGTTATTTAGAAATCTAAACTAATTTGCTATATAAATATCACGCCACCCCCTCCCATTAGTCTCACAACTCATTCTCCTACCGCCAGAGCTGCTTTCCAGGAAACTGACATCTCCCCTGCTAATTTTGTATACCCACTTTTCATTCATGAAGATTAGTTACTTTCTTGACACTTGAACGTTTTGCCTTTGGTGGTCTCTATTGTCTTTTAAGAAGAGTTTTATGTGAGACTTGCAGGTGAGGAGGATACGCCTATTGGAGCTATGCCTGGTTGCTACAGGCTTGGCTGGAGGCATGGCCTTTTACAAGAGGTTTGGCTCTCTGTGATTTTGATTTGTTTCCTTTATATGTTAGTTCTTAGGGAGGATAAATAAGAAAATGAGTTTTCTTTGCAAACATGTTGCAAAGGCGCGAGCTGTTGGTGTTAACAGTATAGTGTTGTTCCCTAAAGTTTATGAGGCTTTGAAGGTTTCACTCGTGTTCTATTTACATACATATGTTCTTGAGTTGTACATTGAAACTTTTTTTGTCTTTGTTGACATTTTGGTAGAATCCGACAGGGGACGAGGCATACAATAACAATGGTCTTGTGCCTAGAATAATCCGTCTTCTCAAAGACAAGTATCCTGATCTTGTAAGATCTGTAATTCTTAGTTTATTATATATAACTGGAGATGAAAATAGGATAATCTTGGTAATGAATGTTCTTCTTTTCTTCTCTTAGATTATATACATTGATGTTTCTTTGGATCCCTACTCATCTGATGGTCACGATGGTATAGTTAGAGAGGATGGTATGTATTCTCAACCTAACGTCCTTCTGTTATGTTTTAAATGGAGCTGTGATACATAACTATCTCTGTAGGCGTAATAATGAATGATGAAACTGTGCACCAGCTATGTAAGCAAGATGTTTCTCAGGTATCTTATAAGCCCATATATAATAGGTATCTTAATGTTGTAAAATCACTATTATTAGCTCATATAGCCATCTTTTAAATATTTTCAATTATTTTATTTTTTATAATAATTATACTGGCTGCATAATTTGAATCACAAGAGTATTTACTTCACGATTTTAAATGTAATTTACCATGTTTGTAATTTGTTAATTTTTTATTAATAAATTACCTTATTTTCATTACGGATTATTTGCGCAACTTGGTATCATATTTATTGCTTTGTTTAAATAATTTACCTTTAGTTAATTCGGTTTTAATAACTTACCTTATATTGAATATGGATTAGTTGGGCAAGTTGATATCATATTTACTGTAAACCAATTTATGACAATATAATAGGTATCTTAATGTTGTAAGATCACTATTATTAGCCCATATAGCCCATCTTTTATATATTTTCAATTAGTTAATTTTTTATAATAAATTACTGGTTGCATAATTTGAATCCCACGAGTATTTACTTCACGATTTTAAATGTAATTTACCATGTTTGTAATTTGTTAATTTTTTCTATTAATAACTTACCTTATTTTCATTGCGGATTAATTGCGCAACTTGGTATCATATTTATTGCTTTGTTTAAATAATTTACCTTTAGTATTCGGTTTTAATAACTTACCTTATATTGAATACGGATTACTTGGGCAAGTTGATATCATTTTTACTGCAGACAATTTATGACAATATAATTTTAATATCTTTCTTTAAACTGTTTCATTATTTATTATGAAAAATCCATCTATATATTAAAAGAGAAGTCATTTTGCCAGATGACACTCATACAGAGCTTCTCAGAAAAATTCTCTTAATCTTATTGGTTGATTTTTTTGATCATCGACAACACTAAAAAGGAAAGTAACACTAAATACTAACCTTATTATATATTACTTGCGCAAGAATATTAATTAATACATGTATTAATAAGTTTCTTTATTACAAATATAGTAAACCATTCACTCTTGCTATCATATTGATTACATTGTTTAATGCGATTTAACGATTTGTATCTAATTAGGTTGTTTGTTTTTATTAACTTACCTTACTAATATTGATTACTTGTGCAAGTTAAAATCATATCATATGCATATCATTTTATGACAATACAAATATAATATCTTTCCTTAAACAATTTCATTATGTAAATTAAATATATAATTTTAATTATTTTATTACAAAATAATTAATATATAATCAAAATATAATTAATATATAATCAAAATATAATTAAAATATTATTAAAATATAATTAAAATATAATTAAAATATAATTAAAATATTATTAAAGTATTATTAAAATATTATTAAAATATTATTAAAATATTATTAAAATATAATTAAAATATTATTAAAATATTATTAAAATAAATATTTTATTATTAAAATAAATATTTTATTAAAATTTAATCCACGGGTTCCGCAGATTACCCCAAATCTGGGAGGGACGGGTCAAAAAAAAACAAGTGACCCGCGGGTTGGCGGGACGGGTCGACCCACAGACCCAGCTCTACCCACAGATTATCTATATTTGTATGACTCAACAAAACTAACCAGTACATATTTCCAGCTAGGCCTGGGCACAGATTGTATATCCAGATTTTTGAAGGTATTTATGATTTGCTTCGAATGCTATGAATATCTAATTTTTCGATTTGATTTGCTTCGGAAAATACGGATATTCGGAAAAAAGGATATTTAGAAAATAAATAATTATTTACGGATATCTACGAATACTTACGAATATCTCATCTATTTTGATTAATACAAATAATCTTAAAAATTAGATACAAGTTTGTTTTATAAAATATTTTTTGCATGATATATAAAATAAAAATTAAAGGAAGTAATGAATCTACATATTTTGTAAATTTTTTAAACGTAGTTAACAATTATAATAACACAAAACTTAAGAAAAAAGTTATAATTGTCATAAATTTTTTCTCTTCCTTTTATGTAATACTTTTTAGATAAGTAATAATGTGAATATAATTTGTCAAATCAAATGTTAGAATAATAATTATATACTTTTATACATTTAAAACTTCAAAATATAATCAAGATATACATGTATTTATATATTGCCGAATCGGATCGAATATTCGTTTTCCAAAATTTTAATATTTGTGATTTGCTTCGATTTCAACAAATATTGATTTTTAGTATTTGCTTTGCTTCGAAAGTTTACGGATATTCGGAATTTTCGAATCGAACCGAATAACGAATCAAATCAAATTTAACGAATAAAATGCCCGGTCCTATTTCCAGCCACCTCACTATCAGTATCATATTATCCATTGTCTAAACGAAAGGTTAATCGCCTTGTAATTTAAACATTTAAATATATATTTAATATTTCTATAAATAATAATACATCCGCAAGAAAGCACATAATTGTCTAAATATAAATGTCGTCTATGTAGTATTTTCTACTGTTCATATTTTTGTTTGAATACTCAACAACTTTCAACTAAAAACAGTATTTATACATAAGCATTGCTAAAACATCATTTACTCACTCCGTTTTCTTTTATAAGTCATTTTGGAACATTGCACATAGATTAAGAAAAACATAAATTTCTTATATTTTCTAAACAAAAACATCATTAATTATTTACCTAACCACAAACCAACCAATGAAAAAATAGAAGACATATTATCATTGGTTATACAACATTGACTGTTAATAAATTTTACATAGAAAACCAAAAACGTCATATAATTTGGAACAAAAAATTTCCTCTAAAACGACTTATAAAAGAAAACGGAGAGAGTAATATTTAATTTATTGATTAATCTAAATGAGGTAGACAAAATCCAAAGAGTCGTTGAATCCTCGGGACTTCATAACATACAATAATGAAAGAAAAAAATCTGGCTGTGTAAAATGCAGTACTAATTGTAGGAACTTTCACAGATCTTGTCACTTTCACCATTAACATAGGTACTAGAATAATAGAATACTTTAGCTAACACTTGTAACTCACCCTCACTGTTTTGATTTAAAAGGTCTATTATGTGCGGTATGAAGTTTAATTACAAGAGACTACAATGAATTTTGTTATTCCATAGGAAGATATTGCATGTCCAATAATTGAAATTTTATAAAATTTCCTAACCAAAAAGAAAGATAGGAATCTTTAGTAGCAGTATCGTATATTGCGATGCATTATCCATTTCGACCCATGTTTTTTACTTTTGTTCGAACCAAACATCCCCTATATATTAAAAGAGAAGTCACTTTAATGATTTCTGCTGACGTGTCATTCATATGAGAAGTTTCAAAAAAATTGTTATAATTTGATTGGTCGATAGTTTTTAATTTTTATTTATTTAAATTAGATTTAAAAATTTAATGTAAGTCTAAAATCATTTAAGATCACTTGCCATATAATATAAAAAATATTACAAATAACAATTTATGGCAATTAATTATCGAATTATAGAAAGATTAATAATGTTTTATTTATTACTTTTAATATTTATAAACTATAAAATAAAATGAACGAATTTTTATATAATATAATTATAATAGTTTGATATTTTACTTGATGAATTGTATTCAGATATAATTATATAATAACTATTTTAATATTACAAAATCCAAACATGTTTTATTAATACTATTTTTTAATTATTTATTGTTGTTTACAGAATAAATTTATCAGAATTTTAAAATACTTTATAAAATGTAAATCCTACTATATATTGAGAATCACATAAGTGATTTTTTCTTACGTGTCGATTATAAATGAACTCTTAAAACTGTTATAATTTGATTGAAAAATTATTTTTAATTTTATTTATTATAATTATATCTGAAAGGAAAAGATAATTCAATTACCAATTAATATCACTTTCCAAATAATTTACATAATATTAGCAATAATTATTTATGGTAACTAATTGCTGAAACTATGAAAGAGTAATAGTGTGATCAAATTTTTTATATACTTATAAAGTACATTAAATAATAAACAAAAATGTTTATTTGAATTGATAAAATGATTTTATATTCATATAGAAAGCCTTATATTTGTATTACTTGCGCAAGTTGAAAAGTAACTTATGAATAGTTTAAATGTAAGTTACCATATTTAAAAAATAAATTGCTTGCGTAAGTTATTATCACATTTATTGAAAATTTTAATGCCAATTTACTTTAATGTTTCTAAATTCTTAATTCGTTTGTAATGACTTACCTTAATAGGAAATAACTTTCTTTAATCTATTTCAATATTTATTGTGAAAAATAAATATACAAACGTCATTTATGTTTGAAACGTGGACAGTATAAAGTTACCTTACTGAGAATAACTATTTCTTGCGCAAGTTAGTATCACATTAATTCCACTTTTAAATCTTTCTAAATTGTGTTCATTCGTTTTAATTACTTACCTTATTGTGAAAAATAAATATACAAACGTCATTTATGTTTGAAACGTGGACAGTATAAAGTTACCTTACTGAGAATAACTATTTCTTGCGCAAGTTAGTATCACATTAATTCCACTTTTAAATCTTTCTAAATTGTGTTCATTCGTTTTTAATTACTTACCTTATTGTGAAAAAGAAATATTCGACATTCTATGACTACTAATATCTCATATGCTCTTATAAATAAAGTTTATATACTCGACATTCTATACATTATATTTCGCCAAAGAGGTTACAATCTCCACTCTCTATCTTTTGTATTATTATGTTATTAGTAAGTTGTACAAATCGAGTATGAAGCTTGATTTTTATCTTTGTCAAAACACAGTATTCTTGAAGCAATGGAAAGCATGAAGAAAAACAATTTCTGAAATTATTGAAGCAAGATCGGTATATATATATTTTTTTTTCCCAAGCGTTTTCATTTTCTTAAAACTAAATTCAAATATGATTTCACTAAAAATTTATTAGAACTTAAATTAATCATAATAGGCTGGAACGTGCATGATTGTTGCTATAATTGAGGCTATTGATTTGGAAAAACCATGGTTTTACACTGCCTGCAATTTTTGCAAAAGAAAAGTGGCACACAAGGAGATGCTTTTGAGGGAAATGTGCAACATCTTCAACAGAACCCTCTATATAACTGCAAAACATACAAAAAGGATGTTCAACATGCTATTCACTGGTATGACCGTTTATATTCATTAATCTTGCTATCTTTCTAATCTCATATTATTATATGTTCTGAAACAAATTAAAATTGTTTATTTTTTAGTTATTACTTGGTTGTACGTGTCTCTGATAAATCAAAAGGAGAAGCCAAGTTTTTGCTTTTCAACAATATTGCGGAGAAACTCATTAGGAGATCTGCGTTTGAGTTAGTACAAGAGGCTGCTCAGAGATTTTCTTTATTTCTAATATATATTAGAGAAAAAAGGCATTTCTATATATTTATTGAAATATTTAAATATTTTTTACAGGAAAATCCACATTTTCTATCTCAATCTCTAACTGATTTAATTGGGAGGAGACTTCTATTTAACATCACTATCGGAGGTTATGATCAAAAAGAATAAAATTCAGCATAGGTTGTTGATTTAGGTGGTTGACGATATACACTTAATTCAACACTTTAATTCACATGTAATATTTGTTTATAGTTATAACTCAAAATTATTTATAGGCAATATATGTTCTAACCAAATAATTGTTTTGTGCAGTCACATGTTGTGATTTTTAATGATTATGAGTCGGAAGAGGACTGAGTACTTAAGCGGTGATGGTAATCCAAAAGAAAGGAAGAAAGTTGAAGTTCATTATGCACGTGAAAGTGGAAGAGTTAAAGAAATTATTTGTTTTTGTTGTCTTCAAATTTCATTATTTTTTCCATTGTCTTTGTTTTTGGTTTTATAGTTATGAGCATGAATTATGAGCTGTCATTTGATTCTTTTTTTAAACAACTCCTTTAATCTATTTTTGTTTCCACATTATAGCAAATTTATTCCTTGGTGGTAAATTTAAAACCAATCACTAGAAACTGTTTTCACATGGTTTTAATTCTTTGGCTTACAAAATATAATGAATCTGATTTACTCAACCAATATTTAACACAGTTAATCTTATTATTATTCTTTGGCTTAAAAAAATATATCAACCTACATATAAATAGGCATGTCGAGTAGATTTATTGACTATATATATCTAAAGTCATAAAATAAGGTTAACCTTATATGTTAAACTTCCAAAAAAATCATAATAAATCATGAAACAATGTAAAAGAAGATAGTATAGCATTATATTGTCATAAAATATTTTCCAATAAATATCATATTTACTTGCGCAAGGAATAGATAGTAACATGGTAAGAATTTGATAAGGAAACTTTATTTGGCAAGAAAGGATTGTACGTATAAAATCGAAGATGCTATAACGTAATGGTCATGGATCGATCTCTATTATATTTTGGCCAAGAGGTCGGCTTGTGAACTCTATATCTTCGATTTTCTTTTAAACTATATTAGTTTATTCAAGTTTTTTTCTAACTGCATACGATTCAATCTATAGGTAGTGTTTTGGTATTACTGAAAACAGAAGCATTCGATTTTGAGTGGGAAGCATGAAGAGAAATAATCCGTTCTGAGACAGGAATAAATCACGAAGAAAAATAAACAGGGTATGTTATACTGAAAATAAATAAATACCTATGAAGCTCAAGGTTGGTGCTCTATCATTGTTTGATACTCAAGGTTGGTGCTCCTATCATGTGTCTTCGTAACTGTGATGTTGCATATGACTTATGTAATGGTACTAGGCTAATTATTACTCAGTTATTGCCCCATGTGATAGAAGCTAGAATTATAACCGGAAACAATATTGTTGGAGACAAGGTTTGGATCCTAGAATATTTGTCACACCACCTGACACGAAGTTTCCCTTCAGAATGCGTCGAAGACAGTTTCCAGTTACATTGGCTTTCGCGATGACCATCAACAAAAGTCAATGTCAAACACTGGAAAATGTTGGTTTGTTTCTGCCTAGGCCATTGTTCTCTCATGGTCAGCTCTACGTTGCACTTTCAAGAGTTAAGTCGAGATCTAGATTAAAAATCCTAATAACTGGTAAAGAAGGAAAGCCTCAGACAAAAACATTTAATTTTGTCTACAAACAAGTTTTTCAGAATATTCCGTTGTCAGGGTACGTAATTTTAATCTACTTTTTTCCAATAAATTTTTTAAAATATATAAACTGTTACAATTTTTTTTATATTATTTGCAGGTTTCTAATGGATTTGTTTTCTTTATCGAGAATTGTACTTCATAATTTATATTATTTATGGATAATATTTTGAATTTTATTATATTTTCCTTTAATATGTTTACATTAATTTAATTTTAATTGTATAAACTGTTACAATTTTTTTTATATTATTTGCAGGTCTCTAATGGATTTGTTTTCTCTATCGAGAATTGTACTTCATAATTTATATATTTATGGATAATATTTTGAATTTTATTATATTTTCCTTTAATATGTTTACATTAATTTAATTTAATTTTCGATAAATTTAAACATAATAATATTATACACCTAAAATTAGGAATTACAACACATATAAAATACAATTCTAATTAGTGATAATATAAAATATGTTATTTCTAAAACTATACACTATTTAATCAATATTTTGAATAAAAGTATCTTCTTAAACACACAAATTAAAATCAACGTTACAATTATACATATACACAATAACTGTCTCTTCATACTGAAGTTACTTTGTTCCCTCTCGTCCATGTCAAAGGAGTAGCAGCATTTCTCCATGGCTAATGCTTTCTCCCAAAAATGTTGGTATTATTATGTAAAATCTGTTACTTCTAAAATTATACACTATTTATTCCATATTTTGAATTTTATGCCATAAAGGATGCGGGCGGTCATAGTAACAAGGTTAACATAAAACAAATATTTTGTTAAAACCATTTTAACTTTTGACACTTTTGACCATGATTAATAAAATGATTGAAATGCTTATTAAATTATTTATAAAATTTAATTTATTTTGTAATTAAATTAAGTATAAAACTTTTAAATGACAAAAATTAAAATGATATTTTTGTGAAACGGACAAAAGTATTATTTTGTAATCCAAAAGTTATATGGGCTGAGAATCTGTAACTATATTTCTTAAAAGGTCAAAACCAACAGAATCTACTCCGGAACCAGAACAAGAACCTGAAGGTACTTATGTTTGAATGTAAACTAGCTACTTACTGTCCCTTTTGATAACTTTATCAGTTAATGTTCAGTTGCAGCTCCGAAAAAGCGTCTACAGTTTAAGACATCAACCGATGCATCAGAAGAACAAGAGGTAGAAGCAATGCGGAAGATAACATCTCACATCAACAACCCTTCCAAGTTCTCCAAAGCCTCAGAGCTTGCAGTACGGCTGATTCAAGCTGGACGTGTGAAGCCAGAAACTAGCAGCCACTTCATTGCGATGCTTGAAGCTGCAATGTTATCAAAAACTCCTTGTACAGATCGTTTGGTTAGAGCAGAGATAAATGCATTGTTCTCAGCAGCACATGATATAGCCGAGGTAACATATTAGAAAACTCATGCTTTTCTTTTTGGAACACAAGAAAACTCATGCTTTAAGGTGTTGAAATAAATATACTGATGAATGTTCCTATCTTTCGTTCTCATGTAGTGACTTGATAAAAGCCAGAAGAGTCTGTTGACCATATGGACATTCAAACCAGTTGTGGCTAATGATCTCTTTACTGATGATAGCTTGATGGTAAGGCTCCGGATACTCTACCTTTAGACTATGTTTCTCTTTAGTCGTGTTATATTTAGACTATAGATCACCTCGTTGTTGTGTTTATGACCTGTAACGTGGACATTATTGTCTTGTTGTTGTTGTGTTAGTTTTCCAAGACTGCTACTCGAGGAGGCCATATTTGATCATCCTGTAGCAACTTAGGAAGATGACGCGGAATAAGCAGCTGCTCTTGAAGGACAGTGTAGATGGACAGAGAATAGAGAACCTGGCTGAAGCTGACTGGAGATCGAGAGGATGTTGAGTCTGATCCCTTTAGGCTTGATGCTTGGATTCCAAGTGGTGGGAAGAAAAATGGTAAAACAAAGATGAGAAGATACAGATGCCGTGGAGAACAAGAAATTTCTTAGGTCAAAAAGAAGCATTGATAACATGCCTGGAAATTTTTATATACTTATAAAGTACATTAAATAATAAACAAAAATGTTTATTTGAATTGATAAAATGATTTTATATTCATATAGAAAGCCTTATATTTGTATTACTTGCGCAAGTTGAAAAGTAACTTATGAATAGTTTAAATGTAAGTTACCTTATTTAAAAAATAAATTGCTTGCGTAAGTTATTATCACATTTATTGAAAATTTTAATGCCAATTTACTTTAATGTTTCTAAAGTCTTAATTGTTTGTAATGACTTACCTTAATAGGAAATAACTTTCATTAATCTATTTCAATATTTATTGTGAAAAATAAATATACAAACGTCATTTATGTTTGAAGCGTGGGCGATATCTGATTACCTTCTTGAGAATAACTATTTCTTGAGCAAGTTAGTATCACATTAATTCCACTTTTAAATCTTTCTAAATTGTGTTCATTCTTTTTTAATTACTTACCTTATTGTGAAAAAGAAATATTCGACATTCTATGACTACTAATATCTCATATGCTCTTATAAATAAAGTTTATATACTTGATATTCTATACATTATATTTCGCCAAAGAGGTTACAATCTCCACTCTCTATCTTTTGTATTATTATGTTATTAGTAAGTTGTACAAATCGAGTATGAAGGTTGATTTTTATCTTTGTCAAAACACAGTATTCTTGAAGCAATGGAAAGCATGAAGAAAAACAATTTCTGAAATTATTGAAGCAAGATCGGTATATATTTTATTTTATTTTATTTTCCCAAGCGTTTTCATTTTCTTAAAACTAAATTCAAATATGATTTCACTAAAAATTTATTAGCACTTAAATTAATCATAATAGGCTGGAACGTGCATGATTGTTGCTATAATTGAGGCTATTGATTTGGAAAAACCATGGTTTTACACTGCCTGCAATTTTTGCAAAAGAAAAGTGGCACACAAGGAGATGCTTTTGAGGGAAATGTGCAACATCTTCAACAGAACCCTCTATATAACTGCAAAACATACAAAAAGGATGTTCAACATGCTATTCACTGGTATGACCGTTTATATTCATTAATCTTGCTATCTTTCTAATCTCATATTATTATATGTTCTGAAACAAATTAAAATTGTTTATTTTTTAGTTATTACTTGGTTGTACGTGTCTCTGATAAATCAAAAGGAGAAGCCAAGTTTTTGCTTTTCAACAATATTGCGGAGAAACTCATTAGGAGATCTGCGTTTGAGTTAGTACAAGAGGCTGCTCAGAGATTTTCTTTATTTCTAATATATATTAGAGAAAAAAAGGCATTTCTATATATTTATTGAAATATTTAAATATTTTTACAGGAAAATCCACATTTTCTATCTCAATCTCTAACTGATTTAATTGGGAGGAGACTTCTATTTAACATCACTATCGGAGGTTATGATCAAAAAGAATAAAATTCAGCATAGGTTGTTGATTTAGGTGGTTGACGATATACACTTAATTCAACACTTTAATTCACATGTAATATTTGTTTATAGTTATAACTCAAAATTATTTATAGGCAATATATGTTCTAACCAAATAATTGTTTTGTGCAGTCACATGTTGTGATTTTTAATGATTATGAGTCGGAAGAGGACTGAGTACTTAAGCGGTGATGGTAATCCAAAAGAAAGGAAGAAAGTTGAAGTTCATTATGCACGTGAAAGTGGAAGAGTTAAAGAAATTATTTGTTTTGTTGTCTTCAAATTTCATTATTTTTCCATTGTCTTTGTTTTGGTTTTATAGTTATGAGCATGAATTATGAGCTGTCATTTGATTCTTTTTTTAAACAACTCCTTTAATCTATTTTTGTTTCCACATTATAGCAAATTTATTCCTTGGTGGTAAATTTAAAAACCAATCACTAGAAACTGTTTTTCACATGGTTTTAATTCTTTGGCTTACAAAATATAATGAATCTGATTTACTCAACCAATATTTAACACAGTTAATCTTATTATTATTCTTTGGCTTAAAAATATATCAACCTACATATAAATAGGCATGTCGAGTAGATTTATTGACTATATATATCTAAAGTCATAAAATAAGGTTAACCTTATATGTTAAACTTCCAAAAAAATCATAATAAATCATGAAACAATGTAAAAGAAGATAGTATAGCATTATATTGTCATAAAATATTTTCCAATAAATATCATATTTACTTGCATAAGGAATAGATAGTAACATGGTAAGAATTTGATAAGGAAACTTTATTTGGCAAGAAAGGTTATGCGTATAAAATCGAAGATGCTATAACGTAATGGTCATGGATCGATCTCTATTATATTTTGGCCAAGAGGTCGGCTTGTGAACTCTATATCTTGATTTTCTTTTAAACTATATTAGTTTATTCAAGTTTTTTCTAACTGCATACGATTCAATCTATAGGTAGTGTTTTGGTATTACTGAAAACGAAGCATTCGATTTTGAGTGGGAAGCATGAAGAGAAATAATCCGTTTACGAACGGGAATAAATCACGAGAAGAAAAATAAACAGGGTATGTTATACTGAAAATAAATAAATACCTATGAAGCTCAAGGTTGGTGCTCTATCATTGTTTGATACTCAAGGTTGGTGCTCCTATCATGTGTCTTAAATGCGTGATGTTGCATATGACTTATGTAATGGTACTAGGCTAATTATTACTCAGTTATTGCCCCATGTGATAGAAGCTAGAATTATAACCGAAACAATATTGTTGGAGACAAGGTTTGGATCCTAGAATATTTGTCACACCACGACACGAAGTTTCCCTTGAGAATCGTCGAAGGCAGTTTCGATTACATTGGCTTTCGCGATGACCATCAACAAAAGTCAATGTCAAACACTGGAAAATGTTGGTTTGTTTCTGCCTAGGCCATTGTTCTCTCATGGTCAGCTCTACGTTGCACTTTCAAGAGTTAAGTCGAGATCTAGATTAAAAATCCTAATAACGGTAAAGAAGGAAAGCCTCAGACAAAACATTTAATTTTGTCTACAAACAAGTTTTTCAGAATATTCCGTTGTCGAGTGCGTAATTTTAATCTACTTTTTCCAATAAATTTTTAAAATATATAAACTGTTACAATTTTTTATATTATTTGCAGGTTTCTAATGGATTTGTTTTCTTTATCGAGAATTGTACTTCATAATTTATATTATTTATGGATAATATTTTGAATTTTATTATATTTTCCTTTAATATGTTTACATTAATTTAATTTTAATTGTATAAACTGTTACAATTTTTTTTATATTATTTGCAGGTCTCTAATGGATTTGTTTTCTCTATCGAGAATTGTACTTCATAATTTATATATTTATGGATAATATTTTGAATTTTATTATATTTTCCTTTAATATGTTTACATTAATTTAATTTTAATTTTACGATAAATTTAAACATAATAATATTATACACCTAAAATTAGGAATTACAACACATATAAAATACAATTCTAATTAGTGATAATATAAAATATGTTATTTCTAAAACTATACACTATTTAATCAATATTTTGAATAAAAGTATCTTCTTAAACACACAAATTAAAAATCAACGTTACAATTATACATATACACAATAACTGTCTCTTCATACTGAAGTTACTTTGTTCCCTCTCGTCCATGTCAAAGGCGGAGTAGCAGCATTTCTCCATGGCTAATGCTTTCTCCCAAAAATGTTGGTATTATTATGTAAAATCTGTTACTTCTAAAATTATACACTATTTATTCCATATTTTGAAATTTTTATGCCCGCAAAGGATGCGGGCCGGTCACCTAGTAACAAGGTTAACATAAAACAAATATTTTGTTAAAACCATTTTAACTTTTGACACTTTTGACCATGATTAATAAAATGATTGAAATGCTTATTAAATTATTTATAAAATTTAATTTATTTTGTAATTAAATTAAGTATAAAACTTTTAAATGACAAAAAAATTAAAATGATATTTTTTGTGAAACGGACAAAAGTATTATTTTGTAATCCAAAAGTTATATGGGCTGAGAATCTGTAACTATATTTCTTAAAAGGTCAAAACCAACAGAATCTACTCCGGAACCAGAACAAGAACCTGAAGGTACTTATGTTTGAATGTAAACTAGCTACTTACTGTCCCTTTTGATAACTTTATCAGTTAATGTTCAGTTGCAGCTCCGAAAAAGCGTCTACAGTTTAAGACATCAACCGATGCATCAGAAGAACAAGAGGTAGAAGCAATGCGGAAGATAACATCTCACATCAACAACCCTTCCAAGTTCTCCAAAGCCTCAGAGCTTGCAGTACGGCTGATTCAAGCTGGACGTGTGAAGCCAGAAACTAGCAGCCACTTCATTGCGATGCTTGAAGCTGCAATGTTATCAAAAACTCCTTGTACAGATCGTTTGGTTAGAGCAGAGATAAATGCATTGTTCTCAGCAGCACATGATATAGCCGAGGTAACATATTAGAAAACTCATGCTTTTCTTTTTGGAACACAAGAAAACTCATGCTTTAAGGTGTTGAAATAAATATACTGATGAATGTTCCTATCTTTCGTTCTCATGTAGTGACTTGATAAAAGCCAGAAGAGTCTGTTGACCATATGGACATTCAAACCAGTTGTGGCTAATGATCTCTTTACTGATGATAGCTTGATGGTAAGGCTCCGGATACTCTACCTTTAGACTATGTTTCTCTTTAGTCGTGTTATATTTAGACTATAGATCACCTCGTTGTTGTGTTTATGACCTGTAACGTGGACATTATTGTCTTGTTGTTGTTGTGTTAGTTTTCCAAGACTGCTACTCGAGGAGGCCATATTTGATCATCCTGTAGCAACTTAGGAAGATGACGCGGAATAAGCAGCTGCTCTTGAAGGACAGTGTAGATGGACAGAGAATAGAGAACCTGGCTGAAGCTGACTGGAGATCGAGAGGATGTTGAGTCTGATCCCTTTAGGCTTGATGCTTGGATTCCAAGTGGTGGGAAGAAAAATGGTAAAACAAAGATGAGAAGATACAGATGCCGTGGAGAACAAGAAATTTCTTAGGTCAAAAAGAGAAGCATTGATAACATGCCTGGAAATTTTTTATATACTTATAAAGTACATTAAATAATAAACAAAAATGTTTATTTGAATTGATAAAATGATTTTATATTCATATAGAAAGCCTTATATTTGTATTACTTGCGCAAGTTGAAAAGTAACTTATGAATAGTTTAAATGTAAGTTACCTTATTTAAAAAATAAATTGCTTGCGTAAGTTACTATCAGATTTATTGAAAATTTTAATGCCAATTTACTTTAATGTTTCTAAAGTCTTAATTCGTTTGTAATGACTTACCTTAATAGGAAATAACTTTCATTAATCTATTTCAATATTTATTGTGAAAAATAAATATACAAACGCCATTTATGTTTGAAGCGTGGACGATATCTGATTACCTTCTTGAGAATAACTATTTCTTAGCAAGTTAGTATCACATTAATTCCACTTTTAAATCTTTCTAAATTGTGTTCATTCTTTTTAATTACTTACCTTATTGTGAAAAGAAATATTGACATTCTATGACTACTAATATCTCATATGCTCTTATAAATAAAGTTTATATACTTGATATTCTATACATTATATTTCGCCAAAGAGGTTACAATCTCCACTCTCTATCTTTTGTATTATTATGTTATTAGTAAGTTGTACAAATCGAGTATGAAGGTTGATTTTTATCTTTGTCAAAACACAGATTCTTGAAGCAATGGAAAGCATGAAGAAAAACAATTTCTGAAATTATTGAAGCAAGATCGGTATATATTTTATTTTATTTTATTTTCCCAAGCGTTTTCATTTTCTTAAAACTAAATTCAAATATGATTTCACTAAAATTTATTAGCACTTAAATTAATCATAATAGGCTGGAGCGTGCATGATTGTTGCTATAATTGAGGCTATTGATTTGGAAAAACCATGGTTTTACACGCACGCAATTTTGCAAAGAAAAGTGGCACACAAGGAGATGCTTTTGAGGGAAATGTGCAACATCTTCAACAGAACCCTCTATATAACGCAAAACATACAAAAGGATGTTCAACATGCTATTCACTGGTATGACCGTTTATATTCATTAATCTTGCTATCTTTCTAATCTCATATTATTATATGTTCTGAAACAAATTAAAATTGTTTATTTTTTAGTTACTACTTGGTTGTACGTGTCTCTGATAAATCAAAAGGAGAAGCCAAGTTTTTGCTTTTCAACAATATTGCGGAGAAACTCATTAGGAGATCTGCGTTTGAGTTAGTACAAGAGGCTGCTCAGAGATTTCCTTTATTTCTAATATATATTAGAGAAAAAAGGCATTTCTATATATTTATTGAAATATTTAAATATTTTTTACAGGAAAATCCACATTTTCTACCTCAATCTCTAACTGATTTAATTGGGAGGAGACTTCTATTTAACATCACTATCGGAGGTTATGATCAAAAAGAATAAAATTCAGCATAGGTTGTTGATTTAGGTGGTTGACGATATACACTTAATTCAACACTTTAATTCACATGTAATATTTGTTTATAGTTATAACTCAAAATTATTTATAGGCAATATATGTTCTAACCAAATAATTGTTTTGTGCAGCCACATGTTGTGATTTTTAATGATTATGAGTCGGAAGAGGACTGAGTACTTAAGCGGTGATGGTAATCCAAAAGAAAGGAAGAAAGTTGAAGTTCATTATGCACGTGAAAGTGGAAGAGTTAAAGAAATTATTTGTTTTTGTTGTCTTCAAATTTCATTATTTTTTCCATTGTCTTTGTTTTTGGTTTTATAGTTATGAGCATGAATTATGAGCTGTCATTTGATTCTTTTTTTTTAAACAGCTCCTTTAATCTATTTTTGTTTCCACATTATAGCAAATTTATTCCTTGGTGGTAAATTTAAAAACCAATCACTAGAAACTGTTTTTCACATGGTTTTAATTCTTTGGCTTACAAAATATAATGAATACGATTTACTCAACCAATATTTAACACAGTTAATCTTATTATTATTCTTTGGCTTAAAAAAATATATCAACCTACATATAAATAGGCATGGCGAGTAGATTTATTGACTATATATATCTAAGGTCATAAAATAAGGTTACCCTTATATGTTAAACTTCCAAAAAAATCATAATAAATCATGAAACAATGTAAAAGAAGATAGTATAGCATTATATTGTCATAAAATATTTTCCAATAAATATCATATTTACTTGCGCAAGGAATAGATAGTAACATGGTAAGAATTTGATAAGGAAACTTTATTTGGCAAGAAAGGATTGTACGTATAAAATCGAAGATGCTATAACGTAATGGTCATGGATCGATCTCTATTATATTTTGGCCAAGAGGTCGGCTTGTGAACTCTATATCTTCGATTTTCTTTTAAACTATATTAGTTTATTCAAGTTTTTTTCTAACTGCATACGATTCAATCTATAGGTAGTGTTTTGGTATTACTGAAAACAGAAGCATTCGATTTTGAGTGGGAAGCATGAAGAGAAATAATCCGTTTACAGACACTGGGAATAAATCACAGAAGAAAAATAAACAGGGTATGTTATACTGAAAATAAATAAATACCTATGAAGCTCAAGGTTGGTGCTCCTATCATTGTTTGATACTCAAGGTTGGTGCTCCTATCATGTGTCTTCGTAACTGTGATGTTGCATATGGCTTATGTAATGGTACTAGGCTAATTATTACTCAGTTATTGCCCCATGTGATAGAAGCTAGGATTATAACCGGAAACAATATTGTTGGAGACAAGGTTTGGATCCTAGAATATTTGTCACACCACCTGACACGAAGTTTCCCTTCAGAATGCGTCGAAGACAGTTTCCAGTTACATTGGCTTTCGCGATGACCATCAACAAAAGTCAATGTCAAACACTGGAAAATGTTGGTTTGTTTCTGCCTAGGCCAGTGTTCTCTCATGGTCAGCTCTACGTTGCACTTTCAAGAGTTAAGTCGAGATCTAGATTAAAAATCCTAATAACTGGTAAAGAAGGAAAGTCTCAGACAAAAACATTTAATTTTGTCTACAAACAAGTTTTTCAGAATATTCCGTTGTCAGGGTACGTAATTTTAATCTACTTTTTTCCAATAAATTTTTTAAAATATATAAACTGTTACAATTTTTTTTTTATTATTTGCAGGTTTCTAATGGATTTGTTTTCTTTATCGAGAATTGTACTCCATAATTTATATTATTTATGGATAATATTTTGAATTTTATTATATTTTCCTTTAATATGTTTACATTAATTTATTTTTAATTTTACGATAAATTTAAACATAATAATATTATACACCTAAAATTAGGAATTACAACACATATAAAATACAATTCTAATTAGTGATAATATAAAATATGTTATTTCTAAAACTATACACTATTTAATCAATATTTTGAATAAAAGTATCTTCTTAAACACACAAATTAAAAATCAACGTTACAATTATACATATACACAATAACTGTCTCTTCATACTGAAGTTACTTTGTTCCCTCTCGTCCATGTCAAAGACGGAGTAGCAGCATTTCTCCATGGCTAATGCTTTCTCCCAAAAATGTTGGTATTATTATGTAAAATCTGTTACTTCTAAAATTATACACTATTTATTCCATATTTTGAATTTTTTATGCCCGCAAAGGATGCGGACCGGTCACCTAGTAAAAAGGTTAACATAAAACAAATATTTTGTTAAAACCATTTTAACTTTTGACACTTTTGACCATGATTAATAAAATGATTGAAATGCTTATTAAATTATTTATAAAATTTAATTTATTTTATAATTAAATTAAGTATAAAACTTTTAAATGACAAAAAATTTAAAATGATATTTTTTGTGAAACGGACAAAAGTATTATTTTGTAATCCAAAAGTTATATGGGCTGAGAATCTGTAACTATATTTCTTAAAAGGTCAAAACCAACAGAATCTACTCCGGAACCAGAACAAGAACCTGAAGGTACTTATGTTTGAATGTAAACTAGCTACTTACTGTCCCTTTTGATAACTTTATCAGTTAATGTTCAGTTGCAGCTCCGAAAAAGCGTCTACAGTTTAAGACATCAACCGATGCATCAGAAGAACAAGAGGTAGAAGCAATGCGGAAGATAACATCTCACATCAACAACCCTTCCAAGTTCTCCAAAGCCTCAGAGCTTGCAGTACGGCTGATTCAAGCTGGACGTGTGAAGCCAGAAACTAGCAGCCACTTCATTGCGATGCTTGAAGCTGCAATGTTATCAAAACTCCTTGTCCAGATCGTTTGGTTAGAGCAGAGATAAATGCATTGTTCTCAGCAGCACATGATATAGCCGAGGTAACATATTAGAAAACTCATGCTTTTCTTTTTGGAACACAAGAAAACTCATGCTTTAAGGTGTTGAAATAAATATACTGATGAATGTTCCTATCTTTCGTTCTCATGTAGTGACTTGATAAAAGCCAGAAGAGTCTGTTGACCATATGGACATTCAAACCAGTTGTGGCTAATGATCTCTTTACTGATGATAGCTTGATGGTAAGGCTCCGGATACTCTACCTTTAGACTATGTTTCTCTTTAGTCGTGTTATATTTAGACTATAGATCACCTCGTTGTTGTGTTTATGACCTGTAACGTGGACATTATTGTCTTGTTGTTGTTGTGTTAGTTTTCCAAGACTGCTACTCGAGGAGGCCATATTTGATCATCCTGTAGCAACTTAGGAAGATGACGCGGAATAAGCAGCTGCTCTTGAAGGACAGTGTAGATGGACAGAGAATAGAGAACCTGGCTGAAGCTGACTGGAGATCGAGAGGATGTTGAGTCTGATCCCTTTAGGCTTGATGCTTGGATTCCAAGTGGTGGGAAGAAAAATGGTAAAACAAAGATGAGAAGATACAGATGCCGTGGAGAACAAGAAATTTCTTAGGTCAAAAAGAGAAGCATTGATAACATGCCTGGAGATTGCTGCACGCCGTTACAAATTTCCATGGTAAGAATGCTTTCATGATTCATTGTATCATACTGAACGTGTTATTGTGTCTAAAATTGATTTGATTCATTTTTCAGGTGCTAGACTGTTATAGACGACATATTGGTAAAATCCCTGTTCATAAACTTAGGCGCATAGTTGATTAATCACTTCATGGTGGGTAACCGTGACGAACTGGACCTGTGCGGTGACGGTATCCGGTTATTGACCGCGTTTCGGCTGCCTACACCGTGTTATTACGTAAAGCGTCCGTAAAATGTAAACGATAATTCAGCGTTTTTAATTAATTTCAGCTCAAACTTGTTACTAGCCCATTAAATTACACTCCTAACCTTATTTTGTTGGTTTTCAGTATCTGTCTAGCTCAAGCTTAAATAACTGTCTCCTAGCCCATTCTTAAATATCTGTAGGAGATAAAGCTAATATATTATTTTGATCATTGAAGAAAAAAAAATTTATAATACAACCCTAACCATTATTTGTTGGTTTTCAATATCTAATATATTTTGGTGATTTTTATGAATTGATTACATTTTACGTTGTTTTAGATATAAATTGAAAAAATGTAACAGTTTTATTTTATGATAAGTGTCTAATTTAGTATTATATGAACCTTAAAATGTTTTATTATAGTCTATAATATAGAGAGCTTATATTGTTGAAAACTAATAAATACTTTCCAATGTTCCAATAACTCAGATAGGTCCGGATCGACCGCTTGTATAACCAAATCTATCTTTGTATAAATGTGGATCAAACATCATTTTCAGGAATATATAACACAGTTAAATGTTAGAAAAGAAATGTGAATCTTAATAAAATAAACACACAATTATTCCACATATGTGAACTTTGGTCGGGATATATTCAACTATAATATTTATGAAAAAAACGAATTAAAAATGTGACATAAGAAAATCATAACAAATTTATGTCCTTTTATCTTTTTATACATTATGTAACACCGAGTCCTCTTCTCTTCCTGTTTGTCTTAAATGGAAAAATTATGATGTATGATGATCAGTCCGACGACTTATACTTCTCTCTCCCTCTCTCTATATAAATGACCATGTGGTGTTTTGCAGCTATATATATGGACAACTGTGACTGCATTTTGCAATCTATCTCTCTCTAGTAGAAAAGAGGAAATACACAAACAAAACAATAGTAGAAAATAATAATTAAGAAAAGGAAACAACTCCCTATTTTGGTCTCTTCCAGTTATATCTCTCATCTTCAAAGAAGCAAGAGAAAGATCTCTTCCTCAGGTTGGTCCTCTTTGCCTCACCATTTCTGTGCAACATCCACCACCACGATCACCATCAATCTTCTGAATCCATTTTTCTGTAGCAGCTCCCCCTCTAATACTAGGAAGTATCTAAGTCATCTCTCTGTCTGTTTCTCTCTTTTAACTATTTTGTAATTCAAGAAGTTAGATCCATCCGCTCCATCTTACTTACAAAGTACTAACTAAACCTAATTTATGCTGGCCTAAATATTTCAATATCCAAAAATAAACCTGATCTCTCGAACCCTAACTTAGATCTTTTTTTTTTAACTATGGATTTGATTTCTCAAAAGCACAATAACAAGAACTCTAATACAACTCCGTTGACACAACCTCCTACCTCTAGCCGCTACGAGAACCAGAAACGCCGGGATTGGAACACTTTCTGCCAATACCTCAAAAACCATCGTCCACCGCTCTCTCTACCGTCTTGCAGCGGCGCACACGTCATAGAGTTTCTGCGTTACCTTGACCAGTTCGGCAAAACCAAAGTCCACAACCAAAACTGCCCCTTCTTCGGCCTCCCAAATCCTCCGGAGCCTTGTCCTTGTCCTCTCCGACAAGCTTGGGGATCACTTGACGCTCTTATCGGTCGTCTCCGTGCCGCCTACGAGGAGAACGGTGGAGCTCCCGAGATTAGCCCTTTTGGCTCAAGTTCAGTTAGGATTTACCTAAGGGAGGTTAGAGATTTTCAGGCTAAAGCACGTGGAGTTAGCTACGAGAAGAAGAGGAAAAGGGTCAATAATCAAAAGCAAATAACCCAATCGGATTTGCAGCCGCCTCTAGTGTCGCAACACCAGCAGAAAGGTCAGTCTATGATGGCTAAGTACCACCACAGTGCAACTTGATGATGTCATACAACTTCGACAAATAAGCATGCTCGTATCTAGGTATTAACACGAACCAGCCTTTGTGTTTGTATAATACTATAATGTAATTCCCTAATTTACTCCATCTAGACTATCGTTTTGTCTTTTTATTACCAATAAATACATAAATGGAATAAAGTTGGATTCATGCTCGTATCTAGCTATTTACACGAACCAGCCTTTGTGTTTGTATAATACTATAATGTAATTCCCTAATTTACTCCATATAGACTATCGTTTTGTCTTTTTATTACCAATAAATACATAAATGGAATAAAGTTGGATTATTGCATATCTGGTCCTATATATATCGTATGAGTGTATTTTAATTAGGGCCTCTTTTGTACATCACATTGTCTGGTCCTATATAAATCGTATGATACATCAACATTTGAATCTGTAATCTTTGCGAGAAGGTAGGGGTGTCAAGACGAGCTATACCTCATGAACGGGCTAAGCTTAGCTCAATTTTTCATGAGCATGATCACTTTTTTTAGGTTCATTTAATAAATGAACTTAATGATTGAGCGTAAATTAGATTACGAGTTATATGAACGATCTTAAATGAACATGAGCTAATTCACGAGTTTGGTTATTTTTATACTTAATATATAAATATTTATCTTCTATATTTCTTTTGTAAGAAAAGATTCTATATTAATCATACTTATCTTCTAATATTAGAATATAAAACCAAAAAGTTTAAATATATACAAAAATGTAACAGAATATTGATATCAATACTCATGAGTTATACTTAATACTTAATATATATATTTATATATTAAGTATAAAAATAACCAAGCTCATGAATTAGCTTGAATGACTTCTATATATATATATATATATGTTAGCTTGAATGAGTTAGATATATATATATATATATATATATATTGTGTGTGTGTGTGTATGTGTGTGTGTGAATGACTTCTATATTTCTTTTGTAAGAAAAAATAGTTTCTATATTAATCATATTTATCTTCTAATATTAGAATATAAAACCAAAAAGTTTAAATATATACAAAAATGTAAAAGAATATTGATATCAATACTCATATCATATAACTTTAGAATTAACATATAAAATATTCCAGACACTCTTGTGAAATATATATCTTTGTGATTTGAATAGATGAAGAGTTTGAAGATGAATTGTCTCAAAAGTCTTATGTGAAATAGTTTTTTAGATCACTGATTCAGCTTTGATATAATATATTATTAGGTGTTGATTTTATTCAGTGTTTAATATTAACATTTTGGATTTTTAATATGTAAAATATATTATAAAAAGTTATTCTCTATTTTATTTTTAATTATTTTATTAATTTTGATTTTTTTATATTTGATCCTGAATTAGCTCATTTAACTCATGATCTAGATGATCTGAGTTTGAATTTACATATTAAAACTCATATAATAAATGAGCGGAGCTGAGTTAGATAGCTCATTTCGACACTCCTAAGAGAAGGATCCAAACTCCCAAGCTAGCATGAGGATGATTAGAAAAGTTTAAATGTTGGGTTCTCGAACATTAAGTATACTATATGTAAGAATTCGCTTAGGTTTGTTAAATAATTTCTCTCGTTAGTGACAATTATATAACGTAATACTGTACATAAGTCGCCAAGTATAAATGAGTACATGTGTAAGTGCCATATAAAAAGGTCCATTTCACGAGGGGGAGATCAATAAAACCCGGAAGTAGGTTAATCGATACATATCAGTATAAAGTACTAGTATATAAAAATTAAACAAAACCCTAAGACTATTATTAAATATGTCGAAATGTGTAGAATATGTACTGAAATAATATACACACTCATTGGCGTTTGAACCTGTCCGATAACTGTGATGCAGATATATAAAGTACTTATTCAATAGCGAATTAGATATTTAGATTTGCAGTGACGACGTATAGATTAACCTACTAAACATTTCGACACAGTAAGTTCAAGAAAAAACATTTCGACACAGAACATACCGTTTGAACAGTTGACAACAAATCATGGAGTTGATGTTGCTTAGTCTTGTCATGGCGATTATTTACACGTAATTGTTTTCCAAATAATTCAATAGGTTTCCAATGGTAACAGTGGGATGAACGGATTGAATACTGAGGTATGGGTAAAGTGCGGTTTTGTTAACCGCAGAACATTAGCAGTTATAAATAGTAAAAACGGTATATAGTAAAATGTGAATAGTAACAAAAATGAAATGCGGTATAGAATTAATAGTAGAATGGTAAAAATATTATAAGCGATGCAGAATACAAATTAAAATAAATTATATTAATATAAAAAATATAATTATTACTAATAAATATATAAAAATTATATTTATAGTTTTAAACTAAAAAACAGTGATACAAAAATAATTGTATACATATATAAATTATTTTTAAAATATTTTATATATCCGAAATATGAAATTTAATATGCCATTGAGATTTTATAACCAATATATTATTTTATTTTTAAAAAAATATAATTGTAGTAATCTTTTTTACAAAATTTATTTAAGTTTGTTATTTAAAAATAAAAATGTAGTTAAATCAATATCAAAGTATTACTATTGAATATTTATTATGTAAATTTTAAATTAATATATCATGTTTTTGTTGGCGTAAAGACTTTCAAAGTTGCTTCAATTGTCGTTTAAACAAAACTAAATAAATTATAATATATTATAGTTTAAAGATAACATAATTTTTGGTTTCGGTTTAAACACAAAATAGAAAAAGATATAAGATCAAATTTTCCATATTCTCTAAAAGGTGAAAATTTGTATATGTGTTTTTCAATTAATTAATAAATAACAATAAACTTTTTTCAATAAAAAAATGCAATAACAATAAAGTAAAACAGAAAAAAATCAAGGTGTAATTGCATATGTGTTATTTTGTAGTATTTAACAATTAAGAAAAAATAAACTCTTAATTGTTTTTGGATAACAAAAAAATTAACAGTTTTGTTTGCTACAGTGACATAGCCACACCTTCCATCGTGCTTTTCATTTTCAACTGCGATTCTGTAACAAAAGTGTCCCGCACTCTCTTTTCATTTTAATTTTTAATTATTTTATTTACAAAAGTAGCAATAGAAAAAATATTTGAATGGTAGCATATATTTGTCCCGCTGTGCGTTTCTTCTGTCCCGCTTGTAACATTCAGAACCAAAGTTAGCAAAAAAAAATTACATATATGTGTATTTTGTTATTTTTAGTTTTCCGTTCCCTCACTTTTATATTCACCAAACATGAGTGAAAATGTTAAACAAAATTAAAAATTTAAAGGTAGCTCTAGAACCGATCTATTATTACAAAAAGACAAAATAAGATCATATTGTCAATTATTGATGACAGCTAATCTTGCGAGCAGGGCCGGTCCTGAAATAATGGGGGCCTGAAACTATGTTTATGTAAAAAAATTTTTTTACGAGTTTGGGGGTCTAAAAAATTTTTTTGGGAGCTTAAATCTATGTAAATTTTTTCAAAAATTTTGGGAGCCTAGTGCAAATGTTTCACTAGGCATGGCTCAGGACCGACCCTGCTTGCGAGTCTATGACACAAAATTCTTATTAGCCGAACTTGGATTTGACACTTTTAGAATATTTAAACTTCTACCATTCCCCAGCCATTTTTATTTATTTTTACCATGTATTCTAATAAGTCGTGTTATTTATTGTGGCACTGCCCAATTTTATTACATATTTTCAGAGTTTCTTAAAAAATATTTTTGTTAATTGCATATTTGGAACAAAACTAGCTAGTCTTACATGATTGAATCGCACCTATATGGCACTTCTGACGAAAACAAAGAGGGAAAACAAAGCGAGTATCCAAGTGAGACGTATCTGAAAATTATTGCTTCTATTCAAGCATTAGACCTGGGCGTTTTATACTGTATCCGAAGCCCAAAGTGCTTCCCGAACCAAATTTTCGGTTTCGGATCGGTAATGGACCTATAAAAACACCTATTGGATCTTGTAGCCCAAACATTTTGGCTACGGGCCGGGTCGGTTTTATACCAAAATCCGAACAAGTAAACCGAGAAGACCGAGCATTAATATACTTGTCGAATATGTACATACATTCATTTACACATATACACATAAACTCTTCGGTTCCTGAAATCGCCATCGTCGAACCCTATTTCCCAAAAAGGCTCTCTCGAACATCGATCATCATCATTAAGAAATTCAAACTGGCCACTATAAATCACCTAGCCTCTTCATGTTCTTCTTCAACAGAGCATTCGAGAATCCAATCAGAGGTATTGTCTTTCTCTCTTTCTTCGATTATTGTTATTCTTCTTCTTCACTAGTTCTTAGTCAATTAGAATCAAATCGGTTATTATGTTGTTTCGTAATCATTATGAATCATATGTTTATGTGTTTGTTAGATTATGTAATCGATTGATTTAGTGATATCTTGTTTACGGTTTATGTGTTCTGTAATTGATTTTTTTTTTTAACTTTCTTTCCATTGCAGATGTACTCAACATCATCTTTCGACCGAGAAGCCCATGACAAAGATGAAGCAGGAAACATTCAAACACCGGATAGCAGTACCGGGAAGAGGAAAGAAACGCAGACAGCTAATGGAGCCACATCTCAATGGAACTCAGTGAAGCGTATTCTCCCTACAAGGTCCAAAGTTTGGAATCATTACACAAGGACTAAAGAAGATCGCGAAAAGTGTGTATGCAACTACTGTCAGAACAGATTTTCGTGTCTCACAAGCTCAGAGACCTCAAATCTGAAGAGCCATCTTGAGAAATGTAAGAACCATCTTGCTTGGTCGGCTAGACAAGAAGATAAGCAGCCAAATATTGATGATGAAGGGAAGCTTAAGAAGGCAAAGTTGACTGAAAGTCAGTTGAGAGAAGCTACAAATCAGATGGTTGTCTTAGGACAATTGCCGTTATCATTTGTTGAAAGTGTAGCATGGAAACATTTATGTGTCAAGGTTAGTAATATATATAACTATTGTCTTGTCTTTTTTATGATTAATCTGTCACTAATGTTTGCTCTTCTCTCTGTTTGTAGGTAAACTTTGGCTACTCTCCTCATTCAAGAAGAACTGCAACTAAAGATATAGTCAAGACGTATGTGGAAAGGAAAGCTGCACTCAAGAAATGGTTCTTATGTAACAACCAACAAGTTTCTTTGACAACATATATTTGGGTCTCCCCAACTACAGGTAATCCTTTAGACATTAGATATCTTTGATTCTTTTATACATATTAGCTGATCTGTTTAAGAAAAAAAAACAAAGCTGATGATAGGGTTCTTATTGTTCAATCTATACAGGTGCGAGCTCCATGGTCATCACAGTGCACTATATTGATGCTTCTTGGTGGTTGAAAAATCTGATCATAGGGTTCAAGCACATCACAGATCACAAAGGTCATACTAGAGTGTTTGTCTGACTGGGGAATAGTGAATGTTTTCTGCATAACCGTTGACAATGCTACTGTCAATACGTCTGCTTTGAGGAAGTTTCAGAGTAGTTTTGCTTTAGGTTCGGATAAGGCTTTTGTGTTTGATGGGGAGTTTTTACACTTAAGATGTAGTGCCCATATCATTAACTTGATAGCTACGGATGGAATGGCTGAAATAGATCATAATGTGGTTGCTATCCGCAATGCTATCTCCTATGTTAGATTACATACTAACAGGTTGAGATCTTTTGAGTTAAAAGTTGACTCCAGTAAGATTACAAGAGGAAGTCTGCCGTTGAATGTCAAGACATGGTGGAATTCAACCTATCTCATGTTGACAACATCTCAGAAGTTTAAGGTGGCCTTCGATAAGATGGAAGCAGAAGACAAGCTGTACAACGATCATTTCTGTGAGTTCGAAAATGTAGCAAAGAGGATTGGACCTCCTCAGCTAAGGGATTGGAATGCTATCGAGAAGCTATGTCGATTCCTTATGATCTTCTACAACTCGACATTGGTGGCTTCAGCATCAACTTCACTCAACTCACATAGGTGCTACGGTGAGATAGTAACGATTGCGACTAACCTGATAGGACTCTCCACTAGCTCTGATTCTGAAATGAGGTCTAAGGCGACAGAGATGCTTAAGAAATTTGAGAAATACTGGGATGGCGTGAAGAATATTAACATGATGTTAGTTGTAGCCACTGTTTTTGACCCCAACAACAAGTTGGAGCTTGCAAAGATGTGTGTCGAAGAGTTATATGGGCTGGAAAGACCATAATAGAAGGAGATGTATGACTCCTTGATGTGTGTCTTGAGGAGTTTGTTCAAAGAGTACAGTTCAAGACATGGAGCCGGGTTTGATCCAAGTGACCAATCATCTCAGTCTACCAACTCAAGTCAGCCTAGAGACCAATGTATCGAGAGGATGGAGCTTGTGGACGACTGTGTGGGTTACAAAAGGATGGACGTTACGTACAAGCAGAAGCTAAATGAGATAGGGGTTAGAGAAAAGAAGGATGAGCTGGAAACATACCTTAAAGAATATGTGGAGATCCTTGACCTGATGCTTGGAACAGAGTATGATGTACTCTCATGGTGGAGAAAGAACTCAGCAAGTTTCCTATCTTGTCTGAGATTGCTCGGGATGTTTTAGCTTTACAAGTCTCATCTGTAGCTTGGACGGCTTCTAGAACCACATAGGAGCTGTGTAACCCATTACATGGTTGAGGTTTTAATGTGCACAGAGCAATGGATGAAACAAGACCTAAGGATGGAGTCAAGGGTGCTTTCACATGCTCAGATTATTGATGATCTTGAAGAAGTGGACAAGCTTGAAAGAGGTAAGTTTAATGTTAATCTTTTAAACTTTTATGTTTATAATATGAATGTTAATTTTCAGTAATCGTAACATGGTTCTACTTTGTGTTTTCAGAGTATGGAGACACTATTGTTCCACTAGAAGACTAAGCAGTTTGCTGTTCCTTAAAAAGATCATGGCTCTCGGCTTGAAGTTATGTTTTTTTATCTGCAATTTGAGTACTTTGTTCGGCTTGAATTGTGGTTTTTCATTTTTAAGTTTAGACACAAGTTGTTCTGTTTTGTAATGTGTCTAAAACTTGTGCTTTTTATTTTGTTGTGTGTGAAACTCATGATCTGTTTTCGGATGTTTGTTTAATGTCAGTTTTGTTAAGAATATTTCGGTTTGTTTGGTTAATTATGGTTATGTTTGGTTGTAAAAATCTGATACCGAACCGAGGCCATAATCATTTCGGGTAATCCCGGTTTCTGTTTGCTTCAACCGAATCGCTCCGAAACCGATTAGTTCCGAACTGATACCATACCGAAATTTTACAAAAACCGAATGGTACTTCTACACCAGAATCCGATAATCTGAATTACTGAATAAACCGAACCGAAACCGAACTGTGGACCGAACGTCCAGGCCTATCAAGCATTATAGAAAAGAGTATGATGTTTTGACTGTAAAAACGGTTGAGATCAAATTGAATAAGAACGTGTAACTGCTTTACGTCACACGTATTATGTGAGTTTAACTAAAAGCTGCCTAGAATAGTCAGTTGTGTTGTTGAGTCATCAGAGTTTTTAAAATCGTATAGATTATTTCCTTCATTTGAGAAAAAAAAAATATTATTTTCCTCACTGGCTATTGAACAACGTGGATAATGTGCGTCCGTACGAGGTATGTTTTGTATCTGTAAGAAGTCGCATTAAATTTTAACTGGAATCTTTCTTTTCTTTGCTTTATTTGACAAAGCCTGTGGACTTTCTCTAATATCTTGGAGGGGCCACATTTTTAATAGTGTTTTAGATCCACTTGCACCTTTGTCTCTGTCTTGCATATTTGTTCAGAGTCAGTCGTATTATAATATTATATAGTACTAAACCAAAGAAGATTTGGTCTTGATACGCTTGTTGGTTGGTTCGAATTTCATATTATGTGTGTGTGTGTGTGTGTGTGTTTTTTTTTTGTGTTTTGGGAATCAGTGTTTATAGCAGTTTAATAGAATTCAACTAATTTGTCTTTCAGCCAGTAGATTAGATAAATCATAGATATTATCTCTTCTTTAAGCTTATTTATAGTTTTGGTGCTATGAGTTTGGTTATGGTGGTGTGATATAGGCCTGAGACTTATTATCCGGGATCCGGATTCGATTCGAGATCTGTTCCGAATCCGCTCCAAAAATAGAATATCTGGGGCGTCCAGATCCGAATCCGGATAGTAAAATCAAAGATTCGTCAAAATCGAATCCGGATCTGGATATCTTAATTTTTAGGTCCGGATATCCAGATCCGTACATTTAAAATATATTTTTAATTTTTTATTAATAATTATATTTGATATATTAATATTTATTCATAAAATTAATTTTATAATACTATATTTTATTTTTAAATATTATATTCATATTTATATTTATAAATATTGTATAAATATTTTATTTATGTATTATTTTAGAATTTTAATATTTTTAAAAATATTATTTTTATTTTATTAATTACTTTTACGAATCCGAATCCGAATCCGAATCCGGATATCCAGGGATAGTATGATAACTAGACGGATATCCGGAAGCCACGAATCCGGATCCAGATACTAAATCCACGGATCCAGCGAATCCAAATCCGAATCCGGATACTAAATCCACAGATCCGGATACTAAACCCACGGATTCGGCGAATCCGAATTCGGACACCAATTTTTCCGGATATCCCAATTTTTCCGGATATCCGGATCCGTTCTACCCCTAGTGTGATAGTTTTTGTTGCTTTTGCGCTAGCATGAAATTAATCGGCAATTGTATTGTGATTAGTAGCTCGGTTTTAGTTGTTCGTAGCATGAATAGTTTCCCGTCTCTTTGGATTTTCTCTAGAGATATGATATCAATGAGTTTACAAAGAAAAAAAAAATGATATCAATGGGTTTTGTTTTCTTTGACTGTATCGCGTCAATGTACTAATTTTTGTATGATACTTTGCATTCTAATAGAATTTTAGTATGAAAAGTACTAAAACTAATTTTTTTAACAAGTACTAAACCTATTTATGTTTGCGTAATTTAAAATTTCACAAGTGAATTTTCCTAAAAACACTACAAACATCAAGCATAAAATTATCAAAATATAAATAGAAATTATCGATTGAACAATTTTCAATACAATGATTATAGTCATAATTTATAATATAATAATAAATCAATATCAAAAGACTTAAAAACAAAATGTAAAACTAAAGCACTATAAGTCTAATTTAGTATTCGTTTAGATTGTTGTCAATATACTTATACTGTAATCTATTAATATTCGTTTAAATTGTTTTCAATACTGTAGTTTGATTAGATTTAACAGAATCTCATTCAATTACTCATGATTAATTCAGATTTACTAGCTTTATTCACTTCAGACCTAATCGCTATCAAACCTATTGGCTCCATTCAAGAATGTTTTGGAATATTTTGCCACCATCTGATCTAAACGTAGTGAAACAATATGAATGAGATCACAAACAAATGTCGATAATGATGCAAATTTTAAAATATTATATCTTTCTATTATAAAAATTATATCTTTTTATTTTTATTTTACTTTTACTTATTTTTTTCTTAATTTTTACTTAACCAATCCTTGATTTATTATATATGATAATGCTCAAAACAACGTTTATTAAGTTAACGAACATAACTCACATCGAATTAATATGAAAAAAGCGTTTCCACGATAGGTTAACACACAACTTTGGTTCTTTATAAGTTAACACACATAACTCAAGTTGAATTATTATGACATCACTTTATCTACTTTATTATAACAAACCACTTTCATATCATATAAAATTGTAATTTCTAAAGGTTTGATTTGGTAATCATTGTAAGTTTAATAGGTTGATTTTCAGAAAATTCAAAACACGTATATATATATTTGAAGTTCTTATAAAATAAATATGGTATATTACTCTACTTGACAAATCCCTCAAGAGATATTTGTTAGAACTATTGACAAATACATGAATTCAGTCATATGATTTTTATTTAATGGGTTGATGTAATTCAATACTAAAACTATATGTTGATAGTGAGACCTTAGCTGGCCTAACATATACAATGAAACTTGAATTATTCTGTAATTACTCCGAAATTACTCGAAGATTTAATTGTACTGTAAGTTAATCTAAGAGTAATTACAGAGGATTTAATTGTATTGTAAGTTAATCTAAGAACAACTGTTATTTTACTTTTATGGTTTTGTTTTAATTGTGACGAATGTGGATTCTATTGTTTTCATGCGGACGCTTACACGTTGACAAGGTGTTACAATCTGCATTGTCCAGGGTTCGTCCAGACTAGTAGAACCGTTCTCATTGAAAGCGCAATTTCACCAGCATCGACTATAGGAGGCCTTCAAACCGAACTGACAATACAAGTTTGGAAGGTAGTTAGTCTACTAACTGTTGTTCTGTTTTCTTAAATAAATATTTTCTGATACAGCAATAACTATTAAACAGGATCCAGCGTAGGGACCATGGTGGCTAGGAGTTGGCTTCAGCAATGGCGCTAATCTCTCGCCAATCGGTTATTGGCTGGTTGAGATCTTCAGCCGCCTCACTGATCACGCAGAGAACGTACAGTGGGGGAGGGGCAGAGATTGTCGACAATGCATTGGGGCGAGACACCACTACGGAAAATGGGTTCGGGATATCGTCCCAGCAGCAACAAAGCCACTTACTCGCACGATCTACATGTTTCCCGTCAGCCCACTGGAGTTCCATCCTGTTACCCGGTTGATAGTGGGAGCAACCAACTCTACCTACTACAGCGTTGAGAAATTCAGCAACAGCAGCTTCTCTTACGGGGGACCTGGCACAACGATTCATGTTAAGTTTGACATGATTCGTCTTTATATATGTTTTGTATTGTTTTTTGTTTGTTTAGTTTTATCTGTGTGTTTTGTTATGTTGTAACTTGAGGGTATGTATTGTTGTCTTGTAACAAACAAACAAGTTTCATTTGTGTGTTTTGTTATGTTGTAACTCGAAGGTATGTATTGTCTTGTAACCAGCAAACTAGTTTGGTATGTTGATACAAATATATGTGTATATCAACTTCTACATATCCAAAAAAACACAAAACTTGCTCATTACAAATTCAGCGTTTTTTGCTACTACTTTTAAAATGATCAAGACTTATTTTTGTAACAACAAAACAAAAATTTAAATGTATCTGAAGCCAAAACATTTTGGTTGGAGGGAAAATTACAAATACTACGAAGACAAAAAAAAAGCCACCAAGTTTTTGTGATACCCATTGTATTTTTTTTGTATTATCTTGTATTGAGAGATTAAATGCTGTGTTTTGCTTTTGATTGGTTAAGAGAGGTTCTGTTTATATAACATTTGGTCTTGCCAATAAATTTATTAAAAAAGAAAATGAAAAAAACATTTGGTTTTAGGATCTTTTATTATTATTACTTTCCAAAATTGTGAGTAAACATGTTTTGTAATTGATTTTTTTTGTATTTATTATTGGAAAAGTCTATGACATGTCAATATGGTCAAAATAATATATTGTATATCCTCATATCATTATGACTAATCAATAAATACTATTAAAACCAAAGTGTCTTTTTTGAGGTGTCCTTGGGGTTTAGAAATATTTACCATTTCATGCCACTACATTTATTTTAGACTATCTTTTCTATATTTTGTTTTTTTTTTATAAAAATAAAAATCACAACAACCCATCTCCTTATTCTATGTAATGTTGTTGTCGATTATTTAGTTAATTAAACATGTTGATTTATGTTATATGAATTCGTTTTTCTCAACTTAAGTGCATAAAATTGCGACTATAGTGTTTGGTTCTAACACGTGAATACAAGGTGAGATAATCCTAATAAATCGCTTCTTCTCTCTATAGCTTTATTTATATTTAATAAAAAATTTCCATAAGTTGTCAGTTTAAAATATTCTGAGTATGTCAATAGAAGAAATATTTAGCACCTATGATAAGATTTTCTTTATTGGTTTTAACAACAATCCTAATAAATCGCTTCATTTGTTATTTACCAAACTCATATTTTGTTTATTAAAAAAAATCGAAACCTTTATTTCCTAATGATACCAGACATTCTCTCAAAATGAGTTAGCTACGAAATTGACACGACTATTTCTACAGGTATTATTTTTGTCAAAATTCTAGAGGTACATATCTTAAGTATGCTAACATCATGAACTCTATGACAGAAACTATTATTGACTATGTTTGTGCGCTATGTAGGGTGTTAACCTGCAACAAGACAATAATTTTCACGTATGTAAGTCAGGAAAGCAAGGGGATGCACTAAACAAAAACAGCAATATTGTTTTATAGGTAGAGTTAATGGAAAGGTGTCATCACCTTCTTCGCATTGCTTCAAAAATTATTGGGACAATGAATAAAATGACTATTTTTTTCGTTTTCACCTTTAGTAGAGTACAAATACTATAAAGAGTTTTGCTTTTGGGATCATCAGGCCTTCCATGTTCACTACTCTTTCGAGGTGTGTAATTCTATCTGTTTGAATTGGATTTTATAAAAGAACAAATCCAGGTTTGTTACAAATACCTGCCACTAGAATATTTAAAGCTTATGCTTTTTTATCAAATTCTGTATTTTTTGAATTTTCTTTTATTTATACAGAAGAAAATCTTTTGGAAATGATGATAGGAAAATGGTTCTTGCATATACTTTAGCAACTTCATAACAAACCATATCAGACGTCAACACTTTTTTTACTCGATGAATGTTTTTGAATTCAAAATGTGTCTGATTTCAATTAATGTTTGTTTTGAAAATGTTTAATTTAAACATTTAAATATGTTATTAATTTTACACATATATTCTGACACATAAGCAAATATATGACAAACTTATTTAATTATACTATTTGACTAAGATATCAAATAAAAAATACATTTAAATAGACAATAATTTTATTGCAATATCTAAACAAATATCTTAACAAATTTATATTACTTTTGAATAAAAACTTAAATTATGAGTTTGGCCAGAATATTACTGATATATGTATTTTAACCATTTTTATTAGTTATCATTACAAAATACAATTTTTTTAAAAAAGTATAAACAACTTTAAAATCTTTAACAAGTCTATTTTAAACACGTGGAAAAAAATTTTATAATTCAAAAAATTTCAATGCAGGCAAGACATAGATTATTTACAAAATATTATTCACATAAAATATGATCAAAATATTTTACTATTTATTATATGTATGAAATCAAAATTTTTATTCAACCAAGATTTATAGATTTTTATAACATACAATAATGAACTTAACAAATAACAAAAAAAATATAAATTACTATAGATCTAAATGTGTGAATAAGGTAATTATTAAATGTGTTAAATATGTTATCTACCATAACTGATTCCTGAACATATGGCATGTATATTTATTTTGACACATTATCTTTCAAATAAATTAATAATTTATTCGTAACAACTTTCAGTTAAAAAATATCTCCTGTGAAATTATTAACCTATTAATCATATAACTATGTATTTTGAATGCAAATGGTTACATAATTGTATTTCACGAATACTTATTAGTTAAAGTTTTATTAATTCTCAAATAATCGTTATTATTATTTTCAAAAAATTTAAATAAACATCAAATAATTTATATATGAAATTTTTTTCATTAAAATATAAATATTTATTATTGTGTTGAAATTTAAAAAAATCACATATTAGAAATATTTTAGAAAATAATTTATACAAATGTTTTTTCTTGATTAATATTTAATCATGAAAAATATGTATAAGAATTGTATTATTTTTAAATAAGTTTTTATTTTCGGAAATTTTATTATATTAATTTATGATAATTCGTTTAGTTATATAATAAATTATAGAAAACGTTTATTATGGGTAATATTGACTTTAGAGGCTCAAATTTTTAATATGAGGGCTCGAATGCCAAAAATTATTTCATAAATAATACAGATCATATGAATAAGATTGATTTATCATTATTAACGGGTCAATGGATTGACCGTAGTTAAACCGCAGATCAGTAAATTAATAAATGATATTATAAAGTTATATATAAAATATAATATAATTTAAGAATAAACTATGTGATATTTTAAATTTTTTTCTTTATAAAGTTTAATTAATTATTTTAAACATATTTTAATTTTAAATTTTTCATATTTAACTAATTTTTAATACCAAATTAACACATTGGCTAAAAGTTAAGATAATAAATAATTAAATAAACTGACACTAAATTATTATTTAAATCTAAAATAGATAAAAATGAAAAATTATAATGTAATTAAAAGTAAATATCGAAATAAGATATTATTTTTCTATCAATAATTTATTTTCTCTATTCATTTTCTTCGAATGACATATTAATTTTTTTATCAAAATTTAAAAAATCATAAAATCAAATAATTTATTCAATTTATGTAATTTTAAAAATATATGAGAAGTTTAATAAATTTTTTTGTATAATGTGATAATATTTTCTTGAGTTTTTACTGGATCAACCAACATCAGATCTTAGGTTAATGGCGGGTTTTTGAGTTTTCACAGATTTCATATATTCTCAGTTAATTGATTTTCAGTAAAGCTGAAGTGAATTACATACACGTTACTGTGTTTATTAGTTTGACCGTGATTCAGGGTCAAATATAAAAACATTGATGCTGATATAAAATTTAAGGCTCAAAATAAAAGACATCTCAACTATAGATTTCCAACATCAAATTTTTAAGATTGGATGTTAACTATATTTGATATTCATTAAATAAAAATTTAATATCCAAAAAATTATCCCGCGCTTTTAAAATGCGGATAAAAATCTAGTCTATACTATTAAAACAGAACCGCAACTTTGGATCTAATTTACTTCTAGGTGAAATATTTTTTTTTAAAAGAATTATACACTATAATAATTATGCTTATCATATAAATATTAAGCCTAATACATTCATATTTAAAATAAACACCCTAAAATCGAGCTTATTTATGGTAAGATTTAAACAAACAAATCTTGATGCCAACTAACCAAAATCATAACTCAATAAAACGCAAATTAATGCTGCCAAATTTTGTATAATAATTATGGGAAACGTGAATCAAAAAAAAAAATTAAACATCTTAGATAATCATAATATCTATTTATATATTAAAAATATTAATAACTGAAATCTTTAAAAATATCCCTAAAACACTAAGAACAATTTTTCATATTAACTGATATGCATCTATTTAAAATATCGCATCTTAAAATAGAAATTTTGACACTTTTAAATAATCTACCAACTTATAGAAAATATATCTCAATATTCTTAGTATTTATTAAATATTTCTAAATAATTTAATAATTGAAATTTATCATATCCTAATCTACCCTATTTTACTAACAAGTTAAAGGATAAAGATGTTCAAATAGCAATTATATATTTTTGACTCAATTAGCTTTTTGGTTTTTCAAATAGATAATTTTATTAAAAATCCCTTTAAATATAATAAATATATTAAAAATATTGTTTAAACTTTTTTAAGTTTTCAAAAAATTAAATTAACATTTTTAAGAAAATACATTTCAAATATATATATATTTTAAAAATAAAGTGATTTTGAAAGTTTTATTTAAAATATTATAAAAAGGTCTAAACATATCTAAATTGGCTTGCGTCTAAATGGACAACTATATTATATCTTAAAATTAAATGGATATATATGAGATTCATAGTTTGCATAGGGATGTGCTTATCCATTTTCACATCTCTAATAAAAAACTTTGCTAAACTTTTATTTGATTTATACAACATATAATACCAAAATATTAATTCAAAAACTAAAATCTAACAGTCTAGTTTTTATCTGTAGAATATTTTTTTAAAATATGATAAGTTTGGTATTCATGATTAATTAACATGATTTTTTTAAAAAAAATTGTTGAATACTCTTAAAAATTCTATATGCGATCAAATCAACCTAAAAATTTATCCCTACATTTTAATGCATTATAATATGCACTTCCTATTTCGACAACAAATACTTAAAACTATCCAACTCCAACATTTTTCATCTAACCTATGGGTTCAATACCAAAATAGCCAACCACGTAGTTTGACCTCGAAAATGTATAAACTCAAACCTTATAGTTCCAATGCACCAAATTGATGTAACCGTTTGTTGGTTGAAGGAACTGATGAGCCAAACAAGGATATCTCATACTTTAAGTATAGATAAAATGTGATTATATAAAAGTTTTTAAAAAATATTATCCCGCACTTTGTAAGCGCGGATCAAAATCTAGTATATTAGTTAATTCAAAATCTCATTGTTGAAAAGTTATTTGATACCATCACTGTGTTTACCAAATCACCAACTACTAAAAAGGTTCTAGTATTTTTTGCATTTTAATTTTGACTGGACAATCTACAATAAAAAAATATTTACTGAAAGGAGCAATTTTTAATATCAAGTTGACCAAACAAAATTAGCATAGATATCTATACGTATACGTTTAACAAACTGTATGAACTTAGTTTGTTTTGAAAAAAGGTTTAATTAGTATAAGTTTGACTAGTAAATACTGTAAAATTCATTATTTTTTTTAAATAAGAATTAGTATCATAGATGTAGTGACTAAGAGAGTTTACTATGACAGACCGAATCAGTTTGAATTTCTTTTGATTTTTTTTAATTATTATATAATTATAGGTAATTAAAATTGCAAAATCATTGTAAAAATAATCCAAACACATCTAGCTAATCAGACTCTCAGAGCTTCTAGTTCTAATTTGTTAATTTCATCTCGTTTATATTCACTACAAGAATTAATGCCCACCTCCGACAGCCATATTAATCGGGAGTTGGTCGGTAACGAGAGTTTCCCACATTTTTCCGAGAAGCAAACTTTAGTCGGAGTTCAATTCTCGGAAATCGTCAGTTCTCAGAAACATGTCAGTAAATACAGTTAACAAATATTGTCGGAAGTTCTTGTAGAAAGGTGATCGGAACGTTCCAATGAAATTCCAAGATATATGACCGATGAATTTCCGACAATTTCATATTTTTAAATTAAAAAAAAAACAAAAAAGCAAAAAACAAAATATAAATATAAATAAATCTCAAATAATATTTAAATTATCAAATATTTACATTAAAAATCATAATAATCAAATGTTTACATTACATATAAACAAATTAACTAAGTACAAAAGTTCTATAAAATTAACTAAAAATAAAAATAAAACTAGATTTACTATCAATGGTGCCGGTGCTGGTGAAGGGTGTGAGAGAACAACTAATGGTTTGTCAATTGATTTGTCTGAATTGGTTGAATATTCTTTGCGTTTGTTTGCCTTCTACTTGTTTTTTTTTTTTTTTCTTAACGCGTTTGTTTGCATTCAACCTATTGTTATGGAAGGACAAAGGAAAATGTCAGAAAAAATAATCATATTTAATCCCAAATTTTTTGGGCAAATTGCCATAAGCACATCAACAAAAGCTTTGATTAATTAGAGGCGTCGGGAGAAATAGTTTTTCTTTGATATGATTGCGAGGAAAAATATATAATTCATTCATTTTTTAAAGATGGATTCCCTAGCATTTGTTGTTGTTTTATTAAGATATACTAGGAAAAGCCTGCTCTTCGCGCGGGATTTTGTTTTCGTTATGTTTTTCGTGTAATATTTGTTTTTAGTTTAGAAGTTTTATCTTATATAATGTGTTTTATCATTTTTTTTGTTTTTAGAAAAATTACTATCCATTTTGTTATACTTTTCATCTTCAGCATAGTCTCGTCACAGTAGAGTAAACGATCTATTATAATTTTTGTGTGTTTTATTTTAAATATTATAGTTTTATTTCTGCTCTTATATCTTTATTCCCAATGTGATTTTATTATATTTTTGGTTTGGGCAGTGGTTGAGTTCTTTTTCTAATTGAGTATGTAACTTATTTAATATATTTTTTATATTTATGTGGATACAATAATTTTATATCATAAAAACTAATGTGTTAATGATTTTTTCTGGTAGTAAAAGAGGATATTGCATCTATTTCCAAATAATATAATTATTTTACTATTAAAAATCTCACTAAAATATCATTGTTGTATTTTTATTTTGATATACCTCCATTTTTAATATGTCATGTTATATGATTTTTTTTCTTAATTTATTTTATGTATTTGTGTAAATTTACGGTAAGTGTTTAGGTTTTCCATAAGTAACCAAGGTTAATAATAAAAAATAATTTACGTGATTGAGATTATGTGTGTTTCAAATCATTAAATATGTTTGTAAATATATATGTTTGTTACTGAAAACAAACAGATTGAAGATCTTTATTTTTTGGAAAAAAAATATTCATGTTTGTTCAAAAAAGGAAAAAAATGTTCATGATACATCTCTTACTTTTAAAAATGTTTATGTAGTTTTATATAAAATATTTCAAATTAATAAATGTGAGTGGAAATATAATTAAAATTGGTGTCTAAGAGAAAGCTCCAAATCTCATAAATACTAGGTGATTCGCCCGCGCTGTAGCGCGGGTTTAGAAGATTTATATAACATGCGGAAAATACATGTATTATCTAAATAGTCGCATGCAATTTAAGTAACTATATTTTTATTAGGGGTGAATCAGAAAATCAGAAAGGGTGGACACAAATATAGTGTTTATATGTTCAGATAGATCACTACGGGAAATACTCCTTGCTCGTCTGCCTCGCCGCTAGTGTAATGGTCTGGTCCTCTCAAATCATAATTCTATAGAGTTTTAAAAAGTTTTTTTTTGAGATAAATATAGCTCTCTTGCTTGAACATATGTTTTTTAAAACATTACCCTTTTCCATTTTTTGGTATATATATATTCACATTTCCATTTTTTCCATTTTTTGGTATATATATATTCACATTTTCAGAAGAAAAAAAATTTTAAAAAAGTTTTTTCCTATTTATAAAAAAACGTTAGTGCTTTTTCATCTTGTTTATTTAGTAGCTGCGTACCTGTACGTTTGTAAGCAGCTAAATACAAAGGAGCTCAGTATAATTAAAAATAGCTTGGAGTTTTTACTTATTTTATTCTCAATCTTGGTTAGTTATATTTTCTTGTTACTTGACATAATAAATCTTTTTGCTCATTCTTATTTTCTAAACAAAAATAATTTTGTTATCAGGACATGGTCCACGACAGTAGCTGTAAAAACAAAACAGAACATTAATATGAATTCAAATCATCAATAAAATCAAATACACGGAGTCTAAAATACAACTTCCCCCATATGGTTTGCAAAAGAAAAAAAACAAACTGAAACTTAGTCAATGTTTTGAAAGATTTCCTTGTATACCACGTTGATAGTTTTTCTCTGAGGTGTTCCATGTTTGTCGGTGATAAGAATTTTTAGTCCTGATCTTGACTTCACTCTTGAAACTGCAACATACAATTGTCCATGAGTAAAAACTGGTTTTGGAAGACACAAACCAACCTTTTCTAATGTTTGGCCTTGGCTCTTATTTATGGTCATTGCGAAAGCAACCGCAACGGGGAATTGTCTACGGCGCATCCTGAAAGGGAATCTCGTTTCTGGTGGAGATACAAACATCCTCGGTATTAAGACTCTTTCACCGCCTTCTTTCTCATTCCTATGACCCGTTATAATTGTAGCCTCAATAACATGATCAGCCAACTGAGTAATTTGCAGCCTTGTACCATTACATAAACCACCTTGAGGATCAATGTTCCTAAGTAGCATAATTATTGCACCAACCTTTAACTTCAAACAGTGGTTTGGCAATCCAGAGATCTTGATGCTATTGAGAAACTCTTGAGAGTAAACCATTGGATCTTTTGGGCCTTTGTCTGACATATCAATACCATCAGAACTGAGATAGATTTTTTCTTCACCTGTTACCAATATAAATCAACGTACATAAGACTACTTGCCTTGATTCCAGCAAGAAAAATTATAATTTAAATAATTCAGATGGTACCTGATAACTGTGATAGCATATACTCGTTGGTACTGTCAACATCTTGATTTCGTGGACTCAGTATTGCTCTTTCCTGGAAAAAATTGGGATCTCGTTTCTCAGCAAATGATGTTCCGTAAACTTCCTTCACTATGGTTTCTATAGGATTCTCGCACTCAGTTATTAACAAATCTTCAGGAATATCAATCTCAACCTCTCCCTCGTTTGGTTGATTGATATTTCCATCACCAATATCTAGAATCCATTTAGAAAAAGCTTCAAGTTCTTTAGCTTCACTATTGGTAATTCCACCCATAAGTCTCATGTTTTTTGTAAGTCTTAGAACCTTGCAGCTTTTCCAGAGATATGATGAATTCAAAGAAGCCAAAACAGTCTCTACTCTGCCACCATCCTTGCCTTATTGTTGTCTTTTTTAATTACGTCATTATTGTGACTTATTGGTCAAGGTAAACTTATTGGTCAAGGTAAATGTGATGAGTATCTTATTATTGTAGATATTTAAGAGGACACATAGTTATTTTGTCTTTATTGAGTTGTGTTTGACTACTCATCACGTAACAATAATAGTATAATCTTACATTTAAATTTATTTCCTATTATTATGTTTACATTTATGAATCAATAGTAATGGTAATTTGTCACGATCCCTAACTATATGAATATATTGGTGTGACATTCAATCTTAGGACATGAGTGTGAATCACCTACCAACTCCACTTTCAATTATGTTTGATTTTTATACAAAATAATCAAATCGCACGTTTTCATAATATTAAATTTATATTCATACGAACTTTTTAAATCAATTCATTGTTAATACTTTTCTCATTATTCTATGATATGTAACCTATGATATGTAACCTTAATACTTTTCTCATTATTCGATAATTGTCATAATATAAATCAATGGTGTTTAAAAAAAGATTGGGATAAATAACTATGTAAATAATCTTTCAATATCGAATAACAAAAGTTGCACGTACATAAAAATACCCATTAATTAAAAGCTTTGAAAAGAACACCGCTTAAATGATAAAAAAGCAAAGTTTTGATAACACATCTCAAAACTTATACAACGTCAATGAACTTCCGTTCATACTCATGATTGATTCAATCTCTTCCAAGCTTAAACTCTTAATTTGATCTTCTGATAAAGTCAAATCTAGAAAAAGAAAAAGATTGAACTCAAATTCCTATTTTGACATATAATTATTATTTATACCAAACGAAAATGTTAACTTACTTGGATCATCAAAACTTTTTCTCTGGTTGTATAATATATCTTGTGATAGTATTTTCCAAGTAGCATTCCAAACGCTTTGTGGACTTGTGATACTATGTGAAAGTAATAAGACACAAAACAGCTTACGTAGTTTCTGGCACGAGGACCAAACGCTAGCTTCTTTTATAGCTTCAATATTTTCTAAATCATCTTCCCTAACGAAAGTACGTAGATCCTTTGCATCAGTTTTTGTAACTTTCGACATGATATTAAAATTTTAAGACAAAAATTCACTTTCAAATGGAAAATCCCCTAGACTATATATATATAGCTCAGAAGATTTCGCATATTCCTTTAATTATATACACAAACTAATTACTAATTAATGCATTACCTTAACCGTTATCTCAATATTCTTCAATTAATGCATTGCCTTAGTTGAGTCCATATTTACCGATTCTTCCGTCGATAATATATGATTACTAATTACTAATTTATGCATTACCTTAACCATTATCTCAATATTCTTCAATTAATGTTTTACCTTAGTCGAGTCCATATTTATATTGTGGTTTCACGATTACTGATTCTTCATATTTGTCAGACAATTTTATATATGTAAATACATAAATATATGAGAATAATCAAACCGATCGATAACAATTAAAAATAACTTTATTACTAATGGAGAAATTAATATGAGAAAACCCCTAAATAAAAAATTTTAAACTTAACAGAAAATAAATAAAAACAATGAAGAATAAATGGATCCCAAAATTCAAAATTTAGGTGTCCACGTCCCAGATTTTGGATCCCAAACAAAGCTGCGTGATAATATGAACCCATGTGACTTGTTATTCTCCATCCATTCCACCATCTTGGATTTTTCTTGATGATCAAGGAGGTTCACATAATTTTCGTTTCTCATATGAATACTATGATATTCATACCACTTAGATCCCTGGAACATATTCAAACCATAATAAAATCTTAAAGAAAGAATAGTAAAAATAAAAATATCTTATAAAATTATAAATATGTAAAAGTCAGTTACATCAACACGGAAGAATTCCGATGTCTTATTATGCCATGTGCCTAAATCCTTGAAATCATAAAATGATCATTCGGTTAGAAATACAAAATGAACAAATCAACGCAAAAATAAGACGACCTCATACAATGAATCTTTTGAAGTGAAGTTTGTGTATATTGTAGTCAAACCATAATAAAATTATAATACCTCTTCATTTGTTGGCCATGTGTATTTGGATGACTTCATAGAATAGGGTGCAAGAAGCACTTTGGGAAGATTTGATTATTGAGTCTCTGTTGAGTATTTTTATTTTGTTCGAGTGTATGAATGATTTTTGTCTGTGAGGCTTTATTAATATGATTATATACATGTGAGGCACGGTTTTGAATTTAGGGTTGGACAGGTTCGAAGTTTTCGTTTGTCTAATTACATGCCATGTGGATTTTGAAGATGCCATGTCAGCTTTTTTTGTGAGACTCTCTTTGTAAGTAGGACACATAAGCAAAATTTTAAAAATCACTTGGTAAATATAGTCTAGGGGATTTTCCGTTTTGATTTGTCTTAAGTTGTGCTTAGTGGCAGTTGACAACCTAGGGAGGCCACCAACTTGTTCGTCTTATAGGAATACAACTGAGAGAGATTTTGTTCATTTTTACCAGAAATTGATGGTGTTATCCATTTATTTTCCATTATGTTTCACCAGATATTTACGGAATGGTCATTCTCGTGTTTCTAAAGGCAGAGTTGTCTTTTTGTCTAAAACCTTCACTTAGTAACAAAAGACATACAGTTTCATCTACAATAGTTCGTTTGCTTGGTAGCCAAGTAGTCTATGAAGATTATGTTGCTTGTCCTCCTTGTTGTGACCATTCTTGATGTCTAATTTGACACTTTACTGTTTGTACTTCATGGAATGTTAAGCAATGTCTTCTAGACCACTTTTTGGCTAAAGCCAATGTCTTCTTATAATGAATCATCCAAAGACGTTATCCTGTTTGATTATGATGCAGCATATAACATATAGGTTTGTAAAAATAAATTATTAAACCTCCCTAGTCAGCCGTCTTGATTGAAACTTACACTTGTTGAAGTTGTTTTGCTTTTCGTTGACAATAATGTAGAGTGAGCTTGCGCAGATGCAGTTGCCGAACACCATTACATGGTGAATCCGAGCAGATGCCAACCCTCCGCCACATTCTTCCCGGACGACCTCACTCACACTTCAACCCTCTGCGATCTGCTGCTGGGCTCAATCAAATACCCTGCGAAACAAAAACCATAACGGCAGCAGCGTAAGGAAAAGCTGAAGGACACGATGTTGTTACCATGTCAAGAGCAAGAACCAGTCAACACAGATGGGATTGACCCATGGATGCTTTTGGAAGACGGGAGAACCTCAGGTCCATCAAACATGAGAGATCTCCAAGCCAAATGAATCTACTGTTGCATAGTTGTTTTTTATGATCATGAGAGATCTCTAGAAAATAAGAATCCAAGGAGCAAAGAAGCTTGAATCATTGTTTCATTCCTTCTGGATGAACCCTGGCTTATGAAGAGCAAAAGAGACTGAATAGATTATAAGGAAAACATAAGGTAATTCTGGATGTGACATTTTTAAAAATTCTGATGAAAACATAAGGAAAGAAGAAACATAGAAGTATAGTAAAAACCCTATAACTTATTCAATACCTCTCATGGTTTTGTCTACATAGAGAATATGATGAGTCCTCTTGAATAGCTCTCCTACGCAGCTTTTCAAACATCCTACAAAAAATCAAATCAAATCAACTTGAAAACAACTATATATCAAGCAAACATTTTTCAAACCTCTATATTTGTGGCTTGCTTCCAAGAATCTGAGCAAGAACGTCGGTTTTCAAGTCAGCAAGTAGAACACACGGTTTAACCAATTATACTGAGAATGAAATACTGAAAGCTATTGGAATTGTAAAGATGATTCTCAATGGATGAGACCTTACCTTTTTATAGGTGAGAATCACCGTCTAAAAGATGAATAAGATTCACTGAATGCGAGATCGTGGTTGGAGTGGCCAGGAAGAGTTAATTGGTTAATGACGTTGATGTAAGGCGATTTGTAACGGTTTCGGAGGTGAAGGATCGAGACTGAAACGACATGAAAATATCTGAAGCCAAGATTACCAACAGAGCGTCAAGTCACACTTCTTTACAGAACCGCCATTGTTGGTAATGGAGTCGGTTCTTCAAAAGAGGACGAACCCTAGAACTGCAATTCAGAAAGAAGAGATGGCGTAACAGGCTGGTCTGTTGTTTCATCATCAGCCCAAACTCAGTATAAAATCCCTACAATTACCGAAGGCCCGTTCAAGCCCAAAACAAAGACGTAAGAATTGAGATCGAGACTGCCTTATGTGAGGAAGAACACGTGTCATTCTCTTCTCTCTTACTTAATGACGTGGCAAGCTGAGAGGAGAGAAAACCCTATTATATATATAGATATACTAGGTGACCGGCCCACACCCTGTGCGGACATAACAAAATTCAAAATATAGAATAAATAGTGTATAGTTTTAGAAGTAACAAATTTTACATCAAAATACCATCGTCTTTGGAAGAAAGCATCAGCCATAGAGAAAAGCTGGTAGTCAATATTTGACATGGACGAGAGGGAACAAAGTAACATCAGTATCAAGAGGAAGTTATTGTGTGTATTTATTATTTTTACGTCCCAAAATAATTTGTGTGTTTAAGAAGATACTTTCATTCAAAATATGGAATAAATAGTATATAATTTTAGAAGTAACAGATTTTATATTATCACTAAGTAGAATTGTATTGTATATGTGTTGTAATTCTTTATTTTAGGTGAATAATATTATTATGTTTAAATTTTTCGTAAAATTTATGTACATATTAAAAGAAAATATAATAAAATTCAAAATATTATCCATAAATAATATAAATTATAAAGTACAATTCTCGATAAAGAAAACAAAATCCATTATAAACCTGCAAAATCCATCACACTGGAGACGTACCTTGCTTTGAACTCCTCAATAAAATCCAGTGTTGGGTTGAGCAAAATATGGGTTGAATTATACCCGCTAGTTATGGAGTAAGCACCTACAATATTTTGATCTTATTAACATGTTATGCGATTAATAATTTTAGGCAAATATATGTGTCATTATATACCTTTTCACTCTTTAATAGAACGAAACCTGATAACACAAATAATCATTGTGGACATGTTTATAATACTATAATCGTATACTTGTTTAGCATAACCGCCCCAAAGAGTACATATCATCTTCACATTACTGTATAATATAAACTTATGTTAATAGATAAATATAAAAGTTCAGCTAGAAAATTAAAGGAAAAGACAAAGTATTTAAACTTACTTTTGGCCACGTAACTCAATTAAGAACCTCAAACTGTCTTTTCCTTTTATCACTTTGTTTTCAAGAGATCTGAAATTAACTATTTGGCCAATAACATCTACATAACAAAGGTCACAAAAATAAAGAACAAGTTAAATCCAAAAATATAAAGTACACCGAAAAATATGGGTTTATAAATTGACTCACCAACCAAACGACTGTTATCAAGCTTTCCACCAACAATATCATTGTAATCCGCAAAATACTTCTCTGGAACTTCAATTGGAAATTCATCAGCTGTTCCAACAAAAGTTGTTTGAAAGAAGCCAATTTTGTACGGATACGCGGTTGTCCGATAATCACAATAGCATCGTACAATTTGAATAACTGGACGACCTTCGCATCGCCTTCGGTTAGTTTCCCTTCAAATTGTCTGATGAACTGTTCACCAACTGAAGCATGAATTCTTGTCCCCTACACGAAGAAGAGATAAAGTTATATGAGTTGGATTGAGAACAAAAGACTAAAGACGATTATGAGTTGTAAAAAATGTAGTAATCTACTTACTTCTTTATCAACGAAAACCATTTCAATGGTCTTTCCGGAATATTTGTTGTAATTTCTCCACAAGCGAAGAATCCTAACCTCATTACGCATGTATCTTTACACAGTTTTAATTGCCTGATAAAAGACACTTGGTTTTTGGGAGCTTGAACCATTACCATACTGTTTTTAAAAATTTAATATCTTCACAACACTGTATTGTATTGTATGTAAGACCTCGGGAGTATCTTTATATATAGTCGACCTTTCATAATAAATAACGTTTGAATATTATTTCCTAATTAATATTGAAATAGATTAAAGAAAGATATTAATTCTACGTTGTCATAATTCGGTTTGCATTTAATATATAAGAACTCGCGCAAGTAATGCATATTTAAAATAAGGTAAGTCATTAAAAATGAATTAACAATTTAGAAACATTTAAAAATCGAATTAATGTGATACTAACTTGCGCAAGAAATACTTATTCTCAATAAGGCAACTTTATATTGTCGACCTTTCAAAAATAGATGATGTTTCTATCTTTATTTTTCACAATAAATATTGAAATAGATTAAAGAAAGTTATCCCCTTATTAACTATTTCACCGGGGATTTTATATTGTAATAAGGTAAGTCATTAAAAACGAATTTAGAATTATTAAGGTAAATTGGCGTTAAAAATTTCAATAAATGTGATAATAACTTGGGCAAGAAATGTTTAAAATAAATAAGGTAATTTACATTTAAACTATTCATAAGTTACTTTACAACTTGCGCAAGTAATACAAAAATCCTGTTGTAATTTTAAATAAATTTATTTATTTATTACAAAAATATGTTCTTCTTTTCAAAATCGTTAATAGGTTTGGGTTTTTCTAAATATGCTATGAAATCTATATTTTATACTAAATCCTACAGATACATTGGCCCAAGAAAATTGAACGCTTCAAACCCTGCAGATGAATGCACGTGATATTTTTTCATCATCAAAAATTGTATATGTGTTTACTGTTAAATATTTTTAAAGAATAATTATTATTGAAAAAGATGATTATGATTATTTTAAATATCTGTTGATATTTTGCATTTAAATATTTTACTAAAATTAGTTATATATAATATTCATGATTCAGTTTTTAATAAAAATGAGTTTTGAAGGTATGTAGTATTGAAACATTTGATTTTTAAATAATTTATTGTTAAAGTCATATGTCTTTGTTAAGATTAAAAGATAGAACAATATGATTGCTACACATTCTCTATATATTCATATTCAACTACATAGGAATATAAAATTAATATATCAATTATATAAATTACTTTTGAAATATATTATATAGTTTATAAATACTTGAGTAATAAAATGATTTTATAAGCATGATTTATATTTTATATAAATCACATATTTATTTACCATAAATAATTTTATGAAATATATTTATATCGTTTGGATACTGATAAAAATTGATTTTAGAAGTGATTTTCTTACTCACAAAATAAAAGAATAGAAAATCTATTAACGAATCAAATTATAATAGTTTTTCTAAAACTCAAAGATACCTAAGAAAAAATTAATTAAGTGAGTTCTCGTTTAATATAAAGTAAATTTTCAAAATACATTTTATAAATTAATATATAAGCTTCGATAAATGGCTTAGAACCTCTTATAATAATTTAAAACATCTGATAAGTCAATATAAATAATTTTATAAATTTATTTATAATTTTATAAATGATTTATAAAGCATGCATGTAATTTATTAGACATTAATAGTTATTATGATACTTTATATACAAATATAAGGCTTTCTATACGAATATAAAATAATTATATCAATTCAAATAAACATTTTTGTTTATTATTTTATGTAATTTATAAATATATAAAAATTTTGATCACATTATTACTCTTTCATAGTTTCAAAAATTAGTTACCATAAATAATTATTTCTAAAATTATGTAGATATAATTATAATAAATAAAATTAAAATTCATCAACCAATCAAATTATAACAATTTGTTATAATAAGTAAAATTAAAAAATCATTGGCCAATCAAATTATAACAATTTGAAAAGTTCATTTATGATCGACACGTAATAAAAATCACTTATTTGAATTCACAATCAATATATAGTAGGTTTATATTTTTATAAATAATTTATAATATTTTATAAGTTATTTTAAAATTCTAATAAATTTATTCTTTAAACAACGATAAATAATTTAAGAATAATATTAATAAACATGTTTCGATTTTTTAATATTTAAAATCATAAATATATAATTATATTTGAATATAATTCATCAAGTAGAGTATAAAAATATTATAATTATATTATATAAAATTTCGTTCATTATATTTTATACTTTATAAATATTAAAAGTAATAAATGAAACATTATTAATCTTTCTATAATTTCGAGAATTAGTTTCCATAAATTCTTATTTGTAATATTCTTTAGATTATATGGCAAGTGATGTTAATGATTTTAGACTTATCTTGAATTTTTAAATCTAAATTAAATAGATAAAAATTAAGAACAATCGACCAATCAAATTATAACAATTTTTTTGAAACTTAGATAGATATTAAGGGTTTCTATGCGTTAAAATATATAATCTCAAATCTGTAATAATGTTCCTCGTTTTGCTAAGAATCACGAGGGAACAAGAGGCGAACAATGTTTCCAAGTTCGTATGAAGACCAACAACAATCATCGTAAGATAACCATATATATTCATCCTCATAAAAACCAATCCATACATTATCATTCCTAAGAGATTGCACAAAATTGACCAGGGACATATTACAGTTTCAGTACTTCAGTTTTATTCATAAGAGATTCAATAGAAGTGACCACGAGACATGTTTAGCTACTAAACATTCATTCTCCTACAAGTCTACAACTACGTGTTCTTCATTTCGAAAACAATAAAGCTTACGTTCCATAAATCAGACAGACAGATAAGAGATGGTAAATGAGCAAACATTGTAATTATCCAATAGTCATAAAGACAAAACTCAAAAGAGAACCTAAATTCTCACAATTCAACTACTCATGTCTCAAAACGGTTGAGAAAAGAAAAACGCAAACCAGATTTTGTTTTCACGGTAACTCATCTGGAAACGAGAACGAGCACCATGCCCACCCAAAAGTCTTCGACTCACAGCTCCTCGGATCCGCAACAAGGCCCAAAATCAAGAGTTTACAACATTTGACACGTTTATAATACGTGTAAGAACAAGATTAATTGGACGAATGGAAGCTTGCCGTCTCTGAGGTTTTACACCGGATTTTCAACCGGCGAAGCTTCAGTCTTCTATCTCCATCGGCGCTTCATCGATATACCATACTCAATCTTTTTTGCTAATGATCGCCGGAAACCAAATTCAGATCAACAACACTCGCCGGAGCTTCAAACACGGAAAGGTGACGATGGAACTAGATGCGAGACGTCATATCACCCACCCCAACTTTACTTATCCCGACCTAGACCAATCGAACCAGCTTCTGTTGACATTCTTTGCTTTGCTCTTTGGCTCGGCCTCTCCACACTTCTCTTATACCGCCAGCTTCACTTCCTCTCTCTGTTTTTGTACTCTGTTTTACACTCACTTTTTCTTTACTTGTGTTTTAAGCACACACTTGTCTCTTGACTCTCTCGTTGGTGTTTGTTCTTCTAGAGAGAGAAGAGAGTATTCTTAGTATGTCTACATTTTTGTCTTTCTCCAACTTATTTCTATTAGAATTGGATACTATTTTTACAACAACACACACATACATTTTATAGTAGACTTCTCTGATTACTACACTTGCACAACTTGGACTCTAGACTTAGACTTAAACAACTCTCACTAACTCTTGTTAGCTAGGCTTTTATTCAATACTTCACTCTTCCTTAGATAGTTTAGCCAACTAATTCTTTTCCTTCTCAACTTGATTCTTTGTGACTAAAGTCACATCTCAACTTCTCGTTTGACTTCTTGTAATTAGTTGGCTTTGCTTCTTCTTCTTTTTCTATTGCTTGCGCTCCAAGCTTCTTCTTCTTCTAACCTACTCTTCTTTATTCTTCTTTTCCTTGTGTGGCAAAGCTCTCTTGCTTCCACTTCTTCTCTCCACTTGATTCCATCTTCACTTTGTAAGTTTAATAATCAAAGGTTCAATTCCAAGAGCTTCGATCTCCTGACTCTCAAGTCAACGAGAAACTTCACTTCGATTCCTGACTGAGCTAATTTTACTACATCGGCTGAGAAATGCAGAAATTACACTCAGTCGTAACAGAGAGATTTCGAAAAACCTAATTCGAACCCAAAATTCGAAAAACGCTTTGAATCAAATCAATACTCCGAAATTTAAGACCCAGCTAACCTGGTACTGAAGGTAACCACCGTCTACGGCAGGAACGGGTCCAATAGGCTGAGGATAGACCGTGGATCCTGGCGGCGCTGGAGCAGGCCACGAAGGGCTGTGAAGGCTGAAGATGAACTGAGAAGATGAAGAAGAAGCTGAAGAGTCGAAGACGGTGCGATTGACATCCGAGATCTTCGGAAATAGGAAACGCCGCCGTATCTCAATAGTATGTTTTTTCAGACACAGAGGATCGACGACAAAATTCATTTCCCACGTGTACTTTTTTTCTTTTTTTTTGTCACTGTCATTTCCCACGTGTATATATATATATGTTAAAAAGAAAATTCTGAAGAATGCGCTTAAATATATGGGCCGAGCCCATTAGTCACTTAACAAAATCAATACGAAAACAAATAAAAGATTAGTGAAGTCAGTGGCTAAACCGGTTTTAACTTGGTACGTTGGACAGGATCAGAAAGATGCACAAACTAAGCGCTTGAGAATGTAAAAGCTGCATTGATAGTGAGAGCAGGGGTGTTCAATGTGGTTAAACCGAACCAGTTAAAACCGAAATAGAAAAATTAGTTTGGATTTGATAGTTTCGAATAAACTGAATGGATGTCATTTAAAAAAAAAACTGCAATATGTATATAATTTGGTATATAACAGAATAAAACGAATAAACCGATTAATTAAAATTATTATTATACTTATATGTAAACTTTATAATAGTATTAATAATTTGTATATAATTATTTTTAAAATATGATATTCATTATCAAAACATTGATTTTAATTTTTTTTTTAATTTTTTTGTTAAAAAAGTTATTTTGTTTTTATCATTTTCATTAAATTAAATAAACAGAATTTGTTTATTGATAACTTTTGTGCTAAAATACAATTATATAATAATATTATGATATTATTATTTCTTTACTCTTATTTTAATATTTAACTAAAACAGAAAATAATATATTTAAAAAGTTAGAATAACGAATATATATTTATGTTTTAACGAATCTAATTTTTGTTCATATAATCTAAAATTTGCTATAAGAAAGAGATAGAGTTATGATTTTTGGTATAAAATCGAATAAACCAAAAACCGGTGGTATATAAACTAGGAGTGGGCATATCGGTTTAGTTTTGGGTTCGGTTTGGGTTCGGTTTGGTTTGGTTAATTTGGGTTTTATAAAAATCAACCCAATTAAAACCAAAGTAGCTTTGGTTTGGATTTGGTTTGGGTTTAGTTTGGTTCGGTTTAGTTCGGTTTGGTTTTGATTAGTTCGGTTTACTTTATTATGGTTTAGTTTGGTACGGTATAGTTCGGGTTGGTTATAAAATATGATGGCATCAGTTTTATTAAAAAATAATCAACTTATAAAAGATAGTGTGGGAATATAAAGTTATAAACTTTAATAGCTAAAAAATCCATATAATAACTTTGTTACATAATTTTACCTTTACATAACGGAAATTGGTGAAGATGAACGAGACGAGGCGGCTACGATTTAGATGCTTATAGTTTTTATGTTTTATTTTTAGTACAATCTTTAGGTATTAGGATTATAAAATATATATAATAGTATTATTTGAATCATATCTAGATTTTTTAAAAAAATATTTATATGAAAGTTAAGAAAAAATGGAAAACGAATCATTAACTAAAATTTACAATATGTTAATATATATATATATATATATATATATATATACATTTATAGAAAAAAATATATTGGATTATCGGTTTGGTTCGGTTTAAACCCAAACCAAACCAAACCAAACCATTCGGGTTGAGTAAAACATGAACCAATTGGGTTATGTAAAGAACACGGTTTGGTTTGGGTCGGTTTAACTTCGGTCGGATCGTTTCGGTTCGGTTAGGTTTGAGTTTTTTGCCCACCCCTAATATAAACCGAACCAAAGCAAATTAGATATGGTTTCAATATAGTAGATAATTTTCATAAACTGAAAAACTGAAAAACCCGAATCGAAACCAGTACCAAAGTCTGGATTGAACATGCCCGAGTGATACCTTAGCTAATGTAACCATATTGAGTATGAATGGTGTGTCACATAAAGAGATGCTTTGTCGTTTCTTTTCTCTAAAAGAATTATAGTGTGGTTTTTTATGGGTTGTGTCCGCTTTTTTTTTCATTTTGTTGTTTTTGTTAGTACTTGGGATTAAGCCGTGCTATGCACGGAACTATTATGATTTCCTAATTGTAATATTACGGTAAATGTTTAATGTAATATTTCTATTTTATATTGTATATTTAGTTATTATTTATTTTACTATACATTTTTCAGATAGATGTTTAATGTACTTTTTATATTTCTTATATCATATATATACCTATTGTTTATTTTTTCTTATATTGTATATTTATTATTATTTATTTTATTATACATTTTTCATATAGATTTTTAATTTAGTTTTTCTATTTTTATATTGTATATTTACTTATTGTATAATTTTCTTATTTTGTACATTTATTTATTCTAAATTTATTGCTTTATATCAAAGAATAATATTACGATATATGTTTAATGTAAAATTTTTATTTCATATATACTTATTATTGATTTTTTTCTTATATTGTATATTTACTTATCTAATATTACGATAGATTTTAATGTAATATTTTTTTTCTTATATTGTATATTTACTTATTATTTATTTTACTATCCATTTTTGATATAGATGTTTAATTTATTTTTTCCATATTTATATTGTATATTTAATTATTCTAAATATTTTGCTTTTATAACAAATAATAATATTAAGATAGATGTTTAATATAATATTTCTATTTTTTATATTGGATATTTACTTATTATTTATTTTTCCTATATTGTATATCTACTTATAAAATATTTGGAAGTAATAAAAATGTAAAAAGTATATATTTTCAGATAGATGTTTAATGTAGTTTTTCCATTTCTTATATCGAGTGTTTACTTATTATTTATTTATCTTATATTGTTTATTTAATTATTCTAATTTTTGTTTTTATATCAAATAGTAATATTATGATAGATTTTTAATGTGATATTTTTATCTCTTATATTGTATATTTACTTATTATTATTTTTACTAAAAAAATTTCTGAAAGATGTTTAATGTAGTTTTTATATTTTTTATATTGTATATTTATTTATTATTAATTTTATTACAAATTTATCAGATAGATGTTGAATGTAATATTTTTATTTTTATATTGTATATTTACTTATTATTTATTTTTTCTTATATTGGTATTTACTCTTTTTTGTAATAATGCCACGTGACTTCTTTTGGAAAATTATTTTTTGCTAATGTGGATACTAAGTGGAGCCTCAAATAATTGTATTGTTATTTATTAGTTATTTTTTCTTATATTGTATATTTAATGTTTCTAATTATTTTGCTTTTATATCAAATTGCAATATCACGATAGATGTTTAAAGTAATATTTTTATTTTTATCTTGTACACTTAATTAATTAATTTATTAGTCTCTTTATTAATATAGATTAATTAATTTCAAATACTTAATATTAAATAAAATGGTATGATTGACGGTAAATGCAAAAAAAAGGAAAAGGTTAACCCAATTACTTACGATCTAAGAAGAGGAAGAAATTGGAAACAAAGAAAACGATACGAAGAAATGCATTTGCCGTCAATCTTAAAGATACAGTTTTTTTCTTTTTTTTTTGGTAAAATGTTAAATTTCTTGAAGATACAGTTAGCGTGTCATGTGCTTTCATATATTAAGCTCTGAAATTTTTTTTACTTGCATGACTCAATATTGGTGGAATCTTAACCTTAATAGTATAAGTGTGTGCCTATATATTATAAACGATATCTCTTCATCATCGTTTATAATTCTCTGACAAGCAAGGCGGATTTTATCTCCTAGGAGGACCTGCTCCATACTTGTTTGTTGAGTTAACGTCCTTGTTCCCACAGACTCCGGTGCACACTTCCTGGTAACCACCTATACCTCTTTTTTTCTGTTATGTGAAACTTCATTAACTAGTAATAACACAAGGAGATACAATGAGTTTTGAAGAATTCAAAACCGTAGAGCATTAGTCAAAAAAAAAAAAAAAAAAAACTCTCTAAGAACACTAAAGATTTGTCACGATCATGTGATATTAACATAAACTCTCTTTTTTTCATAGCGATGAATCCGAGTTTTGTTTACATGTTTCTCGCTGTTGTCGCATGCACTGCAGTTACCCCTCCATCCTTAACTATAACGGTAATGTTATTTATTTTTTAATTTTATCCGTAAATCTCAGTAGTTATATGATTAATTTATACAATTTATACTGAATATGTTTGTTGGCTTATTTAATTCGACAGAGTCCAGACGGGGATATCGTTGATTGTATCAACATCAACGATCAACCTGCTTTTGATCACCCTCTTCTGCGGAATCATACTGTTTTGGTATACATTATTCAATTTTCTATTTATATATTTATTTAACATCTTAAAAAAAATCATTTTTTATTAAACAACGATACAGGAAGCACCAGCATATATGCCAGACATAGAGGATACCCGTTGGCAGGTATGGCACGGAAACGGGACTGAGTGTCCTGAAGGGACAATCCCGGTGCGACGACTGAACGGGACGACAGGTTTCCAACCTTGGCGAGAAGTCACCATTGGACATGAGGTAAAATTAACCAATATATAATTTAGCTATTATATATACATATATATAATTTATCAAAAATATTTAGCTACATACGGTTAAATGAAAGTAATAAATAAAGTTCATCAAATCATAATATTTTTAAAAAAATCAAACCAAAATATTATTAGTTATATTTTTTCAAAACCAAAATACAACATACATCAGACGTCTTTCATTCTAATCATTGGGTTTAGTAAAATTTCCTCTCATAAATGAGCTTTCCTATGGTCCGATATAATGGCAACTTGTCCGAACCCAGTCCGATTAAAGTTGGGATCGGATTGTGTAAAGAAACCAAATGGTGTGTCTTCGGGTCGGATCAGTTAATAGTATTTGGGAGTTATTAATATATAAGTTGTTCTTGCTTTTAAAGATGTTTTGTGGCAAAGGTGCTAATAGTATTTAGGTTCGAATACTCTCAGCATCATTTTGAAACATTGTTTTTTACAGCCATGTTATTTTGGAATTTCTCAGGGCATAATATATATATCATTTATCTTACATATTTTAACTAACTGTTATTTTTCTTGAAAATATACAGTATGCTATTGGATTCTTGAACCCTCCACCACCGAAGATTTATGGGACGAAAGCAGTAATGAACGTTTGGCATCCGAAGGTGGAAGAAGCTAACGAGTTTAGTTTGGGGCAGGTGTGGCTCACCGCAGGTACCTATGACAACAACGACCTCAACTCCATCGAGGCCGGCTGGCAGGTAAGTTTTTAATCAACACAATTTTTAACTAACTAATTAACTTCTTAAGTAACCAGTAACTCTTGTTGTATAATTAAATATGTTATGTATGAACATGACAAAATATAACTTTTGATTATCTTTTAGGTTTATCCCAAATTATACATGGATCATCAGCCGCGATTTTTCATTTTTTGGACGGTATGTTTTTTAATTTAGTTCAATTTATTTTAGTTTATTTGATTTTCCATTTTCAACAAGTATTGATAAAAAGTACGTAATTATATTGGTTATATACTAAAAAGTAAAAACAACCATGCATACTTTTTTTTGTGCACAACAACCATGTAACTAATAGTTAACACTAGCGAGTAAAATATATTTTAAAACATTCAAATTTTCCTAGACAAACACATTTGCGGTTTAAAAAATATTTTTTGTCAATTTTTTGGTAGAACATAAATTTCCGTGTTCCGAAAAATAATGTAAAATTCCATTGTCTAAACCATCTTTCCTTAAATCTATATAATAGTAATAACTATATATTTGATGCCGCCACAAAAAAAAAACTATATATTTGATAATGTACATATTTATAATGACAGGCCGATGCATACACTTTCTCGAAGTGTTATAATCTTCGTTGCGCTGGTTTTATACAAACCAGTCGCAAGGTTCTTATTGAAGGCGCAATCTCCCCAGCATCTACTTTTGGAGGCTCTCAGACCGAGCTCACGCTCCAGATATAGAAGGTTAGTCAGATTTTGTTGTTTGTTTTATTGCTTAAATATCAATATATTTTTCTAATATACAAATGAATACATATGTGCAGGATCCAAACCTCGGACCCTGGTGGTTAGGTGTCCGCCTCAGCAACGAGAGTGACGTTACTCCGATAGGTTACTGGCCATTGGAGCTTTTCACACGCCTCACTGACCACGCAGACAACGTCAACTGGGGTGGTGAAATCGTAAACCTTAATGTCTTGGGCAGGCATACGTCTACTCAAATGGGGTCAGGATATCTCCCAGGCGATGATAAAGCCGCTTATATGCGTGATCTACAGATTTCTGTCAGCATAGGCGAATTTCAGGCTGTTTCCGATCTCAAAGTAGGAGCGACAAACACTAGTTACTACAACGTCGAAAAGTACAGCAACACTAGTTTTGCTTACGGAGGACCTAAGTACAGCAACACTAGTTTTGCTTACGGAGGACCTGAGCATGGAGAAGCGGCTCACCTGAGCTTACTCTTGTTCTTTTAGTTTCTTGCTTTTTCTTTATTCTGTTCTATCTTATGTCGTCAAGGTTTGTCTGCACTTGCTAGCTAAATTCTAGTGGTTTAACAACAGACTTGCATATCCTTCCCAATTCTCCTGAGACAGATAATGCAAGTAGTGAACGCTCCTATATGTAATATACAAGTCTATTTATTTTTGTATTTCGTTGTCAATCTCGTAAGTTTAAAATTTACATATAAATCCATGCATGTAAACATAGGATCATGCAAATTACACGATTCCTTAGATATAAAAGCCCCATTTAAAGAGAAATTCTTGGGTTCACCCAATTGGTTATTTCATGCAGATTTCTTAAAAAAAAGGAAATAGAATATTTAAAATTTGTTTTTTAAATAATAAGATAAAAAAAAATAATAATAGTAGCTGGAAAAAAGAATTTTATTTTAAACATTGTTAAAACCGTTTATACTAAATTATAAACCCTAAACCATAAACAGTAAACCCTAAATCTTTGGCTAAACCCTAAATCCTTGGGTAAAAGATATTCCAAGGATTTAAAGTTTACCCAATGGTTTAGGATTTACCCAAAGGTTTAGGGTTTAGTATTTAGGATTTAGAATTTAACGTTTAGGGTTTATTATGAATAGTTTTAATAATGTTAATTTTTTTTCTTTTTGACAGCTACTACTATTTTTTATTTATTTTTTATCCATTATTAAAATTGTTTATAATAAACGCTAAACCCTAAACACTAAACACTAAACCCTAAACCTTTGGATAAACCCTAAACTCTTGGGTAAACTCTAAACCCTTGGAATATCTCTTTACCCAAGGGTTTAGGGTTTACCCAAGAATTTAGGGTTTAGGATTTAGAGTTTAATATAAACGATTTTAACAATATTAAAGAAAAAAATTACAGTTACTACTATTTTTTATTCTTTTATTTTAAAAAATAAATTCTAAATATTCTGTTTACTTTTTTAAAAAAAAATCTGCATGTAAAATAATCAATTTTTATTGGTTGGCGAACCTATAGAACAGTCGTCCAAGCTACATTCTTGATATACATATATCCCGCTACTCCGTGTGAAGTAAAGCTAATTTTTTTCTCAAAACTAAATTTATTAATTTCTGCCAAAAACTTATTAAATAATATATAGTATATATTAAGTTAAAATTGAATGAGCTCAAAGAAAAAAAGAAAATCCATCATTATTCACTATTTAGTATTTACACTAATACAAATATTTTTTTATAACAGATGTTAAGAAGGGACATTATCATATTATGTATAGCCACTTGCTCTATGGAGACATACATTGAACTACGAGTTTGGCCTGTGGTTTTCTTCGGATCGGATGGAAAGACGTGTACAACTCATACGTAATTTACCTAAAAGTTTCAAAAAAAAAAACTCATAGGTAATTTGACTAATTTCATATGTAAGATCCACTTCGTTGGCACGATCCATACTCTATACTTGAGTGAGAAAATGATTTGGAATATACAGCTTATAGTTGTAGTAATTTTATCAAAATTCTATCTAACCAGGCTCCAGGCTTCTCGGTCTCGTTTATTTGGTTTCATCTCGTTTAAATTTATTTCTAGAGAGAACAATTAATGTTTTGGCAAATGTCATGATTTAGTTGCGTTTGTTTGCCTTGCTTTTTCTTTTAACCTTGCCTTGACTTTATTGTTTCCTGATTTTTACTGAAAGTTTTGGTTTGCCAAAATAAAATGTCAAAAAAAGTAATAATGTATGTCAAGAAAATGTCTAGAAAGTTTTGTATGAATATTCTGATTTTTGTAATTATGTAAAAGTAAAAGAAGTCATAGATAAATAGCTTTTTATTCCATGCCTTTATTCAGTGGCGGATCTAGACAAATCATTTGACGGGGGCACAAATTTTAATTAAAATATATAAATAAATAATATATTATAATCAAAATTATTATAAGCTGTAAATATAAAACTATCAATCGACTCATAATATTATATTTATAAAATATCACATAATTTAATATTTTTACTAATATTATTAATCATAATAATATACTGTTATTAAAATTAATTTTTAAAATATATAGGAAAATATTATATACTATTATGTCAATTTATACTATATAATTTTTTGTTATCATATCACAAGTAACTAAATTCTAAAATGCTAAAAAGGTGAAGATATTGTTTACTATTTTAATTTTAGTTGATGTTTTATTTAGTAGAAATTGAGAATGTGGATTTTTAAAGATACTGGATCTAAACTTTGTTTGGAATTTTAGCAAAAAAAAAAAAAACTTTGTTTGGGAACAAAAAATCTGAAGATAAAACTATAATGGAAAGAAGTAAAGAGAGATGGCTTTTTTTGATCAACGTAAAGAGAGATGGCTATGAAAGAAATAAATATGTCAATAAGAAAAGAACAGGTACAAAAAGATGAAAATGAACGTGTCAATTCAATTGTCAAACAGACATTAAATGCACATAAAAGTCATGTTTGAGTGGGATCGAACTATTACCTATGGAACTACACGGGGCATTTTTACCAACTGAGCTAGAAAAGATTAACGTATGCACCTCCAATCGAACAAGATTTTAAAAGTAGTTGGGGGCACGTGCCCCCGTAGGTAACACTGTAGATCCGCCCCTGCCTTTATTACAAGACTCGAATTGCTGCATTAGGAATGAATGAATGAGTTTGATGGCAACTTTTATTGTGTTTGACAACAACATTTCTTGGGAACCTTAGGAGAAAGAGAAGCACACTGCCCAGCGCCATGATAGCCATAGGTTATGCAGTCAAGCAAACATTCATGCCATCCGTAGTAATCCGTACATAAGGTATGGCAGTGGTCATATGAAAATTTTTCAAGCTCTATCACACAAACAACCATAAATATATATATATATATCCAAAAACATAAAGCAAGGTCATTACAAATTCAGCATATTTAGGTATTGTTTTTAAAATGATCAATACTAAATTTCTAATAACTAAATAAAAATTTAAGCATACGTGCAGCCAAAATATTGTTGGAGAAAAATAGTACAAATAATACTAAGAGAAAAAAGACACTAGATTTTTTTGTGATACCCATATTTTTTTAATATCAACTAAATTGAGAAATTAAAATGCTGTTTTTTTGCTTCTGATTTGGTTTGGAAGAGAGGCTCTATTTATATAACATTTGGTCTTGTGATTTCCAAAATTGTGAGTAGACATGTTTTGTAATTCAATATGGTCAAAATAATGAATTGCATATCCTCATATCATTATGACCAATCAATAGATTAATTAAATGCAAGATCCAAGGAGAGAGAAAGAAATTGGATACAAAGTCTGCGCGTCACTTTCATGTGTCAACTTCATGAAAGTTTAATAATGCTATACATGAAAGTCTAATAATGCTATACATCTTAAGTTAGAGATTGTGAATTATCTTTGTTTTTTTCAAAAATTTCTAACACTTTTATATTTTAGTATTTTCTGTGAGATAAATTTTCATTTTCTATCTTGCTAACTAATTAAAATAAAAATTTCTCCTTTTAGTATTATTATTTTTTCAAACTAAAAGTTATATTTTACTTATTTTGGCTTAATTTTACTTAATTTTTATTTAATTTTACTTGTATTGATTATTAAATTTTTGCCACATAAAAGTTTTTTCAATTGAAAAATGTTTATAATACAATTTGATTTAGAAGACATATTAAACTTTTGTAGTTATAATTTGCTGGTACTATGGTATAAGATTTATATGAACTCACAACTCTTTTTGCCACATCATTAACCACTAAAAAGATAGAATATTTTTATGCATTTGTATCACAAATTTAAAATCTGACGAAATGGAAAACTACAATACGATTAATTATTATTTTTTATCCGAAAATATTCTTTTAAATATGAAATTAATTAAGATGGAGGTTTGTTTCAAACACAACTAAGATGGAGGTATTGAATCTAGAAGTTGGAATGAATTAGAAGGAACTTCAGTTTTCATTAATTAGTGTTATTCAATTATCTAACTGATCAATTATTTTAAATTTTATCAAGGTTTGTAAACACTCTTTAAATCTTCTACGTGTTATTCAATTTAATATTTTTCTTATTCTATTAAATATCCGTGTTACTTATTTTTTGTGAATTTTTAGTAATTTTTAAAAGAAATTAATGGAAATTTAAAGAACCAGTTTTGTGTGTTTTAAACTAAGATTTGAACATAATTATTTTTTTTGTTTATTTGTCATATATATTCGTCAAGATTATTGATTATTATAGTATGATAAGAAATTTAATTTTTATTATTAATTTAAAAGGTATATCATCGTGTTGATTAATGTAAGTATATTGTTTGTCGTTGACAAAAAAGTATATTGTTTGTCATAATCTATATTGCTATGTATGAACTAGAATATTTTCTTCCCAGATCAAAATGAGTCATGATATTAATTTTTTAAAAAAATTTAAATATAGAGGTATCATTATATAGTGATGTAAAATATTTGAATACCTACATCAAAGTTTTTCTTTGACTTTCTTCTTAAATAAATTTATTTACATGATATATAAATACTTTGATTTTTTTATGTTCTTTAGCCAAGTTTTTTATTTCACTTTTTATGTACAGCGATTAAAATTCATTAATCATGAAATGTAAAGAAGTTATCTCACTGAACTCAGCGTCTAGCATCTCAAAACTATCTACGTTAGTGTCTAGGTTCAACTCGAATGCAAAAAAACCATGAAATTAAAAGAAATTGGTTTCTATCAAATTCATTTACACTGTTTTAAAATCTAAAGCATAAGAATTAGATAAATGCATTAAAATCCTCATCAAATCTTTTGAAACAATGCCGAGTCTACAAGATGAATTTTCTTTCAAACCAATACCGCCTTCCATCACCTTGCCTTCAGAAACCCACAAACTTTTCAATGAGGAAGTTGTTGAGGTTCTTCCTGAATCTTTGGTAGTTGAGACGGTCCAAGGATGAGGATAGCTGGTTCGACGTCGTCATCACCTGAAGCGCATTCGCTAGCCTCGTTCTGAAGTTGGAATTCCCCTGCTTCTCAACCAGTTCGTTGCCCAATCCCTAGAGGTAATAACAGAAACTGCTAAGCTCCAGCGGTTTCAGACATGGAAACTTTGTTTATGTTATTAAGAGAGAACCTGAAGACAGACCTGGTAAAGGTTTGGTTCACAGAGGATAAGAGGGAACAAGGCATCTGCTGCTGTACTGACTATGTCGGTACTGTAAGTCTGTAACAAGAAACATGTAAACAAACTTTAGAGTAAACCGTAAGACTGCTTATTAAGTAATCGGATAGAGTGGTGGCTTACCTGTAATCCTCAAATAGAAGAAACTGAAATAATTTGCGAAGAAATCGGCTCAGGATTCCTTCGTGGAATACGCCATTTGGATCTGTGTGTCCAGCAGCGTGTGAACCCAAACCCATGTTGCCAGCTTTTGTCTCTTTGTAGTGATATGAAAAGCAAGAGCTTTTAAAGCTCTCATGCATATCATGATTATATCTACATCCTGATAAGAACATCAACAGATAGAATTACTTTTTAACATTCTTGTAAACCAAGAACATGAAAAGGATTTAGCTTTCACTTCACCTGCTGATGAAGACCAAAGTCAACTGTTGTAAGTACATGGTTAAATGCATCACTGTTGAGTTGTGCGAGCGCCTCCGGGTAAACCTCGAGCATATGTGATATGAGCGAGAAATACTGCAGAATTTTTTTTAGTGAAAAAGTTTGATAGTAAAACTACTGTGATAGGATTAGTCAATGGTAGATTCAAGGACTTACATCAAAGTTATAAGTGGCGTGATTATATGGAGACCAAAGTACACCACCTGTAAGTTCAAAGAATTACATAAACCACTCTTGCAGAATTTCATCTTAATTAACTTGCTTTAATTTACCTGGGATATATTTGTGCAAAAGGTAGTAGCACTTGTTAGAATATAAGAAATGCTGGCGAATCATTTAAGAGTTTATACAGTGAGTGGATAAATATAACAATTTTACCATATCTCTTGAGCATAAATGAGAAAGTAGCCGAAGCAGAGCGCGTAAATCCTTTGTACTTTTCAGTTTTCGCTTCATTAAGCAACGTACTCGAGAGAGACAGTGATATCTGAGGTGGAAAATAGCAAGTGCATTTGAGGGTACAAAAACATTTATCTTGCCTGCTTTCATTTGTAGAAGACTCGTGCAGAAATTACAGTACGCACTTGCACAAACTCCGAAGTTTTGTGAAGCTTGAATGCTCATATACAAGGATAAAAAAGTTTAAACAGTCAGACAAATCTATCTTGATGATGATGATTGGAGCTATGTGCATAATATATCATTGCAGGTGCAGCTATAGAGAATGTGTATTACAAAAATGAAGCTCACCGTAAATGGTAATTTCCCCCAATAACTTGTACCGCAAGTACTTTGGTAATAGCTAGACAAACACATTCTTTTCCACTGTTATAAGAAGCAGCCATAATCAGAGTCTTCGGTTGTGTCCTGTAGAACTCTTTCGTGATTCTCGTAACATAACTCAATACATCTTCTTTAGAGGTATCAGGTCGAGCTGTTTCATTTCAAGACATTACATTCCAAGAGGAAAAAATAATTAGCTCATCAATCAGAACACGAAATTAACAATATTCTGCTTAAGTTAATATGATTTAATTTCCAAGAGGAAAAAATAATTAGCTCATCAATCAGAACACGAAATTAACAATATTCTGCTTAAGTTAATATGATTTAAAACATAAGAATCAGGCTTTCAAATCAGGATATACTTTCATATGATTTAAAACATAAGAATCAGGCTCCTCATATCATTATGACTAATTAATATCATCAGAGCTTGTTCGTTACCGAATATATAGAAATGGATATGGTTATCTTACGATGACTGTTGTGTTTGTTTTCGTTCAAAAAGTTTGGTCTTCAAGACTTCAAACGAACTTGGAAGCATTGTTAGCCTCGTTCCCTCGTGATGCAAAACGTGGAATAATTTCAAATAACTTTTCAACAACGAGATCTTGCATTTACTAATATATTGATTAGTCATAATGATATGAGGATATGCAATATATTATTTTGACCATATTGACATGTGTCATAGAATTTTTCATAATACATGCAAGAAAATCAGTTACAAAACATGTTTACTCACAATTTTGGAAAGTCATTTAATAATAAAAAATTCTAAGACCAAATGTTGTATAAATAGAGCTCTCTTAACCAAATCAAAAACAAAACACATCATTTTAATCTCTTAATACAGATAATACAAAAAATACAATGGGTATCACAAAAACTCGGGTGACTTTTTTTTTGTCTTAGTAGTATTTGTATTTTTTCTCTCCAACCAGAGTGTTTTGGCTTCAGGTATGTTTTGAACTTTTATTTAGTTGTTACAAAAATAAGTCTTGATCATTTTAAAAGCAGTAGCTGAAAATTCTGAATCCGTAATGAGCAAGTTTTGTGTGTTTTTGGATATATAGCATTTGATGTACACATTATTTGTATCAATTATTACAATTAATATTTATGTGGGTTTTTGTATAGAGCTGGAAAAAATTTCATATGACCACTGCACTCATTTGTGTTCGGATCACTACGCATGGCATGAATGTTGGTTTGATTGCTTTAAAAAGGGCTTTCAGGGTCAGGGGTTGTGTGCTTCTCCTTCTCCTAATGTTCCTAAGAAATGTTGTTGTCAAACTGAACCGTCAAACTCATTCCTTCATTTCTAATGCAGCAATTCGAGTTTTGTTTTGTAACAAAAACATGTTATAAAAAAAACCTCTACTTATCTGTGATCTATTTGCTTCTTAACAATAACAATAAGAATATTTATACAGACTAATAAAATATAATTCAATAATAAATCAATAAATTTTGTAAATATAATTCAATAATAAATCAACAAATTCTGTAAATTAATGACTTTTCATTACGTTTAAATATTTTTTTAAAAAAATTTTTCTGTCGTATATATTATTTATTTGAGTCTTAATACGAGTTGTTACAAGTGCCTAAGATTCAATCCATTGAAAAGTTTAGCCAAAGGATAATCATGATGATCTAAATCCATCCACGGGTCGTGTCTACTTCCATGGACTTGCACGTGCTGTCGATTGAAGTTGGGTGTCAGAAGGACGAAGCCTCAAACTCACCGGAGCGGTGGTGAACTATCGGAGCTTCACTACCATAAACGGCGATCCAATCCAACCCACTTAATCACTTATTTGCTTTGCGTTTGTTTGCCTTCAAACTAGTGTTATGGCCTATGGGGAGGACAAAAAATATCTCAGGAAAAAAATATCGCTCAGGAGAAAAAGTTTTTCTTTGCTATGATTCTGAGGAAAGATATATAATTCATCCTTTTTCTTGTCAACTATATATTACTAGATATATTACTAGATGATGGCCCGCACATTTGTGCGGACTAATAATTTAAATCAATTATATTAAAATAGAAGTCACAACTTTTCTTCATGTGTGATTTTTTTTTTAAATAGACCTTTCTTGGAAATCATGTTTCGTTTATTTCTAATTAACATTTTGACATCATTAAGATATCACATATTAAATAATTAATATATATAACAACTTCACCTATAAAATTGTTTTACTTTTTTAATTATAGCAAAGTGTTGACAAAAAAAATCTAACAAAATCTTATTAAAATTTTTAAATATTTTTATAAAATAATACATTAATTAATTTCGTAATTTGTAGTATAATATTATTATAAATTAATGTTAATTAACATTTTATTATAAAATAAAATTTGTATATTATTTTTCTTAAACTTTCTAATTATAGTCTATTTTATCTAATAAAATAGAAATAATGACTTCTTTCATGTATGATTTTTTAAATTTGGACCATATTTTAAATTTTTTATTAAATATATTTTGATATCTTTTCATTTTAAATATAAATATATAAATTTTTAAAAATTCTAACAAATCTATTGAAAAGTTTTTAACAAGATCATAATTTTCAAAAATTATATCTAAATATTTTCACTAATTTCAAAATTAGTTATGAAACATTATTATATATTTTATAAAATTAAAAATATGAAATCCTTTCTATTTTATCTATTATATAATCATAATCAATCATTTCAAGAGAAAATTATTATATTGAGATAATCATAATAAAATTATATTAAATTGTTAAATTTATATATTTTATTTTCTTAAGTATTTATGTTCTAAATATAATATGTAGGTACCACGTGTTAACATTAGCAAACGATATAATAAATATATAAAAATTAACATGTATCTCATTAAAGCTAATAATATAAAATCTTTTAATCATGATATCTTTTAATTTTAAATATATATATTTATATATATATATATAATTTTTTAACAAATCTGCTGAAAAATATTTTAACAATTTCATAATTTTCAAAAAGTCTATGTAAATATTTCAACTAATTTCTTAATTAGCATGAACTATTATTATTCATTAATATCTATTCAGTTATCATTTATGAAATAGAAAAATAAAATAAAAATATCTATTTTATAATAATAATAATAATAATTCATGTTAAATGAAATTATTATAGTGAACCAAATATGATAGCGTTATATTAAATTGATAAATTTGTTAAAAAATTCATAAATATAAAATATTTATGCTAAAATATAATACGATGATATAATGACTTAACATTCACAAACTATATAATAATGTATAAAAATTGACATATCTTAGATTTTTGTATATATAATAATATATTATCTGAAAAGAATAAATGTAAAAAATATTGTTAATAGAAAATTCGGATTTAAAGGTCGGCGGATCAAAATAAGAAGCGACAAATATATATGACGTTTTAAGCAATTGATTAATTACAACATGTAAACTATAAAATTAACATTAAAAATTTATAATCTAATATATATATATATATAACTGAAAACAAACATCCGCGCGGTTGCGCGATCAAGATCTAGTTTTAACTTAATTTTTTAATTTCAATCTTATTTATTTAATTAACTTCAGATATTAAATTAATCAAAATGTATAGTTTATCTTTTTTTTTACAATGCAACATAGATAATGGTTTAATACTTACAAAATATTTTATTTATTCTATCACCAAATCACACATATAAAATGTATCATTATCATAAAAGAGAAATCTACAAAACCTATGAAATCAAACTCCTCTTCATCAACTTTTAATTGAATTTTATATAAATTTCTCTTTCATCGGAGTTCATAGTGGCGCCTATTAACAAAATATACAATGATTTAAAACATATTTATATTTAACTAAATTTTATAAACTAAAAATAATAATTACATGTCTAGTAAAAGTTGGACTTTTTTATTTTTAACGGTGAGATATTGTATTCTTTAGACTCATATTTTTTATTGGTAAGATAATTCAGTGACATAAAAGAGAAGCAAACTTCCTTTGAAAAATAATAAAAATATTAAATGATTTAATATTGCAAAAGTAAATATAAGTTGAACAAAACTATAAAAACTATTGCTAAAATTTGATAATAATTGTTCATAATAATTATCCCTGAATATTCTGAGAAAATTATTAAATAATAACTAAAAATCTTTAAAAACTAATAATTCAAAAAGTTATTTATCAAAACAAATGACTCAACCTAAATCATGAAATATGACAAATAAGCCTCTAAAAATAATATAACATCACAAATAATCAAAATCTAAAATCATAGAGAACATGAAAAGTAGGCAAAACTAAAATTACCACCTAAAATCATTTATAAATATAAGAAATAAATAAAATTACCAATTAAAATAATTAAAAAACTTGAAAAATAAATAAATAACCTAAATTATGGAGAATATGACAAATAAGTAAAACTAAAATTACTAAGAAAAATACCTAAAATTATGAATAATATGACAAATAAGCAAAATCTCATAAGAATATGGAGAATATGACAAATAAGCAAAATCACCTAAGAATATGGAAAAGATGATAAATAAACAAAACACATAAGCCAAATCAATTCATAAATAATATTATAGATAATGAGTCTAAGCCCAAAATGAGACAAGTGATCAAGATTCAACCCATTACAATATTTAGTCCAAAAAGCTCATTACATAATGATAATGATGATTCAAAATACTAATTCATCCATTTTTTAAAGATGGATTCCCTAGCATTTTTATTTATTTATTAAGGGTTTCTATGCGTCAAAACATGAATAAATGTTGACCAGACATATTATCTCATAATCTGCAGTAATGTGTACGATTTGCCAGCAAGAATCTTTTAAAGGGTCTATGTTTTGATTGTTTGTGAACATTAAAAAAACACATGATTTGTTGATTCATCCGCTGCTTCACATTTTACATATTGAGTGTTGCATTGAATACATCTTATCCGTAGATTTTTCTTAATTGAGGCACATCCTAAAACTATTTGCCATCTGAATTGTTTAATGTTAGATGGACAACGAATTTTCCAAGAAAAACTTTCAAAATCTCGACAATTAAACTATACATTGGAGGTGTGCTTCATGAGTCAGGATACACACGTTTATATTTATACACACTCTAAAATCCATTGTTATTGAGAATATTATAAATTCTGGAATTTTAAAGTTTTCAAGTGATTTAAGTGTTTAGGTGGAATTTCTTAGTTAAAAAAATTAAAATTAAAATCACACGGTTAGGTGAATTCTAAAGTGATCTAACAAAAATCACTTAAATCTCTGCAACTTATTGAAATCATCTCAAATCTCATTAAAAATTAAATCACCTCAAATTTTAGATTGAATACATCCCTTAATATTTTGGCAAACGATTTAGCTAAATGCTTGCATTTGTTTGCCTATAAGATTAAAAACTTCTATTATCAGATTTCATCTTCTTTATTTTTTTCTTAACTTTTAATTCATATATATATTTTGTTTTTCAACCGGTTGCAGATAATAAATTCCCGACTTTATACATATTTTGTTTTTTACTCTTTCGCTTTTCCTTGCCGAATTTAGGCTTTCGGGCTGCCTAGAGGGCTAGAATAGACAAATATCGTCTGAACTTCAAGATCACTAGCTATTTTTTGGTTATGCTCAGTCTTTGGTTCGAGATGGAATCAATCTTTGCTTGTATGATAAATCTAGCGAAGTATCCTAATTGGATTAAAGATTGTGTAGGTTGATTAATCTTAATAATTTGTGCTCAAATCCAGTATAATCAAAGAAAATTATATATGAAAACGTTTCGGTAAAGTTTATGTTGCTGAATCAACAGAGATTGTTCGTTGTTCGTCACAGCCGAAATGTGAATTGATTTTAATTGTATCAGCGGTGACTAAAAGAAACAACCACAATCAGAGTCTTCGGTTGTGTCCTGTAGAACTCTTTCGTGATTCTTGTAACATAACTCAATACATCTTCATTAGATGTATCAGGTCGAGCTGTTTCATATCAAGACATTACATTCCAAGAGGAAAAAATAATTAGCTCATCTAGCCCTGGGCATATAATCCGTACCCGACGACCCGACCCGATACCGACCCGAAAAACCCGGTTCGGATATGTACCCGACCCGTCCAAATTACCCGAGTGGGTACAATTGTTCAAGACCCGTCGGTCCCGGTTCGGTCCCGGTTTTTACCCGATACCCGGTCGGTTTTTGTAAGACCCGAACTCTAATCGACAAAGTACCAAATACATAGCCCCTCTCTAGTCTCTACTTTCCATTTACCTCTCAAAATCGATTCCACTACCCAAAATTCGATTCCACTTCCCGAAATTATAGCGATACTCAACTCAATTAATAGTGTCAATCTCTTAATTCAATTCAAACTGGAATCAAGTCGTCGGTTTAGAAGCACAGCGTCGTCTCCTGACTCTCCTCCATCAGAGGCGTCTGGTTCTCATAGTCGATCAAAGGTCAATTACAAACTCGAACCCTAGGATTATAGTTGCTTAAATTTCGTTGCTTGATTCTGTTTCTGTGTGATTAAGTTTGATAGTTTATGATTTTGATTTGAAGCATGTTCTCTAGCCTCTTTTTTTTTCCGAAAAAGTCTAGTCTCTTTGTGGTAATTGTAGTTCGTATTACTCAGAGTCTCAGAGTTTATGCTTTTTTCTTCGTGTCTGAATCTTGTTAAGCTCCTCTTGTTCGATTTGATTCTTGATTGTAACTTTTGTTAAGCTCCTCTTTGTGGTAATGTTGTTGATCGTTTCAAGTTCTTAATTCTTTTTTTGTGAACTTGTCTTTTGTGTATCATATAGATGGCGTCTTGTGAACATCCAGAGGAGAGAGTTGATCCAATGTGTGATGATGATGATGATTCTAATGCCTCCGGAGATGAAGTTCAGACTCCAACTTCTCGAAATAAAAGCAAGCGTAAAGAACCAGAACCAGATGAAGGTGGTAGTTCAAAGAAGGGTAGATCGTGGGTGTGGGAACATTTCACCAAAAAGAAAGAAGATAAAGACAGAGCTAACTGCAACTACTGTGGGAAAGAGATGGCAAGTGCAAGCAAGTCTGGAACAACTAGCTTGTCAAAGCATTTGAATCTCGCTTGCAAGAGTTTCCATGTATGGCAAGCAGCGAATAGGTTTGGTACACAAGGTGTGATGTCTCCAGATGGTGAAGATGGTAATCTTAGGGTGTGCAAGGTCTCTAAAACAGTCTTCAGGGAAGCTACAAACGAGATGATGGTCTTGGGAGAGCTAGCTTTGTCTTGGGTAGACAGCTTAGCATGGAAACATTTCTGTCTCAAAACGAAACTCTACACACCTCATTCTAGGAGAACTGCCAGACGAGATATAGTAGAGATGTATGTGAAAAAGAAAGAGGCGATGAAGAAGATACTTGGAGACAACAAGCAAAGGCTTTCATTGACTACAGACATCTGGACTGCTCCTTATACAAGATCAAGCTACATGGTAATCACAGCTCACTTCATAGATGCGGGGTGGAAGTTAAGAAAGCTCATTATTGGATTCAAGAATGTTGTTGATCATAAAGGATCAACAATCTCAAAGGTTCTTCTTGATTGTTTAGAAGAATGACATCTATGATGAGCTTGGCCAAGAAGTTGGTTTTCAGGAAAGAATAAACGAGTTGGATCTCTACTTGAAAGAGGGTGTGGAGAATCATCATGTGATGAATGGTGCAGAGTATGATGTACTCTCTTGGTGGAGGGGAAATAGTGGTAAGTATCCGGTTCTATCACTATTAGCAAGGGATGCATTTGCAATGCAAGTGAGTTCTGTTGCATCTGAGTCTGCATTCAGCACAAGTGGTCGAGTTTTGGATCCAAGCAGGAGCTGCTTGACACATTACATGATAGAAGTGTTAATGTGCACCGAGCAATGGCTCAAATGCGAGATTAAAGTCGGTGGCAGAGGAATTATAAGACAGGAACAACTACTTAAGGATGTGGAGGCAGAAGATGATCTTATGAGAGGTAATTTCTAGTCTCTATTACTTTTTTCCAAGTTTTATTTATGCATTGCTTGTTACTTGTGATTACTGACCTTTAGTTGTTGTTGTTTCGATTTTATTAGAGTTTGAACCTGGTTTTAACTTCAGAAGTCTTTGACTTTGAGATTTATGAATGAGTGAAGAAATAGCAATGGTAAGCTTGACTTTCGGTTCTGTAATCTTAATGTAAGTTTGATACTATGATCCATATTCTAATACTTAATGTTTTTACTTTTTAGTTTCAGATGTTAGAGTCTTGAGTTGCAGATGGAAAAGAGCTTGAATGTTAATGAAGTTGTCATAGTCACTGGTCGTTTTTACCTATCTTTATGTTTAATCTTTAAGTTTTCAGTTTGTCACAATGTCACAGACTCACCAGTGGTTCTTGTTGTCTTTGTCAGTTTGATACTTTGTTCAGTTGTTGTTAAACTTTGGTGTTGCTGTTACACTTTGATTATGTCATATGTGTGAACGATTATTGATAATTTTTGCTTCTGAAGGTTTGATCTGTTGTTGAGCAATGAGAATGATGCATTGATGCTCATTTGGCATTGTTTAGTAGTGTAGTTGTTTTCGGGTAAACCGACTACCCGACCCGATTTTTGAAATTTTTACCCGAAACTAGTGGATTTTACCCGAAACCGACCCGTAATCTATGAGAACCGAAATTAACGGGTTTTTTACGGTTCCTACACACATTGACCCGAACCGACCCGGATCCGGTGAAACTCGAACCGACCCCGAACCGATATATTCAAAATACCCGATTGGATCCTATTATCCAAGACCCGAAAGACCCGGACCCGACAAGAACCGACCCGAACCCGACCCGAAGACCCGAATGCCCAGGGCTAAGCTCATCAATCAGAACACGAAATTAACAATATTCTGCTTAAGTTAATATGATTTAAAACATAAGAATCAGGCTTTCAAATCAGGATATACTTTCATAATAATCATAAGACTCTGGTGAGACTCGAATTGCACTAATAAATTCATATATCTATAACAAAACAAAATCATGAAATGGAATTATAAGATCAGCAAGTGAGAGAACTAACCACTTTGCAGGAATATGAAGAGACGGCAACAGCAGAGTGGTGAGGGCCCTGCCAGTTGATTTTGCGGGTGTAAAGATGAGGGATTCGAAACAGTTGTGTGCCTTTTGATTGCTCCCGTAATTATTTTGGGTTTATGAGTGATTGATGTGGGGAGGATGGATTAAAGAGGAGATTCAGAACCTGATAACTGTCGAGGAAGAGGCTTGTTCATGGAGAGATGTAAAGAATATGTGAGGTGGCAACTCAACTAAGTTGTTAATTTAATAACTGTACTTCCTTTTCGAGTCTCTCATGGCTCTCTCTCTCTCTCTCTCTCTCTCTCTCTCTCTCTCTCTCTCTCTCTCTCTCTCTCTCTCTCTCTCTCTCTCTCTCTCTCTCTCTCTCTCTCTCCCTCTCTCTCCCTCTCTCTCTCTCTCTCTCTCTCGAAGCTGTTTATCCAAAGATGACTCTTTCACCAGCTCGCAATATATCTTTCCTTGATGATGCTGAGCTCAGAATTCAGCTTCTCCTCCTCCAGCGCAGCTGTTTCTTGTCACACTCAAAATCTGTCTCAGATATGACAGGCTGACCACAAGATCTAATTAACTAAACAAGAACCATTTATCAGATAACTTGCACTTCAACAGATGCAGAGGTTTTCACTGGACTAAAGTACTATCAACAGAGACACAGCATCCTAGCAAAACTACTACCAGCTTTCTGACCATCCATTATCATTGAGAATTGTGATTCTAGACTTGAAAAGCTTTGCTGTTGCTATAATGCATATAACTAGATTTTGACCGGCGCTTGAAAAGCGCGGGTTTATTTTCAAAATCAAATAAAATCTTTTGAAATCAATCTTTTTATAGAATATATAGTTTGTACATATTTATCCGGAACTGCATATCGAACCATACCAAACTAAAAACAATAAAACCAAAATTGAATTGAATTTCGTAAATAACGGACAAATCATATATCTTTGGAACAAAAAACAAACCAAACCGAGAACTAAATGGGTACATAAATTTTAAAAATACAAATGATATACTTACATATATTAATTATATTTAATTTCTAAATAACCAAATATACTAAAAATATTATTTGTAAACCGATTTATCTAAATATTTTTAATCCAAAATATCAAAACATTATCTGAATTATCCTAACAACACCAATTACCCGATATTTAAACTAAAACTCCAAATTGTCCTATATTTTTATCTATAAACACGTAATTACCGAAAACCAGAACAAACTGGAACTGAATTGGACCTAAATTTTTATTTTTCGCATATTAGCCGATTTCCAACTTTGCAACTGAGCCGAACCAAAATTTGTAAATACCTGAAAGGTTCCTAAATTTCTAGAACCAAAACACAAAGCCAAAATATCTGAACCGAAACCGAATGATTGGGACTAATAGTGCATATATATTTACATGGTGCGAATAAAACATTCTATTTTTACAAATTATTCAACTCTTTTTAGTGGAGTATGTTTATGGTTTACAGACGAATTAAGATATAAGCATTTTTTTCATATCAGATCCGGACCCGTGGTTGAAGCAATAAACCCGATACCCGTATATAATCGGGACTGGCTTATGTTCTTCATGTAACATTCTATAGAAGTTTTACCAGCTGATATGTTTCCACAAAATTTGGATTAAATGAAAACCTATTTATATATTAAAAGTTTGATAAAATCTCAAACTCGTCATTAACCCGTGAACCGATACTGGTTGACCTGGTAAAGATCCAGAAAAATCTTATAAAAATCTTCAGATATACTTTATAATAGTATATAAAATTATATAAACTATTTGACCAGCGATTTTAAAGCGCGGAAATATGTTTTGACAAAATTTTAATTTAACCAAAATAATGATAATTTAACAAATTTAAAAAAAAAAGTAAATTACATCCAAGTTTTATACTCAAGAAATCATTTTATAAAAATTAGAAATAACAAATTTTGTATATTCATATTCTAAAGGTTTGAAAAAGTTGTTAGTAATTTTGAAGTTGCAGAATTTTTTGAAAGTGCAATTTAAAAATAAAAAGTACATTTTTATAATTAAGAAGCTATTTTATCAAACTATTGACGTGTTTAAAACTTTTAATACACAAATTTCAACTTAAGATCAATGCTCATAACTGAGATTGCACAAAAACTTGATTTCATTACCATGTGAAATATATAATAATCTATGTACATCTTACGTGATATGGTGCATAGTGATGTAAATCAATATTTTGTTTAATCGTTACTGTTTAAGCATATGTAATATATCAAAAAAAATTAAATTTGTAATATTTTGTATATTCCATATGTTTAGTCTAAAATAAATGAGAACATGTATTTAAGGAAACCGAATATTCCACATGGTACGTTAGAATATTTTATTAAACAACACATTAGCCAATTATCTCAATAGATATGATATAGTTAGAGAAAATAAAGGTAAGACCAAAAATATATTAATGAGTAGGTGCAACAATCTTTTTAAGTATATTTTTTAGGACTCTTTCTCTTTTAATAGTATAGATAATGCAAGTCTTCGCATTACCAACAAGCGCAGGCTGAAGACTTCGAGTGAGCTTACTTACTACATAATGTGCCTTTTAATCAGAAATGAGCTGAACTTTACTTGTGATCAAATCAAAGGGTAAGAAAGTACCTTAGCTTTGAATTGTCACTTAGCTTATGGATGACATTACCAAGAATCATTATTAAGCTCTTATTAATGTAATTCCTTCCAGCAATTCGCACAGACCCAGCAAAGTCAAAACCAAATTCTAGATTCAACTAAAAGATCACCAGTAAGAAAATAAAACAGGTTTCTACAATAATGTGGCTTCCCAAGAAACTTTTACAAGATATGTTAGCCTAGGGGAAAGGTATCACTCACCAAAGCATCTCTAGAAGTGTTTTCGTTTCCCCTGCTCTCAGTCACCTATCCCACCAGAGATATTAGATCAGAATTATATCACTTAACTGTTGTTAATTAAAGAAGACCATGTCAATAAAAACATTACACATAAATCAAAATACAGGAAAACAAAATAAAAGAAGAAAATGTTTCCTCTTTTAGGCATCGTTCGTGGAAAAGGTTTAAAACAAAGAGAATGATGTGTATGAACTGACGTGGAGAAACAAAATGTTTTGATTGGTAGTACTACTTTTTCTTTATTTTTGACAAAAGATTTAATTCTACCCCCTTGTGAGTTAATCTTTTAGAATTTTTTTACTTTTACGGTCTCCTTGTTCTATTCACGAATTTAGTGACATGACTTTTTATTAAGTTGTGACACCTTTAGCTGTCCAAGTGTAACCATTTTTAGTTACGCTGGTTTGTAAAGCACTAGTGTTTGGATACTGACTTAATATCAGGGACCCTTATTGATGAAACAGCAATTAAGATTATGTATGGCTACTGACTTAATTAATCCACGGATTTTGTTTTCATGCCATGTTATGGCTCTCAGAGGGATGTTTGTTTGTTTCTGCTTTCTAGTATCTCATTTTGAATTAGATAACCAACGGATGAAATTAGAAATTAGAATGCCCGTTCACATAGAATAAATCTGAACAAAAAGACAAAAATTCGGCAAAATTTCCATAACCATTTTTAATTATGCAATTACTGAAATTTCGTATTAGCAAACATAAATAAAAGAAGAGCAGAATGAAGTTATTGTAGCTTTTTTCACTTTTGAGAATCAGCCAAACATTACTTAGTTGCTTCTTTCTCTATTTTCTCTGACCAACTCTCCTGCAACTCAAATTGTTACCTCTAATTTTCTTCAACCGATGGACTTTCAATGAGCCACTGATCAAAACCAGACCGCCGGGATCAGTCCCCAACCAACGTCGGCGGGTCAGCCAAGCTCGGTCTAACTCAGTTCCTCTCAGGTACCTCTCATCTCTTCTAAATGGTTAGATCTTTGTTCTAAGATTAGGTCAGTACCGACGTTCATACCATACGGTGACAATGTGTATAACGGTTAGACACTGTACCGTACATGTACATTTAATGAACAAACCGCTTGAATCCACACTAGTTTTCTTCAGTTATGATTAGGTCACCACTCCGAGAGTGAATCATTCAATATAAATCAAAGGGAAACTACTGGTCTGATCATATGAGTACAGTTAAAATGTTAATTTATTGAATCTTACTGAATGGAAAAAAACATTTTAATTGGAATCTACGTATATATTTTGGTCATTTACATTTTAATTTCTGCGCGTCACTTTCAACTTTTACGTGGAATATTGTATATTTGGTTTAAAGTAAAACAGGCGTGCTTAATATGCATCTCTATACGTTTGAAGAAACAAGTTAACTAAAGAGAAATCAATCTCTTAATCCTGAAGGTGGTATTACGCGGTAAGGGGCTTAGCGGCGGCAGAGGAGACTCTAGACCTCTTCTTGGCCAAACTCAACTCTCGCAGAAGCTTCTGGCCACTCAGCTGCTCACTCCCTTACCTTTCTTGTTAGTGAATTTGCGGCGGTAAGTGTTGACATACTTCCTCAACATCATCATCTTTAGTGAGGTTAAACAGTTTACGGATCCTAGAAGCTCTCTTAGGTCCCCTCATCTTTGGCTTCTCGGTAACTGTAAGCCCGGGACAAGGATGAGAACATAGAGATCTTGGCTGACAATGAAACTACGAACAGACTTTTTTCTAAGAGAAGATTTGGAATATATCGTGATAATAATTAAATTCGGTTTGTTTTGCAAATATGGTGCCAAATTTTGATGTTAATCTTGGACTTATCGCTATTGAGTTTATTGTTGATATATTTTTTTTTTCATAAATGGTGTAGTCAAGCATAATTGTTATGAAATACATTATCAAAGTATAATTGTTATGTGGCCACAAATATAGGAAATATTAATAGCCTACATATATTTAGTTTAATCTATTAAGTTAATAATGAAATGGTTCAACAATAAACTCTTGTATAGTAGATTTTTATAATGGTTCTATTTCAATAGAATAGATAACGTTATAGTATTTTCATGTAAAAGAAAAAAATTAAGTAGCTATAAAATGTATTTTCCATGAGGAAATAAACCGAGCCAAATCTTTGAAATGCGTTATAGTACTATGATATAACATTAACATTTGTTTTTTTTTCTCATGGCATGCAGATGAGTTTCAGGTTGGTTGTCTTGGCTCTCGCTGTGGTCGCGTGTACTGCAGTCACGCCTCCATCCTTAACTATCACGGTGATGTTATTTTCTTTTAAAAAATATCCCTAAATCTCAGTAATTATATGATTTATTTATACTGAATATGTTTGTTGGGTTATTTAATTCTACAGAGTCCAGACGGAGATATCGTTGATTGTATCAACATCAACGATCAACCTGCTTTTGACCACCCTCTTCTGAGGAACCACACGCTTTTGGTATTATTTATACAATTTTCTATTTATTGTATATTTGTTTAACATCTTAAAAGACTAATAATTTTTTTATGAAACAACGATACAGGAAGCACCGGCGTATCTGCCAGACATAGACGATTCTAGTTGGCAGGTATGGCACGGAAACGGGACGGAATGTCCTAAAGGGACAATCCCCGTACGACGACTGAACGGGACGACAGGTTCTCAACCTGGGGAAGAAGCCACTCTTGGACATGAGGTATATAATTAACCAATATTATATATTTTAGCTATTAGATATATATATATACATATATATATATATATATATATATATATATATATATTACATTTATCTTACATATGTAAAGTAAGAATTAGCTACATACGGTTAAGTGAAGGTAATTAATAAAGTTTATTAAATCATAATATTTTTAAAAAATTCAAACGAAAATAATCTTTGGTTTTGACTAAAATTATATTTTCCCAAAACCCAAATATCACATATTTCAGTCAGCTTTCATTCTAGCCATTTGGCTTAGTAAAATTTCCTAATGGGCTTTCCTATGGCCCGATAGAATTCAATACCTGGGCAAATTGCCTGAACCCAGTCCGATTAAAGTCGGGTTCGGATTGTGTAAAGAAACCGAATGGATCATGATTTCGATATGGTGGGTCTTCGGGTCGGATCGATTTTAATCCAAGATCCGAATGAGTTCTTTCCATTCCAAACCCGAACTCAAATCGTTCTCAAAATCTAAACTTCCCTAGTATCATATGTGATTGATTCAATGAATCGAAAGATCGAATTTGAAACCCTAATCATAGGTGATTGATTCAATGAATCGAAAGATCGAATTTGAAACCCTAAATTCCCAATGCATCGATCCCTTTATGAACAATCCAAATCATCCTCTCCAATAATTGATAAGTTTTCCGGTTCGGGTTTAAGGGATTGGGGTTGTCTATAATTGTTATCGAACTCTGTTACGAATGATTCGTGTTCTTGTTTGCTATTAGCTAATGAGATTAGCATTATTAAAATGATATATCTACTGATGTTTTACTTTTAATCTTTGTTTTTTCATTCATCCTCCTTGAGACCGTTTCTGGATGCTTGATATGTAATGAGAATCTTAAAAGCTTATGGTGTTTGTGTCATACAGTTTAAAACTTAATATGGACCATTCTGACCACTTTTTTAGTATCTGCTTTTGAGAGTTACTAATACATATGAGTCGTTCTCGCTATTAAAGGTGTTTTGAATTTTGTTCATTGTTTAGTATAATGTGAGTTGTTATCCGTAAACTGATCAATTGTGAAATGCAGTATGCTATCGGATTTTTTGATGGACCACCATCAAAGATTTACGGGACGAAAGCCACGTTCAACGTCTGGCGTCCCAAAGTTGAACAGGCGACGGAGTTCAGTTTGGCTCAAGTGTGGATCACCTCGGGTTCCTATGACAACAATACGCTCAATACCATCGAGGCAGGCTGGCAGGTATCAGAAACTTTCCTTCTTAATTCGTAACTAATTTGTTTAAGTTTAAAATTTTATATAGCAAAATGACGAAGGGTATATTTTTGATTATTTTTAAGGTTTATCCCGACTTCTATAAGGACTCCCAGCCGAGACTGTTCGTATTCTGGACGGTATGTGTGTCAATCTAATCTATACTATTAAAACAGAATCCCTAATAGGATTCTTCCCTTAATTTTTAAAGAAAATTACAATGCAATGTCATTGTCATTTAATTGTTAATTAGAAATTTATTAATGTTCATAATTATTTACACCGTACTTCCTTATATGACCAATATATTGTGAAACATTTAATACTATTAGGGTATTTAGCCGCATATGAACAAAACTGTATTACGATTTTGTATTATGTAATATTATATATATATATATATATGTGACATCTCTACGGCTTTTATAGTTTAGCTAGATTACGCATGCAATTTTTTTTTTTTGCAATTTATTAGCTATACGATACTATTGATATACTTTAATTATCACCATATCTAAATTGATATGAAACGTACTAATAGTTATATATATCAGTGTTCATAGTTTAGACTAGATCAAAACATTCAATACCAAGTATTATATATGTGGTTCTTCGATTAAACAAAATATCCAAATCATTATATAAACAAATATTAAGTTATAACATTTTAATTTGTTTAAATTATTAAACCCACCAATATTACAAAAATACTATAAATACACAGTTAGCAAAATTGACATCGGATTATTTTTAAACACACTTTCTTTAAAATATCTAAACAAAATAATGAAATATTCTGGAACTTTTTTTGAAAAATAAAACACAATTCTTTAAAATTTAACAAAAAATTTCAAAGAAAACTATATCTACAACCAGTTTTATAGTTTCACGTGAAAAACAGTGTAGATTTTTTTGTTGTTGAACCGATTTTTAGGTAACATATTCCTATGAATTTTAAATCTATTTTTTACGAAATAGGGATCTAAAGTGTGGAATATTCTGAAATCGATTAAATATGCCACTAAAATTTAACCAGACCATCTTTAAAAAATCTAAACAGAAATAATGAAATATTCTGAAACCGTTTTTTTTTAATATCTAACAAACAATTTAAAAAATAAGATATTTACAACTAATATTATAGTTTTACCCGAAAAACACACACATATATATATATATATATGTTTTTGAATCGATTTTGTAGGTAATATATTCCCATGAAATTTAAAACTTTTATTAAAAATGAATAATATCTAAATTATGCACTTTAAAACTTAGAACAACTAAGCTTAAGTACTTTAACAATGCATTGCTATTTTTGGCATATTCTTTACGTTAGTTAAAGAAACTATAGCTAATAATTTATTATGAATACGATATTGTTAAAGAAGATCTACTTATAATCGGCATCTTTCCTATAATTGTCACCAAAAGATATATTTTGAACTTATGTGGCTGTCAATAAAAATCAATTTTTCTTTTCAAAAACAATTCAGGTAACACTTACAATATTATATTTTTTAACTTTTATCTAATATATTAAAAAAATTCCTAATTTCTTGATATATACAAATCACCGGAATATTTTTCATCTAAAATTTAAATTTATAGGAGTTATCCTCTATTTTATCCAAAAAAAAAATGTGATTTTTACCTGAGTTATTCAAAATTATTTCAAAAAATAGAACCAAACTAAAACCAAATTAAACTATAAATTTATCGGGTTCTTAACACTATTGTCCGAATCAAACCAAAAACCAAATAACCGAACTGAAACCAAACCAAAATTGATAAATAAATGAATAGTATTATATATTTTGAATCCAAAAATCAAAAACTACAACTAAATTAGAACCAAACCAAAAACCCAAAAAATAAAAGAAACAAACTGAAATCAAACGGAAAATCGAACGTGTACGCCTAAATATATTAGTAAAAATAAACAGGTTAATAAATTTGTTAACAAAAAATAATCCCGCGCTTTCAAAGCGAGGGTCAAAATCTAGTTTGTTTTATTTTATTTCAATTTGAATTAGGTTGTTCAAGTATCTAATTGAGTTTGTGTTGGTAGTTTGTATTTTGGAAAATTCGGCTTAGATGTCTACTACATATAATTTTCATAACCGGATTTGGTTTGGATCAATATACTTTGGTTTTGGTTATTTTAGGTATAACCGAAGAACCGAACTATGTAATTAGCTTTTAAAAACCTAGATTGACATTTTAAATGAAAATGTACCTCAAATTCAATATCCAAAATATCTGAAATGGTAACATTATAGAAAGAAAACATCATCAAAGACGCATAGAGTATGAGGAATAGACTTGTTTTCAGTTAATATATATAGTTTGATTAAAATCGTCTTGAATCGGATAATAACCAATTGGAATCGGTTATCTGTAGTTACACATACATCCATTCAGATATTCAGCACTAACCAAAACTGGACCAAACTGCTTACCTCGGTCGGGTATATGGGTTTTGAAGATTGATATTTGATTGTCTTCATTCATTGTTGAACTTAAAGTTTGCATTAAACTAACGACTTAGATGCTAACGTAACATGAAGTATGTGATAATGTAGTCGTTAGTTAATAAACACAAAGTTCCAAACATCCCTGCAAAAGTACGTGATAATGAATTCCTTCCATAATGTCTAAAGTCTGATTATGTGTTTTTTTTTGTTTTCAGACGGACGCTTACACATCGCCGGCGTGTTACAATCTGCGTTGCCCGGGGTTCGTCCAGACTAGTAGGACGGTTCTCATCGAAGGCGCAATTACACCAGCATCGGCTATAGGAGGCCGTCAAACCGAACTCACCATACACATTTGGAAGGTATTAAGTTAGTCCTGTTGTTCTGTTTTCTTAAATAAATATTTACTGATACAGAAATAACACTATTAAACAGGATCCAGGGCGGGGACCATGGTGGCTAGGAGTTGGCTTCAACAACGGGACTAACCTCTCAGCAATTGGTTACTGGCCGGTTGAGATCTTCAGCCTCCTCGCGGATCACGCAGAGAACCTACAGTGGGGGGGAGAGATTGTCGACAACAGGGCATTGGGGCGACATACCACTACAGAGATGGGTTCCGGTTATCGTCCCGGCAGCGACAGAGCCGCGTACGTACGCGACCTACAGGTTTCCGTCAGCCCACGGGAGTTCCTTCCTGTTTCCCGGCTGATAGTAGGAGCAACTAACTCGAGCTACTACAGCGTAGAGAAATACAGCAACAGCAGCTTCTCTTACGGGGGACCTCATCGTGGCGCAGCGGTTCACATTGAGTACGACATGATTCTTCTCTATATATGTTTTGCATTCTTGTTGTTTGTTTAGTTTTATCTGTGTGTTTTGTTATGTTGTATAACGAAGTATTTATTGTCTTGTAACCAACAAACTAGTTTGGTATGTATTGTTGTTGTCTGTCATGTAATCATGTAACCAAATCTCGGATCTTTTTATATAGCCAAGGTCCATTCACAAACTGACTATATTAACTGATTAAAGGTACACTTGTTTACACCAGCTCATAACCCCTAAGCTTCCTTTGTTTCCTATCCATTGCAAATCACCTTACCAATGACTGCATCAAAATATTCTACAACCTAAACCATTCCTTCCAGGAACAGTTTACAAGGCTTGCTGATAGCTTCACAACAATGATATAAAGGTAAGCTCTTTTGATCACACTTGAAGTTTCCTTACAAAACAGTTTTAGCATACATGACTTTAGCGTCAATTGCCAGGAAATGCACACACATCTTGAATGGCTAGACAGACCCATGGCATCATCGTACCTCATGGCGCTTCGTTTCAGGAAGCTTTGACAAAGAAGCTTGGATGCTTTCTTGGGCTAGTATCACTTTATTGAGCCCTTTTTTTTTTCCTCCTTGTTACTGTTTTTTTTTGGAACATATATATACTCAAGTTAGTTGATGGTGAACATGATCGAACAGAAAAAAAAAAAATAGATTCTGCAAACGTACTGGTCTGAATCTCCTTCCTCCTCTCTTCATGAATCTTGGTAGCTTTGTTAATCCCGTTCGACCTCCTGGTCTGAATCAAGCTACTCTCAATAAATAGGGTGTTTCATCAAAGTCAAGATTAGACTTGTGTATCAGTGACCTAAGATCTTCCTGCACAGTAGCAATACGAGCCTCGGGTGTCAATTATCTTGTGCTGATTCTCAACCTGAAAGACTGACTTTAGATGTATCGATAGGATTCTCAGTGGAGAGAGCTCGTTGGCACTCAATACTCTCTTCCATTGTAAAGCAGGTTAGCATAAAAAATACACAGAGCTTGGTGATAGCTCCAGAGCTGATTCAATTGCCCTACTGAGATACATCTGTTTCTTAGCTAGATCGATGAACTTCGTAGACAGAAGCAACACAGTTCCCTGGAATTAGGGTAGGGCACAGAGTGTTGGTGGCGAGAGCAGGAACCGAATAGGCCTTGTTGTAGCTGCCACATCGTTTGAAGAAGAGGAAAAAGAACAAATCAATGGGTATCATACTTTTGAAGATGCTTTGCCCAGTAAAGTTGTTGCCAGTCAGCAGGTGGTTCCACACAGTTAAACACCGCAGCTTAAACATCAACTTCCATGAACTACCGAGTATATCATTTCTGCAGATTAAATGGTTTCTCAGTTCTGTCTTCTCAGTTGCAATAACAAAAGAAAAAATGAATAAAGGGAACTAATCAAAACCTTGGGCGTTTTCTCCCACTAGTCAAGCAATCATCACCAGTCTCATAATTATTATCCCAGCACTTGAACGCCCTACACCGATTCAATTCATCTTCATCCATACAATTCAAAACCTAAATCTTCAGAAACTGATTATAAAAAAAAAAAAAAACTCTATTTACATCAGGAATCGGATTATCGCCTCAGAAATACACAAAGCACTATTAGGGACAAATGTCCCACATCGGGTATTGGAAAGGATCCTTACTAGTATATAAGATAGATGGGCCACTCCACTTATCGCCAATTGGTTTTAGGTTGGAAGCCCATCTAGCTTAACATGGTATCAGAGCCCGATCCGAACAATCCAACCCGATCCATTATCGATCCAGCCCAAAGATGGCCCATCGATCCTTGCCCAAGCATTCCGAGATTGACGCTCAAGGAGCCATAATCTCGAGGGGGCGTATTAGGGACAAATGTCTCACATCGGGTATTGGAAGGGATCCTTAGTAGTATATAAGATAGATGGACCACTCCACTTATCGCCAATTGGTTTTAGGTTGGAAGCTCATCTAGCTTAACATAACTCAAATCAGTTCCAAATTGAACGGAAGAAAACTTAAGCTTTGTTCGAATCTATCTCTACTAACATGACCTTGTAGCGCTGAAGCTTGAGGGATTGGATGCAGAGAAACGCGAGAGATGGAGCAGCTTTCGTCATTGTCGAGAAGCGCTTATCGCTACGCAAACTCCACTTCTCCCGTTGCAGCTGCTCTCGCTGTTTGTTCGAAATCGAAAGGGAACTGGAAGGACTGTTATTTTCTCTAGTTGTTATGGGCTGATTAATATATGAAATAGCTCTGTTACTTGTAATTTTCTTTAGTTTTAACTTTCTTCCTTTTAGAAACTAGTTCTTGATTATGCCACCAATATATATATATATATATATATATTTTTTTTTTGTGTGCAGATTGTTTAAACTTATCAAATCTATGAAATAAAAAATATATTTTCGAGACACAAACACATATTTTTGTAACTGAAACCCGTCTTAGAACCGAATCTCTATCAAAATAGTTTTAACTGCATTATTATATTTGAACGGAATTTGAAAAAAATCCAAATCGAATCAAAACCAAACATTAGATATATCTAAATATATTTAGCATCTGGATGAGGAGAAACAGGTTGAAAAAGCTCAACGAATAAATCTTTGTTAGAAGTCAAAACTTGGAGGGCTTCTTGGAACTCCTTGGACCCGTGAAGCTTGTCATCAGTAACAAGGCGTTTGGCTTCCATGAACTTGCGACCGGACCAAGATACAACTTTTTACTATCACTCATACTTGCATCACACTGTCATTTCCTTGAAAAGCTATCCTTCTGAGGCAGTGATACCCACATTTCATATCCATCAAACTTCCGAGGAGGTTCGTGATTATCCAAGGAAGAGGTTCTGGATCTGCTGCTGCGGCGTGGTGAAGCTGTGGTCTCTAGACCCATCAGTTTAGCAACCATATTACTAGAAGAACTCTGTCTATCTTCAAACTCCTTGGACATGTCAACAGAACCGAGTCTTGTCATAGATAAAGCTGTCTCCTTGGCTTTCCTTAAGTCAGCTAGTCCTGTGGAGAAGAGACAAAAAAAGCTTTAGCAATGAGGGCTCACTGGATCTGCATTTCCCCAGACTAAATTGGAACAGCAACTTTTACAGTATACAATGTGAATCAAATTCATTCGCCGCCACTAAGAAAATGGGTTACAAAACGGAAAAAAGAAGAAGTTAATCTGCACATATGAAGAGAGAGACCTGTTATAAGAGTATCTCCGATGTAAAACTCTATTTTTTCCTCTAAAATGGAGCAAGATTGATAATTGGGTAAAAATGCTTCAAACCTAATTCATTTCTTATTCCATAATGGAGTAATGAACAAACAAAAAATAGATTACTCCATTTATAGAGTAAATCTTCTGATGGTTTAAGTTACTCACATTAATGGGAGAAGTAAGCTTTCACATTTATGGTATTGAAGCCCCGTCTGGTTATCGCTGTCCTGTGGATTCGATATTCGTTCTGGTGAGTTTCAGGCTTCTCCCCCTCTGAACTTGTTTGGGCTAAATATTTTAATGGATTGAAATCTTATCACTCTTAACAACTCGGATTAAGACCCGTATCTATACGATCGACAAAAAATAATAGTTTTTGAATATTTAAAAGTAAAATAAAGTTATTTAATCTACAAAATTTATTGATTTATTATTGAATAATATTTTTTAGTCTGTATAATTATTCTTCTAGTTATTGTTTAGAAGCAAATAGATCATATATAAGTAGTTTGTTTATAACATGTTTTTATTATTAAAAAAAACTCGAATTGCTGCATTAGAAATGAAGGAATGAGTTTGACGGTTGAGTTTGACAACAACATTTCTTAGGAACATTAGGAGAAGGAGAAGCACACACCCCAGCACCTTCGAACCCTTTTCTTAAGCAGTCAAACCAACATTCATGCCATGCGTAGTGATCCGAACACAAAGTACTGCAGTGGTCATATGAAATTTTTTCCAGCTCTATACAAAAACCCACATAAAATATTGATTGTAATAATTGATACAAATATATGTGTACATCAACTTCTATATATCCAAAAACAGAAAACTTATTCATTACAAATTCAGCATTTTAGCTACGGCTTTTAACATGACCAAGACTTATTTTTGTAACAACTAAATAAAAATTTAACATACCTGCAGCCGAAACATTGTGGTTGGAGAGAAAAGTTACAAATACTACTAAAACAAGAAAAGCCAGCTGAGTTTTTGTGACGCCCATAGTACTTTTTTTTGTTTAATGTATTGAAAAACTAAAATGCTGTTTTTTGCTTATGATTTGGGTTGGAAGAGAGGTTCTTTTTATAGAACATTTGGTCTTGGGATTTTTTATTATTAAATGACTTTCCAATATTGTGAGTAAACATGATTTGCATTTGATTTTTTTGCGTGTATAATTGAAAAAAAATCTACTACAGAAGTTGATATGGTCAAAATAATATATTGCATATCCTCATATCATTATGACTAATCAATATGTTAGTTAATGCAAGATCTTGTTGTTGACAAGTTTATTCGAAATCATCGCTGTGTTCAGTAAAATTTGTTTTGAAAAAGGTTTATTAGGCCTTGATTGGTAGAGCATTAGCATTAGCATTATGCTCTACATTATCCAATCAACATTTGTTAGAAAAGCATTTAAAAGAGCATTTACTAAATGCTAATGCTTTCCAAATGCTCTCTGGCAAATGCTCTAATATGAAGCTTTTGGAAGATCATTTGCATTTATAATTTATAAATTTAAGAATAATATATAATTAGTTCATTTATTTGATTTTTAATAATATCATAAAATTATTTTTATATCCAGAAAATGAAATTTTGATTTCGAAAATAAATTTACCATATAAATATTTTTTAAATATTATTTTACATTTAAAATATAATTTAATTATATTAAATTAATTTTATAAATTATATTTTAAATTAATTATATAAATTAAATTATATAAAATGATTAAATAAATTATATAAAATAATTATATAAATTAATTATATAATTATATTTTAAATTAATTATCTAAATTAATTTTTAAAATATAATATAACTAAATTGATCACATAAACTATGTTATATTTTAAATGCGAAATATTATTTTTAACATAGATATTTTAATTATAAAATTTATTTTTTAAAATAACATTTTCGATATAAACATAATTTTTGAAATTAGTAAATAAAATAAAATAATTATATAAATTTATATATTAATATAATATATATATTAATATATAAAATAAAATAAATAAATATATATATATTAGAAATATATTCATTATAAATAAATATATTATATATTATATACTAATTTTAATAATAATTTTAAATAACATGTCCATACTGCTTTACCAATCAATCTATTAAACAGTTTAGCAAAAGCATACAGCTTCTGTAGCATGCTTTTATAGCATACAACTACTGCTTTTTCATCTGTTTTGCCAATCAGGCCCTTAGTATAACTTTGACTAGTAAATATTGTAAAGGCATTAAATTCTCTTTTATAAAAAAAAATTAGTATCATAGAAGTAGTGACTAGAGAGTTTACTATGACAGACCGAATCAGTTTGAATTTCTTTTGATATTTATTTCAATTTTTTTTATTATTTCAAATTATTATATAATCATAGGTAATTAAAAATTCAAAATCATAGTACCATTGTAAAAAGTAATCCAAACACATCTAAGTTTATCCGAGACCTCAGCTTCTAGTTCTAATTTGTTTCATTTCATCTCGTTTATATTTATTTATAGAGAGAACAATTTAATGGTTTGTCATAGGTGTAGACATTTTACCCGATACTCGAACCCGTGTCCGAATCAGGGATCTCATCCGAACCGATCTGAAAATTTCGAACCGAAATCCAAACCGAGATAGCAAAATACCCGAATGGATAATATCCGAAACCAAATGGATATCCGAAGATAACGAACATATATATACTTAACTTTATATTTTTAGTTTACATTTCTCATTTTATTTTAAAATATTTATATTGATGCTATATATATTTTAAAATGATATAATATACATATAATTACGGATAAAATGATTTGATACTCACTTAAAATGCATGTCAAACTTTTTGTTTCATGTATTAACAAAAGTTACATATAAAACTTTTTAAAAATAACCAAATTAATATCTTTTTTTTTTACAACAATACTCTACTCTACTAAAAAGATACCGGTTCGGAAAGCCAAACCGGAGGTGAATATCACACGTAGCCTGGCGGCTAACCTCCTACTCTAACACATCTCGTATCGAACAATAACCCGCTTTCGAATCCCTTTAGCAACAAAATTAATGTATATTTATTTTTGAAATGTTATCTCCAGATGATTTGTTAATTATTCAATCTATTAAATAAAAAATTTGGTTAAGTGAAAATCATATTTTAAAATACAAAAAACTTAAAAAATTAAGATTTTTTTTTCTTTCAAAATCTAAATATCGGAATTCAATTCAAATAACCGAACCCGAACTAAAAATATCTGAATCCAAACTAAAAATACTTCAAATACAGAAATACATTTGGTTTATGTTGTGTACCGAAATACCCAGAAAGGAAGCTATAATTGTTCGTAAGTTATGTAGATAATACCGCCACCTGGGTTCGAATCCCGGTCACTGGGGAATTAACATTTCGGCATCGCCAGGGACAGAGGACCGACACATGGCAACACGTGACTAGTCTAGACCACTTCTGTGGGGCCAGGATACCTCTGTATAATTCAAAAAAAAAAAATTATGTAGATAGGTCTTCTTACATTTAAGTCACTTCCAGTTTACAAAGCAGAAAAAAGTACTTCCCCAAGATCAACCAATCAAACAGAATCTCCCTATTGCTCTTGCCTCGAATATTCAATGCCATGCCAATATAAATTGACAGAGAACAAAGAAGCAAGATCCAAGTGTTGTAGGTTGACTTATTTTGTTTCGGGGCTCTGCAGAAGTGTAAACGACAATACAATCCAAATTTACATAATATTGAATGATTTGTGTGATGGTAAGAAGTTTACTTTTGCAGTGTTTTTGTAAGCTTTTAGCACATCAGAAATATACTTATATTCTCCAAAGGAAACTCGAAAGAAAGATTAGGTGAACTCTATACGACAGTTTAGATCCATAAATATAAAGAGATATATAACTTAAATCATTCAAATTATTTCAATAGCATAACATGGAGTGAAGTTTCTGCAAACTAAGCCATTCCTTCCAGGAACAGTTTACACGGCTTGCTGATAGCTTCACAACAATGATATAAAGGTAAGCTCTTTTGATCACACTTGAAGTTTCCTTACAAAACTGTTTTAGCATACATGACTTTAGCGTCAATTGCCAGGAAATGCACACACATCTTGAATGGCTAGACAGACCCATGGCATCATCGTACCTCATGGCGCTTTGTTTCAGGAAGCCTTGACAAAGAAGCTTGGATGCTTTCTTGGGCTAGTATCACTTTTGGAAGATCTGGTTCTGGAAATCACGGAGCCCTTCTCTTTTCCTCATTGTTACTCAAGTTAGTTGATGGTGAATATGAGGGAAGAGCAGCCAAACAATGGATAGAAACAACGGGACAAGGCATCCACATACAATCAATACTGGCCATGATTTGCCAATATCAGCCACATACCTCTGCACTTAAATATAATAGCTTAGTACATTCTTCAAGTAGAGTTTTAAATGTCAATAGAGAAGATGATCGATCATTCTCTAACCTTTAGAACCGAGGCACGAGAATTAACTGATCTTCTGATAGATTTGTCTATGATCATATCCACTTGAATACTCACACCACCCATCTGCTGCCAATGACTAAAGAGATGAGTTCGAAGAACGAGCAATATATTGGCAGCTCCAATAAATTACATTAATTAAAAAAAGTTCATTACAATAGAGAAACAAAACAGAAAGACTAAACCTTTGTGCTCTTTACCACTTGTGAACCCACAAAAAAAAAACTAATCATCTTTCAGATACAGTAGAATGAAAAATAGAATGAGTTGATCATATCCCTTTCACTTGTTAAACTCAGAATCTTCAAACCACGAATAAAAATTAAGAAAGAGTGTTAAGCTTTATGATTTGAACGTTCGCAAAAATGGAAAACAGAGGGGGAGGATGTTAACATCAATTACCTTTTCACCCTGGAGAAGCATGTACACCTCCCATGGAAGAGGCGGAGAAGTGATGAGTTGCAGAAAAAAAAAACATCCTTATTGATAGACAAGTAGATTTCTCAGTAAACATGGAAGAGGAGGAGGTGAAATTGAATTGAATGCGACAAACTGGGAGGAGTGGTTTAACCGTTTATGTCACGTTAATGGAAACCTTAATTACCGGATTTACAGTCGGAGTAACTTTTGGTACTACGTGACGGCGGTGAATGTGTAAGATCGATTGACGTGAGGTGGAGGAAGCCAATGACAGCAGCCCAATTACTTGCCTGGATGTGTAATAGTAATGGGCCATGAAAAAACGAAAAGTCCAACTATTAGACCTGGAGCAAAGTCGGGGATATGCAAGGTTTTTTAAACGCTGCCGTGTGGTATTCTCAAGGTTCAAGAATTCGCTAGGCGCAACGCGTACGGTCGGGTAACGCCTAGCGCCGAATCAATTAATCGGAGATTATACGTGGATTAATCGGAGCGTAATTTTGAGCATTTATATCTGAGATTACGTATATATATTAATTATGTGGATGATTTGTGTTGAACTGACATAGTCCAGTGGTTAGAGGCGCTGGTTTACTTAGTCCGGACCCGGGTTCGAACAGAGAGTAGGTCTGTTTTGTCAATTTTTTTTTAAAATTAGGTTAAATGATTTTGGAAATTACGAAATTAACCTTATCTTCAACCTTCTTCTCTGCAAACTTCAGCCGTTTCTCAATTTTTTTTTTCGATTTCACGGATTTTTCTCATTATTCTTATAAGTTTTAATGAAAATACATCAAATCTAAAGCATATATGCGATATCAAATCTAAAAACCATGAAAACGTTGAGTTTTTTTTTAATTTCCGATTTATTGGCCGAATAACGTCAATTCGCCACGGCTGTAGTCCGATTTGCGTGTTTCCGGCGATTAACCGGCCGCCTAGCCCGCGTTTTCGAACGGGGGGTATTCTTCGTTAATGTTGTGATGATCTATATAGACTATAATCTTTTTAATTTTTATGCATTTTAATTTAAAATAGTAAAAAGATACTAAAATAGCTATTCAAAATAATTTCATTTTTTGAATATTTAAAAATTCATAAAGGTTATTTAATTTACAGAATTTATAGATTATTACTGAAAAGTATTTTTCTTACTTTTTTTTTGAACAAACGTTCATTAATATTTAATTATTTTATAATATTTTTTTCTTATTATGTATAAATATTCTGATTCTTATTGTTTATATAGATAAATAGTTTTTATTCCATGATACAAAACTTGAATTGCTGCATAAGGAATGAGTTTGATGGCAATATTGTTAAGGTTGACAACAACATTTTTTAGGAACATTAGGAGAAGGAGAAGCACACTCCCCAGCACCGCGATAGCCAAGAGTTCCGCAGTCTGACCAACATTCATGCCATCCGTAGGTATTCGAACACAATACGCTGCAGTGGTCATATGAAAACTTTTCCAGTTCTGTAACACATGCCCAAATAAATATTGATTGTAATAATTGATACAATATCAACTATATATATATGTGTACAGATCTATCCAAAACCACAAAACCTGGTCATTACAAAATTCAGCATACCGCGCTATTGCTTTTAAAATGATCAAGACTAATTTTGTAATAACTAAATAGAAATTTAAACATACCTGCAGCCGAAACATTGTGGTTGGATAGAAAAGTTACAAATACTACTAAAACAAGAAAAGCAAGCTGAGTTTTTGTGACCCCCATAGTATTTTTTTGTTAAATGTATTGAGAAACTAAAATGCTGTTTTTTTGCTTATGATTTGAGTTGGAAGAGAGGTTCTATATATTAATATAACATTTGGTCTTGGGATTTTTTATTATTAAATGACTTTTTCCAGTAATGTGAGTAAACATGATTTGTATTTGATTTTGTTGCGTGTATAATTGAAGAACATTTACGACAGATGTCGGTGTGGTCAAATAATATATTGCATATCCTCGTATCATTATGACTAATCAATATATTAGTTAATGCGAGATCTCGTTGTTGAAAAGTTTATTCGAAATCATCACTGTGTTTACCACATCACCAACCACTAAAAAGGTGTTATTATTTTTTGCATTTTAATTTTCACTTGACTCTAATCTACAATACTAAGACTTTTTATTGAAAGGAAACAATTTTTAATACGAACTTGACCAAAGTGGGAGGAGTGGTTTATGTCACGTTAATGGAAGGAAATCTTACCTCGTTTGAGTGCTGGTCTGAAACTTTACAAAGCTGGATTTACAGCCGATGTAATTTAAGTTCTGAGTGACTCCGGTGACTGTGGCAAAATCGATCACGATCAATACCGCAATGGATCGAGCTATTGGTTTGGCTTCACAATGCATTCTATAATTCATCAACCCTTTTTTGTATCTTACAAATATTCTAAAGATTTTATTTATTTTTATGAACATAGTAAAAGAATAAGACTAAAATGTTAATCTAAATAACTCATTTATTTTGAAGCCAATTTTTTTTTTTTTTTTTTGTTGCAACTTGTGAAGATCTTTGGTTTAAGATTAAAAACTTTTATTATCAGATATCATCTTCCATTTAACGGATCTTCTAATTTGGGCTGTGGATAATAAATTCTGACTATATATATTTTATTTTTTATTCTTTCGTTTTTCCTTGTCAAAATTTAGGCTTTCGGACTACCTAGATTAGATAAATACCGTATGAACTTTAAGATTATTAGCTATTTGTTGGTTATGCTCCGTCTTTGGTTCGAGATGGATCAATATTTGCTTGTATGATGAATCTAGCGAAGTATCCTATTCAGATTAAAGATCTTGTAGGCTGATTAAGCCTAATGATTTGTGCACAAATCCAGTATAATCAAAAATCTGTATATGAAAACGTTTCGGTAAAGTTTATGTTGTATAATCACCAGAGATTGTTCACTGATGACATGTGAATTGATTTTAATTGTATCAGCGGCGACCAAAAAGAAGAAGCAAACAAGTGTTTAAGTGGGTTGGACCGATTCTTGCCGTTTATGGTATTGAAGGCCCGTCTGTTTATCGCCGACCGGTGTATTGGATATGCCCTCCAGTGAGTTTCAGGCTTATTTCCTCTGACACCCATCTTCAATCGACAGCATGTAGATGTCCATGTAAGGGGACACGTGGATGCACTTGGATCTTTATTACCCATTGGAATGAACTTTTTTGGACTAAATATTTTCATGTGGTTGAATTTTATTATAAATTTGTAAAGATTTTTATAGATTTGGATTTTATAATAACTCTAGTGCATTCAATTAAGAATTTTTTTAAAGTACGTTAAAATCTTATGTTAGTGGTTTATAAATTTATAATAAGTAGTTAGAAATTTACAAAAATCTAGAGTTATTGGATTCATATTATTTTAGAGAGTTAATAAAAGTCCTGTGTTATTAAAAAAAAAATGAAAGTAACTGATTTTGTCATTTTCTAAAATCCGTTAGTTATTGGATTATTGATTTATGAAAACTTTCTTTGTAAAATATGTTTATCAAAGTATTCCAAATAGATCGAGTATTCTCAAAGTCTTTTATAATTAACAAATAACACAAATCTGTAACTACAACATATTTTCACCAGTTTGCCGTGGTCAGAATTGTAACACGTCCTATTTCTTTCCCTCCCTGTATCAATCATCTCACAGCAAACATAAATGTCAAAAGCTGTTGTCGCACTCTCCGTAACGGAAAACGATTTGGACAAATAGTAACAACACTAACACTAACTCAGTCAAGTGGCAAATCTAAACTTTAACACAAACCCTAGACGAGAATCTTCCAATAATGAATAATAAACTAGGCCAAATCAGTAACGTCGCATGAGACCAAATATTTCGGTCACATTAGAGATTCAGAAGTTTAATGTTGTAAAACACTAAACCTTATGCTTCATCGTTGATCATTGTAAACTTATTTATTAGACAACTAGCATCACGTCAATTTATTAACATGAATAGGTCGGCAAAAAGAAAGTGGATAGTAACAAATGCAACAAACATACATTATTCAATACTCTTTTTTTTTTTTTTTTTTTGAAAAAACATTATTCAACACTCTTAGAGATAAATTTTACAAAAGTTTATAATTATTTGGCTAGAAATATGTTATAATCTACAAAATTCCTAGACAAAATTTTATAAGAATCTACAATTTCCCTAAACTCTTTAATTTCTGAAATTATCAAAAACTATTTCGAAATCTTAAACCAATAACAGCACCTTAATCCCTCTTAACAACTCGGATTAGGACCAATACAATACTATACATCGAAAAAAGAATAATAATTTTTGAATATTTACAAGTAATAAAAAGTTATTTAATCAACAAAATTAATTGATTTATTATTGAATAATATTTTGTTAGTATATACAAATTTTCTTCTTGTTATTGTTTAGAAGCAAATAGATCACATATAAGTAGTTTTTTTATAACATGTTTTTATTACAAAAAAAAACTCGAATTGCTGCATTAGAAATGAAGGAGTGAGTTTGACGATTGAGCTTGACAACAGCATTTCTTAGGAACATTAGGAGAAGGAGAAGCACACACCCCAGCACCTTCGTACCCTTTTCTTAAGCAGTCAAACCAGCATTCATGCCATGCGTAGTGATCCGAACACAAAGTACTACATTGGTCATATGAAATTTTTTCCAGCTCTATACAAAAACCCACATAAATATTAATTGTAATAACTGATACAAATATCAACTTCTATATATCCAAAAAACACAAAACTTGCTCATTACAAAAATTCAGCACTTTAGCTACTGCTTTTAGAATGATCAAGATTTATTTTTGTAACAACTAAATAAAATTCTAAACATACCTGAAGTCAAAACATTGTGGCCGGAGAGAAAAAATTACAAATACTACTAAGACAAAAAAAGCCACCCGAATTTTTGTTATACCCATTGTATTTTTTGTATTATTCGTATTGAGAGATTAAAATGCTGAGTTTTGCTTTGATTTGATTAATAGAGGTTCTATTATATAACATTTGGTTTGAGGATTTTTTATTATTAAATTACTTTTCAAAATTGTGAATAGACATGATTTGTAACTGATTTTTTGCGTGTATTATTGAAAAAGTCTATGACACATGTCAATATGGTCAAAATAATATATTGCATATCTTCATATCATAATGACTAATCAATCTATATAATGCAAGATCTCATTGTTGAAAAGTTATGTGATATCATCACTGTGTTTAGTAAAATTTGTTTTGAAAAAGGTTTATTAGTATAACTTTGACTAGTAAATACTGTTAAAGGCATTAAATTCTCTTTTATAGTACAACTTCTTAGTCTAATCCATATGTGAGTCTGCAGATAAGGAAAAAAAAAAATCTCTACTTTAGTAGACAGATAGTATACTAAAGACACAAACTTTGGCGTAGTAAAAGACCAAAGCTTAGTTCCATGGAAGGTTTTACCTTAATGAGTTTCCTTGGTTAAAACCAAATTGCTGAAAACACATTCAAATTCTTATATTCAACTTGCGATTGTGAACCAACTACCTTTTCATCCTGGAGAAGCATGTACACCTCCCATGGAAGAGGCGGAGAAGTGATGAGTTGCAGAAAAAAAAAAAAAAAACATCCTTATTTATTTATAGAGAAGTAGATTTCTCAGTAACCATGGAAGAGGAGGAGGTGAAACTGAATGCGACAAAGTGGGAGAAGTGATTAAAGTCACGTTATTGGAAACCTCAATTACCTGATTTACAGTCGGGGTAACTTTTGGTACTGCGTGACAGCAGCCCAATTACTTGCCTGGATGTGTAATGGCAATGGGCCATGGAAAAACAAAAGTCCAACTATTAAACCTGGAGCAAAGTCGGGAATATGCAAGGTTTTTCAAAACGCTGCCGTGTGGTATTCTTTTGTTAATGTTGTGATGATCTATGATCTTTTTAATATTTATTTAAAATAGTAAAAAGACATAAAAAGGGTTATTTAAAATTATTTCATTTTTAAATATTTTCTTACTTTCTTTTTCGAAAACATGTCTCAAACAGAGCTATGAAGTTTCATCTAAGTTACTTTAGCCAAAGCATCAGCTTCACTACTTCAGCATTGAGTTGAAATATTTTTTCTTACTATGTATAAATATTCTGATTGTTATTTTTTTATAAGCAAAATAAATCATAGATAAGTAGTTCTTTATTGTAAAAAACCACCCATTTTTTGTGTTACCCATTGTATTACCTGCATTGAGAAATTAAAATGCTGGTTTGTTTTGCTTTTGATTTGGTTTGGAAGAGAGGTTCTGTCTATATAACATTTGGTCTTGGGAAATTTTATTTTTAGAGGTTGTTCCTTATGTTCCTTATGTACAGTCTTACAATAACCATTTTTTTATGTGATGGCTTAGGCCGCCCAAAAAGATGGAAAAACGACACAACTAATAGATAATTCAAATGTTATACCCACTTTAGTGGCATGACCACATTGGATCGAGCTGTTGATTGGGGCTTCACAATATTTCATATAATTCATCAATTTTTCTATCACTTTTGTATCTTAAAGATATTGTAAAGATTTATGTATTTTTATTAGCAATAGTAAAAAATATGACCTTAAAATAGTTATTTTTGCATGTTTACTCTGTTTCTGCTCAGCCAATAACTCCAACAGCAACAATGTCTACACGCTGGAGATGTGTATCTGGTCTGGACAAGGACGGAATGCATGTGTTCTATGCTTGATTTATCATTTCTTAGAATAATGTTTTTTATTTTATTTTTGTATTATGTGTTTGTTACTGAATATTCTGTATTTAGAATCTGTTAAAAAAATTTTTTTGACAAGAGAATCTGTAAAATTTTAATATTTGAATTTTATTTGATTTTGGTACATTAAAACAAATTTGGATAACTAACCTATCATGTATTATTGGGGGAGAAAAGAAGTTTTATACCTACTAAAAACAAAAGATGACAGAACAAATTCAATAACAAAATAAAAATAAAATATAAGAACTTTAAACTTATATAAAACAATATATTTATTATTTTATAATTTATGCGAAAATTTTAATCCAATCATGAATATAAAAATATTAAAATAAATGAAAGATATAAGTTGAAGTATCTAAAGTATTATTTAATTAAGTATTTTTGAAAGTTTAAATTTTGATAGGATTGTCAATTTCATATATACATAATTTCATCTTTTATCTGAGATATCAGGTATTATCATAAGAAAACAAATAAAACATATATTTAACACATTTTTAGAAAAATAAGCAAAAAAATATTAGATTACTGGGTTTATTAGATTATGCTTACACAAATAAACAAATAAAAATGTTATGTGTAGCTCTTGGCTGTTGATGTAAGGTCATCTCCAACCAAACTACAAAACACCATTTTAGTGTAGTTTTTACATCAAATCTTTCTCCAACTCAATTGCAAAATTACACTATTTTAGTGCAACACTATAATTCAACACCAAATTTAGTGTGACACTATTCACCACACTAAAATATTATTCACCACACTAAAATACTATTCACTTATTTTATTAATAAAACATACAATTAAATAAATGATAAATAGAAAAATAAATACATATAATACTATAAAATAATTTTTAGTGTGAAGTTTAGTGTTATGGTTGGAGATGAATTTTATTTTAGTACTAAAATTACACTAAAATAGGATTTTGGGTTGGAGATGCTCTTAATAACAGTATTTGCCGAGAAATCAACACGTTTTCCATGTGAAACATGTTGTGTCATATGTATATTTAATACTAGAGTTGGATCCGCAACCCGCGCGGATGTCATTTTTTTAACAAAATGAATAAATTATATATATTATAATATTATAGATATATAACTTTTTTATATTACATATATTTTTAAAGTTACATATTTGTTTTAAATGACATGTCTGAACATAACATGTTCATTGTTTATAAGTTGTAATTTATTGTTTCAAATATTCAATTCCTTTAGTGATTTGTTTATATCAATGTATATGTACTTTGTAAGAAATTGTAATCTAATCTATTAAAACAATATATATATATATATATATATATGAATATATGTTTATTATATATTAATTTTTAAAATGGTGAAATTCTAATTTTATGTTCCTTATAATTTAACTAATATAAATCAATTTTGGCATATATATATTAGTATAATGTACCTAATCTACATTTAATCTATTAATAGTATAAATATTAGTAAGTGAAGTGATAAATTGTATAATGGGCCCATGTACTGTATTAATATACTAGGGGGTTTCCGGCGCTACGCGCCAGTTTTTTTACATTATATTTACTTTTTGATGTAACAATTTAAAAAAAATATAATTTGGCTGCTAATTTACACACTGGTTTTTCAACATTATATTGTTTTGTTTTTCGATGTAACAATTCAAATATATAAATTAGCTGCTAATATGTATTTAATGTGATTCTATAAATGTAAAAATATTTTCTTGGCATCTTAAAGGAAACTATTTTCTAAAGATATATTTTTGACCAAAAATGTTAAATTGTTGGTCAATAACATATTATTTTACTAAACAATTTAAATTTTAATTAAAAATACCATTTCACTTTGTACTTTTTATTGAATATGCGTGTGAATATAATACTAAAGATATATTGTTTTTGCTTTATTCCATATCAATTAGTTTTAGAATTATTGGATGAATTAAGTTATATTTAAATAAATTAGTGGATAATATAATGCATTTTAAATAAAAATATGTTGATTCATTCTGTACTTTTCAATCCTTGTAAAATGTTTAATAAGAATTGGGTATAATTATACAATTTTAGAAGAGATATATGGGTAATAGATAGTCACATCACTTTTATCTCATAATTGTCTTTTGAAATATTAAAACTGGGTTTGTTTTGTTAATTTGGATCCCTAATGACGTAGGAACAAAAGTGAATATTATCGAACAAATTATAACGACATATCACATACATAAGTTATATAATATACTCGAATACATTTCTTCATGGGGTCAAAGACACTGAATATATAATCATTTATCTCCTCACGCTTATCCCTCTTCTCGAATACGTTTCGCCGTATGCAAAGCTAATGACAATGGTCAACATAGGATTAAATTTTCACATGTTCTTATATCTCTCACTTCAGATAACAGTCTCTTGTTTGGTGAATTAGGTGGCGCATTTTCTCTCTGTTATTCGCTCTGTAGACACGCAGAAGAGAACACTATCACAAACCAACACTGTACAGATGACGAGCTAATAATGTACTACATTTTATGAGCATACTTTTACAGCACAGACCAGGCGATGGTTAGAAAAGGTCCCTCTAGGAAAAATTTCATTCTTATTCTCGTTCTTGTCGGTACGTGCATGGTCCTCGGCTATGGAATCCTTGCTCCTTCCATCACTGGCATATCATTCCCTTACCACCTTACACTCTACAGAGAGTATTTTCATTGTTTTTACTATCTTATAGTTCTGTTCGCTGCGGATAGCCTGGCCTCAGTGGAAACCTATGTCATATATAGTATTACTGTATTAGCCACTACGTTAAGTTCTCTTTTTAAACAGTGAGTGTTGGCGCATTGTGACTAACTCATACAAAAATGTTGTTCATACCTCAAAATGTTCTTGCTTCTTTCATCATCCTCGAACTTCTGCAATGAAAGAAAAACATAATAGAACAATCTGTCACACACATCAATCAGATAGAGAAAGTTTGTGCGGGCATTTACGTTGGACGGAGGAAGAAAATAAGAATATTGATAAAGGCGTTTTCTTAACGTTTTAATAAGAAAGATGTGATCATGGCTAACGCACTGGTCATACAAATTAACTCTTAAAATCCAAATATTCACTTACAAAGATATCACTTATTTACAAAAACTAACAACTTGTACTATGCCCCTTGGCTTTGCTGCGTGACTCAGCGCAGCCTTTTTCTGATGATAATACATAGTTTTGATCGTATCCAATACCCAACCTCTGCTGTCACTCATCTATCCTTTGGTCATCAGTGAAATCAAAAGGAGTTCCCTTTCCCGGTAAAATCTTGCATGTAGGACTTGTGTTGATCCACAGGGGTCTGCACACCCCGAATCTGGATTCTGCGATGACAGAATACTTCTTGAGTCGTGACCCACCAAGTTCCAGTATGTTTGCTTAGCTTAGCTAAGCTAATCAGAGTGTTTTTGTTGTCCGTAGCTGTCTCCTTGTCAAGTATTATGATCGTTGCTGACGGGAGAGTGAATGTCATACATGACAGAAACTGAACCGAGACAACCTGTCAAAGTAACCATAGATATTATATCTTTAGTAAATCGAATCCAAGAGATATAACGTAAGATACAAGAAAAATATTTTTACCACAAATTAATCCATATATAGATGTAGGGACCTCCCATTGGAGTGATGAAAGGTTTTCACCAGTCTTTTGTATGCTTTGCGATTTCTCTTATCTTCTTATTGAGACTTTTGTTATCACCTGCAGATATAGTAACATTTATGTTTTACACAAATCTGATTAGCATTGCAAAATGCTATACAATCATACAGAAAAAGAGAGAAGCTTTACATACCTTGGAGGCTGTATGAAGTCATTTACTGTACCATTTCTGCCAAGAATAATACTCTATTCAGCAATATTGGATGATCAGTGAGAACCCAAACATACACCTTTGTGAACTACATATTGAAAAAAAGACATACATACAAAAAACAGGTGGTTATGGTTGATGTCTCTTATTCACCTCATTTAAATATTCTGGCCCAGCAGTGTAACCTGCATATACAAAGAAGCCTCTCTTACTAAACCCTGGAGTTTTAGAACTGTATTAATTGTAAAACCATAGTAATTTTCAGAGTGAGAATAGAATTTCAACAGAAATAGTTTACATTTCCGAAAGTTATGCTACCTATAAGATCCTACCAAGATGGGTTTGAAACATATACTGATTGGTTGGCACCTGAGTCCAAAATACAAACTGCTCAAGCTAAGATTTAACTTTACTGATAAACAAATGATGAAGCAAATATATAGGGGCAAAAACTAGATTTAGGACTTCAATTGGTTTCACATGCTGCACAAAACCACTGGATCGAACAATTGGAGATGTACAACATAATTTGGATAATTGTTTGAGCAGAAGACACATATTCTTACGCAAGAGCCCTGACTTTGGGTGCCTTCCAGAACAAAAGAGAATACTTGGATTCATCCAGGCATCAATGGAGGAAACACTATCATTGATTCAGTATAACTCATCTTCCGTCAGATTTCCACGAACCCAAAAATCCGATTCCATCCTTTAGTGGCTTGTCCGGTAAATCCAACATCGCATCGAGCTAGTTAACTTAAAATAAATCCAAGGAGTAAGTATATTTATGAATGAAACCAAACATAACCCAGAGAGAAAGAAATAAGCAATACCTGTAGATGTTCCAGCCATAGCTTTACAAACGAAATCGTCAAGACAAAGCCCTTCCAATCATGGAAGCGGAAGATGCTTTCAAACAGGATTGTGGAGAGGCAAGTTTAAAAATGCGAAGACCTAAAGAGAAATCATCAATAAATGAGAAGATTAATGGTAAAAATCTGAAACGTTGGAGAGGCGTCTTGACGGTGGGATAAGGCATGGCGATTCTGCTCTCCAACTCCGACATCGAGAATGAATAAACATGTTTGTAAACAACCTGTGAATCCAGTATGAGCATATCCATTCTCATCAGCTTTCCACCACAGTGGACGTTTCTGGTTTCCCAGAACCGAAGCATTAATGTTCAATGCAAATTCTTATAAAACGGGGAAGATAAATCTGAAGACAACCGGACAATTCTTAAACGGAACTCACATTTGTATCAAGCAAAAACATATCAACTGACATGAGCTCATCACCGAGCCTGATATTCCTCGCCTCCAAGAAACTCAATAGCCTAAACTCAACCGTGGAAGAACATCTTCCAGACTTCAAATCGGAAAGGAAAACTTGAGAGTTAGCCATTTTTCAGTAAATAAATAGATTGATATCTTCTAGTAGATTGATAGGATGAATCCGTAATCGCCTTCGAAGAGAAAAGGTGTCATTGAATATAGATCGTGTACAATGAATTTAAGAATATATGTAAGAAGGTTGAATCCGTAACCGATTGATCTCTGGATCGGTAAGAAGAAGATGAACAATTTGTGCAAACCCCTAGAATCGTTACGACGGAGAAGAGAGAGTTCTGAAAAAAATATAAGACACGCAGCATTTGGCATAGCATATATATTTGCGATTTATATTGGAACGGGCTTTCAAAAGCAACACGCACAAACCTTTTTTTTAACACCAGATTGATTAATAACTTCAAACAACTAATACAGAGAGGTGGCCATACGCAGAGCATTTTTTGCCAAAGAGTCTGCAATCAAGTTCTGAGAACAAGGAACAAAGGAAAATAAAATAGAAGCAAAAGACAGGGATAAGAACTCGATATCAGAGAGAACCTCGTAGAGCTCCACTGAATAAGACTTCGAGTTGATAGCTCTAACGAGTTATTGAGAGTCGGATCGGAACCAGACTTTGGAGAGAAGACTTTGCTGTGCCGCTAGGACAGCCTCACACATAGCCAGTGCTTCAGCCATCAGAGGCGAGGAGACTACAGGGAGTGATTTCGACATATGTTGGACCGCAGATTGTATAGAACCGTCGAACACCCACCCTAAACCCGCTGTGCCCGTATCTTTTGACCATGCTGCATCCGTATTGCAGGTCACTGCAAAGGACGATGAGAGATGTGGCATGGTAATTTTGTGTTGTGCTGCTTGCCATTCACGAGTCGAGGACAAGGCAAAGGAGGTAGTAACCCGAGCAGATACTTGTCGATTCTCAAACAACAGAAGGTTTCTCGCATACCAAAGATACCAGAAAATCCAAGATGAGACATTAACAGATAGTCCAGTTGGTGGGAGACAGATCAGGGAGAGAGACTCCCGAAGAGCTGATGAGAGAGTATCATGTCCAGTAGTTATGAAAGGCTGCTTGATCGGTACCGAGGTCCAAACCTGGATGGCAAAGGGACAGTGAAAGAACAAGTGGAGTGCAGTTTCAAAAGCACCACAGTGTGGACAGCCCGTGAGTGAGGACAAACCTCGTGTTGCTAGGTTTTCTCCAAGAGCCAGAGCTGATCCTCTGCAAAGTTTCCAGAGAAATAACTGCAATTTCGGTGATGTAGTGACCGACCACACTACCTTATACCAGTCAAAGGCCTCCTCATGTGGGTCTTCTTGGGCGTGGGGTTCCTGTAACTCCTGGAGGGCTAGGTAGCCTGATTTTACAGAGTAGATGCCCGATCTGGTCCCATACCAGCAGAAAGTGTCATGTGCTCCCAAACGGCTTGGGACAATGCGAGTGATTTGGGCAGCTAGGTTTGGGAAAATTTCTTCAACTCTACTGACGATCCACTGCGCAGAATCGTGAGTGAGAAAATCCGCTACCACTAGGTCCTGATCACATTCTCTAGGCGGCCCAAATGGACGAAGATAAGTTGACGTTGAGACCCATGCTTCCTTCCAAATATTAGTTGTCATGCCATTTCCTATAGCTTTTCCAAGGTGTGATTCCAACAAATCTCTACCAATTAAGATGCCTCTCCAGCCGTGAGAGGTTGTTTGAGGGCACCCGACGGATCGAAAGGTACTTTTCGTGCAATATTTTCCCAGTAAGATGCGGGATAGAAGGCTGTCCGGTCGAACCAAGATCCGCCAGGCTAGTTTGGCCAGAAGTGCAATGTTGAAATCATGAATGTCCTGGATGCCAAGTCCTCCTGCTGACTTTGGCTTCGTAAGCTTATCCCAAGCTATCCAGCACATCTTCTGCTTTGCCGGGGCATCATCCCACTAGAACCTTGTGAGAACAGATTGTATTTGTTTACAAAGGCTCATAGGCAATTCGAAGCATGACATGGAGTACGTCGGGATTGCCGAGAGGACTGATTTGAGCATAATGAGTTTCCCAGCTGGAGAGAGGCGTTGAGAGGACCAAGAGATTGCCTTCTGCTGGATCCGATCCACAATTGATGCAAAGAGATCTCTCTTACGTCTACCGAAGTGTTCCGGGAGGCCAAGATACTTCCCAACTCTGCCTTCTTTCTCTATACCAAGGATAAGTTTGACACAAGATTTGGTCACCTGTGGTGTTTTAGATGAGAAGGAGATGGAAGACTTCATGACATTGATGAGTTGCCCGGAAGCAGCTTCGTGTTGTCGGAGAATATCACGAAGGGAAGTTGCGCTATGTTCGTCCGCTTTAATAAAGAACATAGTATCATCGGCGAAGAGTAGATGGTTCGGCCTGGGGCATTGGCTAGCAAGCTTGATTCCCATCATAAGGCCACTTTTTTGGGCTTTTCATAGACCTTAAAGGACTTCTCCGCACAAGATGAATAGATATGGGGATAGAGGATCACTCTGTCTGATGCCTCGTTGCGGACAGACAGTACCATAAGCCGAGTCGTTGACTAGATAGGAGTAGGAGACTGTCGTGACGCATTGCATGATCCAATCCCGGAATTTTGCGTCAAACCCCAGTCTATCAAAAACCTCCTGAATAAAGGCCCATTCTAATATGTCGTAAGCCTTACTCATATCTGTTTTTACCGCCATAAAGCAGTTGATCTTTGCCTCCGAGGTCTTGAGGTAATGGAGCATTTCATGTGTGATCAACACATTGTCGGAAATGGCTCGTCCGGGTAGAAAAGCTGACTGGTTTTCTGCAATAATATCACCTAGAATCGGGCGTAGCCGGAGCGAAAGAATCTTGGCTATGATCATGTAGTAGACGCTACAAAGTGCGATGGGCCTGAAGTCTGAAATAAGTTTTGGTCCTTGAATCTTTGGGATGAGTCTGACATGGGTCGTGTTGATGTTGCACGCCATGATCCCTGTCTCAAAGAACCTTTGTATTTCCGAGATGTTACTAGAACTTATGGCAGCCCAGTTGGATTGAAAAAAGCTAGCGGAGAATCCATCAGGCCCAGGAGCTTTGTCTGGATGCATCGAGAACAAGGCTTTATTTATTTCCGAGGGCGTCGGAGGGCACACCAGGAGCTCGTTCATGCTTGGAGTGACTTTTGATGAGATCGCATTTAGGACTATGGCAGTGGGTTCTGCATTCGTTGCTGTAAATAGCAAACTGAAAAAATTGGCTATCTCCCCACTGATCAGTTCCTCTTCATATAGAATTTCACCTTGGGAGTTCTCCAGGAGTGTCAGGCGGTTTCGACTTTGTCTCCCCTTTGCGACTGCATGGAAGTAACTAGTATTTTTGTCTCCCAAAGTTAACCAGAGTATGCGGCTGCGCTGTTTCCAAAAGCTTTCATCTTCTTTATAGGTGGCAAGGAGTTCTGAGTTTAGAATCGAGATTTGTTCTTCTTCTAGTGTGTCGCTTGTCATAACTTTGTCGATGTCCGCCTGTAATTTCTCAATAACACGACGGCTATTAGAGTGGTGCTTTCTACACCATGAAGAGATGACTCGTCGGCAGGCAGTCAGGCATTGAATCACCGAAAGAGAGGGAGATGCATTCCATGTGGAGTCAATGAGGTTCCTGATCTCCTCATTATCTTTGAGACGCCGGTCATAGTGGAATAGTCGTGCTGTCTTCTTCTTCGTGGCATCCAGCACAGTGAGGAGAGGTCTATGGTCAGAGCCGTCGAAGCGGAGATAATGGCTTCTTACCATGGGGAATAAATCATGCCATGCACTATTAATAAGTGTTCGATCGAGGCGGCAGTGGACTACATGTTTGTGGCGTATTCCCCGCCAGGACAGAAAATTTCCAGTATGACGCATATCAAATAAATCTGTTTGCGCTAGAAAGCTTTGGAAGCTGCTGAAAGAGCTCTCAGGTCTTTGAGAACCCCCTGATTTTTCGCTATTATCAGTTATCTCATTGAGATCACCTGTAACGATCCAAGGTCTGTTTCTATCAGCAAACAGAGTTGTTAAAGAATTCCAGAATTGGGGCCGACACGAGATATCAGGTTCACCATAAACAAAGGAGGCAAGGAAGTCCTGGCTTTTAAATTTAATAATAGTGTCGATAACATTGTGAGAGGTGGAAACAACAGATACATCAACTTCATTTGTCCAAAGTAAAGCTAAGCCTCCTCCACCAGGAGAGTGAGGAGAAACAAGGTGGTGTGCATCATAATTAAGAAAGCGAAGTTCATCAGTGACGAAAGCATCCGGGTTCTTTGTTTCCATGAGGAACAAATTAGTGGGTTTGATACGCTTCCGTATGTCCCCTAAGCGTTGAATTGTTGCAGGGTTCCCCAACCACAACAATTCCAGCTGAGTAGTGTTAAGGAAGAGGAGGAAGCCGGTGGTGAAAATCCACCTGTGGCTCGTCCTCATCCCGGAGAAGGGGTTGATGTTGTGATGGCTTGCGTCTAGCTGCTGTTCTGGATGTCGATTGGTGACTATCCGAGGTATTCCTGCAGTTTGATGGTCCCCCTGGTGAAGCTTGGGATCTGGCTATGTTGCGCTTTCTTGAACTAGCTCCTGGGAGATGGCGAGGGCTTGGGTTCTGCTTCCTTAGGGTTGGGGGACGTCCCCTCCTTCTTGGTTGTGTTACAATGTCGGAGGAAGGTAGCAGGATAGGCATATCTTCCTATTGTGTGATCTGATTCGCAGAGATAGTTGCGGGTGCAATATTCTCAGTGTGCTCCTCAGTCTGTACCACCACTGGCTGAGATTGTTGCTGGGCTGCCACCGCAGATGCTATGATGCTGGCAGCTGTTTTTTTTCATGAGGCCATGGATCTCTCCATCAAGCATCCGTTGTCTTCTTGCTGCGCTTTCGATGGGGTCTGGGACATTTGTGTATTGGTATGTGGCTTCTCGTAGCTCATTCATCACCTGTTCCATTGAAGGTGTAGCTTCAAGCCTTTGTTGACAGGGGCTAGCTCTAGTAGGGGCCTCACGGTGGTTGTCAGGAATCGTGTCGTGGGTGGTGCTAGTGAGATTGCGAATAGGAGATCGGTTATAGCAATCATCAGCTCCTCTGTTATCCGGAGCAGGGGTTGTCGAGGGGAAAATCTGTCTTTTACGTTTTCCTTGTGAGAGAGAGTTCCTGTCTCGAGCCGTCGAGTATGGTGGAGACAAACGAGGATGGGCCTGTCGTGCTGATCCCTCATTCTCTAGTGGTGAGTTACGTCGAGGTGCACTCACATTGCGTTCATGTGTAGGGGATTGGGTCATTCCTTCACTCGCTAGAGCCTCATATCGATCGACTCTTTTGTGGGTTGGGGCAATCTTGTTCCTTGGACCGTGAGTTCTAGAATTAGTAGCAGGAATTCTGTCGCCAAAAGGTTTGCCGTGTCGATCAAGGCGTTGGCTAAACTCTTCATGGTTTGTGTGATGAGATGATGTATGTGTGGTAACCTGCATCTCCTTTTTCTGGTTCACCATGGTCTGTACTTGAAGCGCTGGGGCTTATGCCGGTACAATGTTCGCTTCAGAGAGTTTCTCAGGGCACTGAAAGCACAGGTGAGAAAGGCGATGACAGATGGAGCAGTAGTTGCCTAACTTCTCATACTCTAGTGTTATGAGGCTCGCTTCTCCGGAATCAAATTCTAGGATTAAATCCATGATAAGAGGCTTGAGGCCATCCATCGTCACCCTGACCCGCGTTGATGATCTTGTAACTTCATAGTTATCTAGTTCGCCAAGTTCCATTTCCATATTTTGGACTACTTTCTCGTCCCAGTAGTGCAGCGGGATTCCTTCAAGTTAATCCAGAAAGGGATTTGAGATGGGAAGGAGGCTGAGATAATTGGTTCCCAACGCTGAATTAGGAGCATCCATCTACCAAACTGGTAGGGTCTATTATGGAGAACTGAGTGTAGATCCTCTTCATTTGTAAAGCGGAACTGGAATGAATCATTCCCTAGGTCTGAGCCTGTTGTGCGACCCACCATATTCCAGTGTGTTGGTAGGTAGGGAAGAACTGCATCCATTGGTTGTTCCTTAGGGTTGGTCAAGCGACCCACCAGAGTAAGAACATTTTCTTTAATTAGTACAGAAGGGTCGAAATCCGGAACTCTGATGCGGATGCGTGGTTGTTTCGTTTGTCCAGTGGAGATAGCTTTTCCTTTTTCTTCTGCCGTAAATCTTGTCATCGTGTGAGGCGAGCTTGAGCTTAGTGAGTGAAACGGTGAACGGTTTGACTTCCAGTAGCGAAAATGGCGGAGAGAGATACAGGCGAGGAGTGTTTATCGCCGGAGATGGTCGTTGGAAACAGAGAAACAGAGAGGTATAACCGCAGAGAAGTAGAGTAGTAGAGGAGCATATGTCGACTCCACACTATTCACGCACAAACCAAAATGTAAATATTTAAGCCCAAACCGATTTTGTACACTACAATGAGATGATGCACTTTGTTAGGCGTACACGTGTCAGCTCGGGAGACCATCAATTACTGACATGGCACTGTAGAATGAGAGAATATTCTGCTTTATAGTAATAGATTAAACTGACACTTAATAATACATGGTAACCTTCAAAGTATTAATAATATTATCTTACACGTTTTTGGAAAATTTTGAGTTTAGTTAGTTAAACCATGACAAAAAAAAACAAAAAAAAATCATTATAAAGCCAATGATTTTACAAAAAATATGTATTTTTCTTGATTCTCCTTATTATTATCATGTGATTCACACACTAACCATGAAACTTAAAGAATCATCTTAAAACAAATAAGTGATTTTCATTTTTCTTGATGCTCGTTATTTTGGGTTAGATTTTCCGTAAAATAAAAGATCTCTCAATTAAGTAATTGTATTAATATAGATATACACATGTATACATAAATTAAGAACTCTAATGGATAGAACTCCCCTTCCCCCTCTCCCTCCACAAATAAGTAATTTATGTATATACACATATATACATAAATTAACAAAATACGTTTTTCTTGACTCTCCTTACTATTGTCTTGCGATTCACACACTGACTATGAAACTGAAGGAATCATCTTAAAACAAATAAGTAATTTACATTTTTCTTGATGTTCGTTATTTTGGGTTAGGTTTTCCGTAAAATTAAAGACCCCATAATTAAGTAACAATATTAATATATATATACACATATATACATAAATTAAGAACTCGAATGGATAGAACTCCTCTCTCCTGTTGATTCGAAATATGAAAACGTTTCGGTAAAATTCTATTCAGCAAATTAAAAAAATAGACAAATCATTCGAGAAACTATTACTTGTTCTCTCTATAAATAAATATAAACGAGATGAAATTAAACAAATTAGAACTAGATGCTGAGAGTCTGATTAGCAAGATGTGTTTGGATTATTTTTACAATGGTATGATTTTGCATCTTTAGTTACCTATAATTATATAAGAGTCTGATTAGCAAGATGTGTTTGGATTATTTTTACAATGGTATGATTTTGCATTTTTAATTACCTATAATTATATAATAATTAAAAATAAATATCAAAAGAAATTCAAACTGGTTTGGTTTATCATGGTAAACTCTCTTAGTTACTACTTCTATGATATTAAAATATATTTTTTTAAAAAAAAATTAATGCCCTTAACAGTATTTACTAGCCAAACTTAAATTAATTTAAAGTTTTTTCAAAACAAAATTCACTAAGTTAATACAGTTTGTTAAAAGTATATATGTAGATATCTTTATGCTAAGTTCGGTCAACTTAGACCTGGGCGTTTTTACCCCAGTCAAATTCTCTATCTAAACCCCGAACTTAGAAAAACCAAAATTCAATCTGAATCGTTATATAAAATATTTGAATGAGATTTAATATCTCAATACTTCGGATTTTGTGTACAATCCGAACCAAATCGAAATCTAAACTAAAATTTAAAAATACATGAAATTAGTTAAATATGTTAATGTTTTTATATATTTTAAGGTAATATAGATGTTTTAGAGTATTTTAAAGATTTTTTAATTTATTTTATTTGTTATTTTGAGTACATTTTAGTTAGTTTATGTATAGTTTTTAATTCGATTTATGAATAATTTATATTTTGAGTATTTTGATCAGTTTTTTCATTTTTAATATCATTTGGCGATTTTAGACATGAGTTATAATCCTATCCGAACAGATTTTGAAAACAACTGAAATGAACTTAATCGGATAATTAGTAAAAGCCGGATGAACTGATGAGCATAATACCAAAAATCAAAATATCTAAAACAACCGAACCAAATCCGAGGGCCCTGAACGCTTGCATCAAATCCATATTAATAATTGTTCACTTTCAATTTAAAAAAATCCTTTTGTAGATTAGAGTCAAGTCAAAATTAAAATGCAAATAATAATAGCACCGTTTTAGTGGTTGGTGATGTGGTAAACACAGTGATGATTTCAAATAACTATTCAACAACGAGATCTTGCATTTACTAATATATTGATTAGTCATAATGATATGAGGATATGCAATATATTATTTTGACCATATTGACATGTGTCATATTGATATGAGGGTATGTTATTGGCTATGGTTCTGTAGTCTTTGCTTGTTATTTTAAGTATGTCCAGGTTTGATTTTGTCTCCAAGATTGTATCTGTGCAATCGCCGGCTATTGTCTCCAGGGTTGTATTTTAAAATCGCTGACTCTAAGTTATGGTGTCAGTTCATTACGACAGCCTTTGTAACATGCCTTTCGGCTAATCCAGTTTGGAATCAATATAACAACAACAGATGACAAAAAAAAAGACATGTGTCATATTTTTTTTTTCAATAATACACGCAAAAAATCAGATACAAAACATGTTTACTCACAATTTTGAAAGTCATTTAATAAAAAAAAATCCTAAGACCAAATGTTATATAAATAGAACCTCTCTTAAGCAAATCAAAAACAAAACACAGCATTTTAATCTCTCAATACAGATAATACAAAAAAATTACAATGGGTATCACAAAAACTCGGGTGTTTTTTTTTGTCTTAGTATTATTTGAAATTTTTGTCTCCAACCACAATGTTTTTGCTTCAGGTATGTTTAAATTTTTATTTAGTTGTCACAAAAATAAATATTTGAAATTTTTTCTCCAACCACAATGTTTTTGCTTCAGATATGTTTAAATATTTATTTAGTTGTTACAAAAATAAGTCTTGATCATTTTAAAAGCAGTAGCTGAAAATGCTGAATTTGTAATGAGCAAGTTTTGTGTTTTTTGGATAGATATTGGTATCAATTATTACAATTAATATTTATGTGGGTTTTTGTATAGAGCTGGAAAAAATTTCATATGACCACTGCAGTACTTTGTGTTCGGATCACTACGCATGGCACGAATGTTGGTTTGACTGCTTTAAAGAAGGCTTTCAGGGTCAAGGGGTGTGTGCTTCTCCTTCTCCTAATGTTCCTAAGAAATGTTGTTGTCAAACTGAACCGTCAAACTCATTCCTTCATTTCTAATGCAGCAATTCGAGTTTTTTTGTAACAAAAACATGTTATAAGAAACTACTTATTTGTGATCTATTTGCTTCTAAATCAATGTATTTTCTAAATTAAATGACGTTTTATTACGTTTAAATATTCAAAAAAAATCTTTTTTGTCTATTGCATATATTATTTATATGAGTCTTAGGGCATCTCCAGTGGAGCACTATTTTCTCTTCTATAATTCACTTTATTTTAGAATAACTCTATTATAGAGTTGGTTTTACTCCAATGGTTAACTCTATAATAGAGTGACTTTATAATAGAGGGATGCAACCATTTTACTCTATATTTGGAGTAAAATGATTATATCCCTCTATTTTTCACTCTCTTATAGAATCACTCTATTATAGAATTAACCATTGGACTAAAACTAATTCTATAGTAGACTTGCTCTAAAATAGAGTGAATTCTAGAGGAGAAAATAGTGTTCCATTGGAGATGGTCTTAATACGAGTTGTTACAAGTGTCTAAGATTCAATCCACTGAGTTTAGCCAAAAAATAATCATGATATGATCTATATCCATCCACGTGTCATGTCTTCTCCATGCTGTCGATCGAATTTGGGTGTCAGAAGGACGAAGCCTCAAACTCACCGGAGAGGCGATGATCCAACCCACTTAATCACTTGTTTGCTTCCTCTTTTTTATCTCGTTTCTATTTATTAATAGAGAATGGTTTGTCAAATGATTTGTCTTTTTTTTTAATTGGCTGAATATGCTTTGCGATTGTTTGCCTTCAAACTATTGTTATGGGAGGACAAAAAAAATTAATGACTATTATGACTCAATCTACATTCATTATCTATGTTGAAAATAATTCAATTTTAATAAAATTAAATTTACATATTTAGAAATGTTTATAATTATATGATTTGGATTTTTTCCCTATCAAAATATTTTTTATAAATTTTATAAATTATTTTTAAAATTTACTGAATGAGAAGACTTCTTTGTAAGTCTTCTTAGGCGGAGGGTTATAATGGTAAAAATCAATACAAGTTTTTTGTTTGGTCATAAAAAAATTGTTGCAATTTATTAATTTTTTTGGGTTACTTTTGCATTTGATTGAATTTGAAGTACATTATTATATTTAAAATCAAATTTTTGAGTTATATTTGGTAAATCCCCATAAAATATTGAGGCCTATCACATGAATATAAGACCAGAGACTTATTTAACAGAATTAGGCATAGTGTGAAACACATTTTGTAAAAGTTTACACATGTCTTGAGATCACACTCACACTCTCTATGTTCCAAGTATTGTACACAATGATCAAGATAAAGGCATGAACATGATACATCAAACAGTGAAAAGCAGGAGCATCCTCATCATTATCCCATCGCGTCCTCTTTTCCCATCATCCAATCCTTATCTCAAATTACACACGCAAAGACTTCACCTTTATACCCCAAAAACACCAACAAACCAAGCCGCTATGTTTTCCAAAAAATATCTACTACCGCAACCAAATTCTTTTGTAAAATATAGTTGCTTCTTCCGTAGAACCTTTTTAAATCAATGATGGCTTAATGATAACCATCAAGCTATCTCAGTCTACTCCGACTAAAATCCTACAACATACCAAAAAGGGATACGAAGCAGGAAGCTTGAAGAAACCATTATCAGATAGGAGATAGCATATCCAAACTTAAGAAAATGGAGCATAGAGAGACACATTTAGCTGAACTACGGAGTAAATGATCCATTACTAACTAGTCAACTTACTCAAACACTCTAAATCCTTCCCCGTTCATATCTTTTAACACTACAAGAAAACAGGCACATACCGAGGGCCAAAATCGTCGGTATGTCGTCGGAATAACCGTATTCCGACGACATACCGAGGAAAATTGTCCTCGGAAAAACTCCTCGGAATTTCAATTTCCCTCGAAATTCCCTCGGAATTTTCTGACGGAATTCCGAGGAAACAAAATTCCGAGGAAACTTTGAGGATAACTGTTCCTCGGAAAAGTCGTCGGAAAATACCGAGGACGCAAGCCCTCGGTATATATACCGAGGACACTTCCGAAGGACAAATCCTCGGAAGTTCCGACGAATTATACCGAGGAGGCTTGCCCTCGGAAAATTCCGAGGACTTTCTCCCTCGGAATAGTCCGACGACAATGGTCGTCGGACTATTCCGAGGGAGAAAGTCCTCGGAAATTTCCGAGGGCAAGCTTCGTCGGTATATTCCGAGAATTGTGATCGTCGGAATATTCCGAGGGAAATCTTCCTCGGAATATCCAAAAAAATTAATTTTTAAAAAAATTAATTTTTTTAAAAAAATTAAATTTTTTGAAATTTAAATTCGAAAATATAAAATTAAAATTAAAATAGAAAACATATTATATAAAATTCAAAGTAGTACAAATAAAAATAAAACATTCCGAGTTTTTGAAAAAAAAAACTACGGGTTTTGGGTGTTCGTCCGGCATGCTCGGGAACACCTCGTTAGTGCAACCTCCTCATCATCTCCATCATTTGCTCGTTCAGCTTCCTCTCGTGCCTCAAAGCTTCGCTGTTGAGTCGCCATCTGGGTCTCCAACGCAGATATGCGATCATCCTTGTCCTGCAACTGACCCATAAGTGCTTCTGGATCAACAAAGGGCGGTGGTGCAGCAGAAGACGGAACTGACCGGGACCGACGATCCAAACCGAACAAACGTCCCTTCTTCTTTGGAACCGACTGAAATAGAAAAATTGTCAAATTTAAATAATAGAAAAGATGAAAAAACTTTAAATAATAGAAAATCTGAATTGAACTTTAAAAAAAAAAACTTACCTCTTCAACGATTTCGTTGATCGAACCGAGGCAAGTAGGTCGAACCCGTCGAATCGTCATCCTCGGTTTAAAGCTGAGACACCTCGTCTTCCACCTGAGTGTCGATGAGGGTGACCACATCCCTCACAACACCATCATCAATCTGGCCGGTCTTCTTGTTGGTATCGCCCTCTTCATTAGAGGCGAGATCATCAACCGGCTGCGCCCTCATTTTCTTCGCCTTGAAAAACATAAATTAAACAAACATTAGTAATTAGAAGAAATGCACAATAAAATAAAATTTAAAACTTAAATAATAGAATAAAAGCGACTAGCTTACCATGCGATCCCAGTGGCAATAGATTGAGCACCCAAGTTATGCACGAAGGCGCCCTTCCCTTTACGGTGGCTCCTGCGGTTGGTGGAGTTGGTGGAAGAAGTTGATTTCGTCTGATCCTTACTCCAATGCACACCCAACTCCAACCAGACTGTGGGGTTCATCGACTTTGGGACCTTTTAATTAAAAATTGTTAAATAAATTAAAAATATTTTAATAAATTAAAAATTGTTTAATAAATAAAACAAACCTTGTTTATTTCCCACTTCTTCTTCCACTCGTGGATCTGCTTCCCATAGTTGTCCATAACTTTATGGACGAAGTTGTGATAGATATACAACGTATCATCGGCATTCGGTTAATTCATGCTGAAAATAAAACACAATTAGTAGAAAATTTATATTAAAGATTAAAAATATAAGTAAAAATTAGAATACTTACATAAACTGTTGAAACCACAGATGCTGCTTGTCGGTAGGAAGTCGGTGAAAGTCGGATGTCCCTTGTCGAGGGCCGAGTACATCATACGGTTGATCCATGCGCTGATCCGTTCGAGGATCGGTTGAACATAATAAAAGAACAAATTATTAAAAGGAATCAAATTTTAATGAAAAAATAGTTTTAATTACCATGTTTGACCCGTCCACGTGGATCTGGTGAGATAGGGAAGATGCTCACGACCGGGCTGTCGAACAAACTCCATGACTCTCATCACTCGGGAGGACCCTCGGGAGCGAGAACGGAGCGATGCAGCAACGGTAGCGGGAGGAGAAGGAGAGGAAATGGAGAGGAGATGTATGGTAGGAGCTGTGGGGCGATCGCGGAACCCTGAATGGAGTGGCTTCGAACCACCACGACCACGGCGTTGTCGAGACCGACTCGATCATCACCATAAGACCTATATATAGTTTTAATATATAAAAATTGTTTTAAGTCATAAAAATAGTTTAAATATAAAAAATAGTTTAATAATTAAAAAAAGTTTTAATATATAAAAAAATAGTTTAATAATTAAAAAAAAGTTTTAATATATAAAAAAATAGTTTAATAATTAAAAAAAAAGTTTTAATATATAAAAAATAGTTTAATAATTAAAAATAGTTTTAATATATAAAAAAATAGTTTAATAATTTAAAAAATAGTTTTAATAATTAAAAAAATAGTTTTAATATATAAGAAATTGTTTTAAGTCATAAAAAATAGTTTAAATATAAAAAAATAGTTTAATAATTAAAAAAAAAAGTTTTAAGTCATAAAAATTTTTAAAAAATTATAAATTGTTATTATACATGATTTATATATATATATATGTATAAAAAATTATTAATCATTTATAAATATAGAAAAGGTTTATAAATATTTTTAAAAAAATTTAAAAACGTTTTATTATATATAGTTTATTACTGGAAACATGAAAACGTTTTTAAAAATCGAAAAACATTTTTAAAAATCAAAAAACGTTTTTAAAATACAAAAACGTATTGATTTCTAACCAAAACAAAAAAAAATTCCAAAAAAAATAAAACAAACAACAATCATAACTTAAACTATCCATTCAATCCTAAACTTTCTAACAAACAACCTAAAATCCGAAATTCTAATCTCACAAACCCTAATCCATTGAAAAAAACTAAGGTTTATACTTACATGATTCGAGGGGAAGAGATCGTAGGAGAGGAGAGATGCGGCGGAGAGAGTGAGAGAGATCTGGCCGGGAGAGAGGAGAGAGGCGACCGGATCTGGCGGAGAGAGGAGAGAGGCGACCGAGGAGAGAGATGAGAGAATTGAGAGATGAGAGATTTACAGATGCGGCCGGGAGAAGAAAGACTCTACAGTTTATATTTATAGATTCCGACGGACACGGGTTCGTCGGTATTCCGTCGGAATAATTAAAGCCCTAGTTCCTCGGAATTTCCTCAGAAAATTCCGAGGAATACTGAAAATTAGGACTTTCCTCGGAATTTCCTCAGAAAATTCCGAGAAAATTCCGAGGAATACTGAAAATTAGGACTTTCCTCGGAATTTCCTCAGAATATTCCGAGGGAATTCCGAGGACACAAGGGTTTGGGGTTTCAAAACCTCGATTTTTTGCCGTATTTCATTTCTTATACAAATGTAATGCATACTATTGAGGATTCTTTGTATAAATGATCATAATCCATGAAATAACAAAATTTCAACAATAATTGCAAGTATTCTCTTTAACGTTTGTTAAAGTGTATAAGTGTTTCTCTTATGTTGTGTGGTTTTCTTTCATACAATCGTAAAAGTGTTTGTTATCGTCTAAAACACCAAAGTTTGACTTCATAATCTGGTTAAGACACTTAATGAAGGTTATATACGTGTTATTCAATCCGCAAAACGTAGTTTTCGGTTCAAAACCCCTAGTTCCTCGGAATTTCCTCAGAATTTTCTGAGGAAATTCCGAGGAAATAATGAAAACCATGTCCTTCCTTGGAATTTCCTCAGAAATTTCTGAGGAAATTCCGAGGAACAGGGAGTTCTTTATCGAAAACCCACACCTTCCTCGGAATGTCCTCGGAATTTTCCGAGGGATTTCCGAGGAAGTGTACTTTATAATCAAATCCCTAAACCGAGAAGGTGAATTCCGAGGAAATTCCGAGGAAAACCTAACTTCCTTCGGAATTTCCTCGGTATTTCTATTTAAAAAAAAAAAAAACTAGTCTGTTTCCGAGTCATCATCACCAGATGAATCTGAATCTGGGTCTTGGTGAAACTCTCCAATAACTGGTTCATCCTCTGCGTGAACGACGGCTTCCTCTGCGAAGTCGGTAAAATCGACTACAAGGCCACCTTCAGCTACATCTTCTGCTGCACTTAAGTTGCGGATGTGATTGGTTGTAGTGGGTCTTCCAGCTCGAACTTCCACGAACTTCGGCCTCTCGGGTTGAGTCTTGTAACAATAACCCATGGATCATCTCTGTTCCTTACCCGAAGGTACTTGATATAACAAACCTGTAACATTTAAAAAATTATTAGTAAAAGTATAAATTATGATCAACCATTCGAATAATTAACATTTACTTACCTGATCGGCCCGAGAAGCAAGAATGAAAGGATCATAATATTGCGACTTTAAGCCTCGAATGTACTGATGTAACACCAAATGCATCTGTTTTCACACCTCAATCTGGAGTGTTGTCGTGCCAATCACAATAGAAAACACTACAGCGCAATCCAAGCATGCCCAAATACTTGATTTCCATAATCTCATGTATGTGTCCGTAGTATACATCATCTCGATGCAGAACAAATGCCAGCATCATAGGTCGTCTGTGACGTCTCCTCTTTTCAGTTGTGAATGCATATCCTCGAGTACAAAATCTCGGATATGACTTCACAACATAGTTTGGTCCAACCACCATTTCGCGTATCCAATCGTCAAATGTTTCACCTCTGGCTAAACCAGCAGACACCTATTAATACCACATATATAATGAATTAGTATAAATATGTGATAAAATTGTATAAATATGTGATAAATGATATTTTAATTTGTTTAAGGCACTCACATAAGTAAACATCCATCCAGCAAATTCTCTGCTTCATTTCTTCTAGTTCCTCCTGCATGCGTATCTATATCCGAACGGCTTTACGCCATGAAAATCACGTACATGTGATGACAATAATGTAATTAATTAATATATAAATGTTAATTTGTTAAAATAAAAATTTGTAAGATAATAAACTTACCTCTCATATTGAAGAACATCTTAGCGGTTGGTGAGCAAATATGTTTGCAAATGACCTCGCTCCTACTCGATGAAGTCGGCGGTCCTTTGGTTTTCCGCTAAGTCGTCCAACATCGTGAAAATATCTGGAACCTTAACATGATATGTTGCTCGTTCGCCTCTATCATCATGTCGAGCAGGTCTTCGTTTTTGGTGCGAACTTCGCTGGAAAGTAGTACTTTCGGCAAAGTTTGAAATTTCTTCATTGATCATCGATGCGACTATAGAACCTTCTACCCTACTTAAATTTTTCACCATCTTCTTCAAATGGAACATATACCGCTCATACAGATACATCCATCTATCGCACGGGACCACCAAGTTCCAATTCTCTTACCGGTGAATAACAAGATGCTCCATAACATCAAAAATGAGGAGGAAATATCTTCTCAAGGTTGCCTTGAATCACGGCTATGTTAGTCTTCAGATTTTCAATACCTTCAAGAGTCACGATCTGGTGCATAAATCGCGGAAGAAAGCACTTATCCCTGCAATTGCTTCATGAACATTTCGTGGTAATAGTTCCTTGAAGGCAAGCGGAAGGAGGCTCCATCAACACATGGCAATCGTGACTTTTCAAGCCAATAAACTTTCCTTCCTTTACGTCGATCTGATTCGCCAAATTAGATGCGTAGCAGTCGAAACTCCACATCGTTTGAAATCCAATCAAAGAGCGCATTTTTCCCTCTGCATCAAGTCGGTATATGGGAAAAGGAGCCTACCATTCCCATCAACATGAAATTCGAGCGAGCACATATATCGACTAAATCCAGTCTTGACTTCAAATTATCCTTTGTTTTACCTTGAGCGTTAAGGATAGTGTTCATGAGATTGTCAAAAGTTCTTCTCAATATGCATGACATCTAAATTATGCCTTAGCGGATGATCCTCCCAGTATGGCAGATCGAGAAAATACTTTTTGTGCGGTTATGTAGTTCTCCAACAGCATCTAGGAAATTGCTCATGTCCCCGGCGTCTGGCGTCCTTGCTGCACCAAAATCTCTTAGTTGTGTCTTCAAACCTTTCCCACTAACTTCCTCGGTGGACCATCAAACACCTGCTTGTTCTTCCTAAACAAAGTCTTACTCCGGCGGTATGGATGATCGGTGGTAGGAATCGTCTGTGACAGTCAAACCAACACGTTTTTCTTCGTTCTTTAGTTGGAAAGACTCGTGTCATCTTGACAATATGGACATGATAGCCTCCCATCGTTGTCCATCCAGATAACATACCATATGCTGGAAAATCACTTATTGTCCACATTAGTACTGCCTGCATTTGAAAGTTCTCTTTACACGAAAATATCGTATGTTTCAGCACCTTCAGCCCATAGTTGTTGCAACTCATATATTAGTGGCTGAAGAAACACATCAGCGATCTCTTAGGATGCTCTGGTTCGGGAGCGAGAATGGAGAGAAACAGAAACTCTCGCCGCAAGCACAAGTTTGGGGTAAGTTGTATGGTGTAACAATGACTGGCCATAGAATATTGTCTTCCACTCTTCCCATACGGGCTGAAACCATCAGTACATAATCCAAGGTAGACATTTCTTCTCTCATACGCAAAGTCGGGATACTTTGATTGGAAATGCTTCCACGCTTTTGCATCTGAAGGATGTCTAATCTCACCATCTGTTGAGTGCTCCGCATGCCATCTCATTCGTTGCGCTGTGCGTTCTGAAAGATACAACCTCTGCAATCTTTCCGTCAAAGGCAAATACCACATCCTTTTATATGGCACTGGAACTCTTCCACTCGTATCTTTATAACGAGGCTTCCCACAAAACTTGCATGAAATCCGCTGGTCATCCGCCCTCCAATAAATCATGCAGTTATCGCTGCATACATCTATTACCTGATAAGATAAACCAACACCGGCTACGAGTTTCTGAACCTCGTAGTATGAACCTGGAGCTACATTTTCCTCAGGTAGAATACCTTTAACAAAATCAGCTATCGCATCCATACAGTCTTCAGCCAAGTTATAATCTGTTTTAATGCCCATCAGTCTTGTAGCAGATGATAAAGCTGAATGACCATCTCTACAACCTTCGTACAATGGTTGCTTTCCAGCATCCAACATATCATAAAATCTCCTAGCTTCTGCATTGGGTAAATCTTCCCCTCTAAAATGATCATTTACCATCTGCTCAGTACCTACACCATAATCTACATCCGTTCTAATTGGTTCTTCTAATCTAACCGCCGGCTGAGGTTCGCTAGTACTACCAAGTTCATAATTAGTTTCCCCATGATGATACCAAATTTTGTAACTTCGTGTAAACCCACTCAAATATAGATGAGTCCAAACATCTCACTCTTTAATAACCTTTCTATTTTTACAATTAGAGCAAGGACATCTTAACTTACTGTTTCTGCTTCGGTTGTCGTGAACTAACCCCATGAATTGGTTATACCTCATTGGTATTCTTCCGTAAGCAATCTCGTGTTCGGATCCAAATGAGGTCGATCGATCCAAGAACGAAAATAATTTGAAGAAGACATGTTTTTTTGAAACCAAATTCGTGATAGTAGGAGGGAAGGAGAAGAAATGGAGTGAATGAAGATGAAGAGGGGTGGCTGTATTTATAGATGAAATCCTGCCGAGATCTTGAGGAAATTCGAGGAAATTCGAGGAAAGCGAACACTTCTCGGAATCCCCAGCGGCTCTCCAGCGGCTCTCTAGCGGCTACAAAAAGTCGCCGAATTTTTAAAATCTCCGTCGGTTTTCCGACGGACATTGTTTCCTCGGTAATCCTCGAATATACCGAGGAAATCATACTTCCTCGGTATTTCCTCAGAAAATTCGAAGAACTCATTTTCCCTCGGTATGTTTCTCGAATAGCGATGTTTTCTTGTAGTGTAAGGTTGGCACAGTTAACAAGTTTTGAAGTACCAGGTAATTTTCTTACAATGTAAAATGCCCTGAGTACGATTTAGAAAATTAAACTATGGTGTAAAATTCCGGATAACAAAATGCACCACATATGCAGCTAAATCTAATCAAACTGTAAAGTAAAGAAACTTAAAGAGAGACCCAAAAATTGCAATATAATGCAGATACCTGGTAGAAAAAGACTTCCTTCTCGGATGGAGTAAACTGAACCCTATAAGAGTTATTCATTCAGATTAGAAGTTTCCTTAGATGAACTAATCAAACAAAAAAAATAAAGGAGTAGTTTTTCTAGATTGCCTCGCACTTTTCATGAATCTTCTCATATGCATAGAAGTGACAGCAAATTTTCAGCCTCTATTTGAACCATGCACATAGATACTGCTTATAATACCACAAGATCATATTGTCCCATGCAAAATCAAGGTGCTATCTTTGTAGGATGCCTCATTCAGTGTGTCAAACTCCGAGATAGCTTAGCTTACTTCCTGCCAAAAAAAAAACTAAACAAATCTTCATATACATTATATAACGTAAACGATATTAAGTTTAATATCAGGAGAAGAGCAGTATTAGCTTACATCTTGTTGAAGAAGACAGTTGAATCACCCTCGGAAGCAGATGGAATCAGATTCTCATCTAACATAGAGGTTGGTTAGAAAGGCCCTTCCCATATATGGGTTAAAAGACGTCCGTGGATGGGTTTTTATATCTCTTGTAGCATCTTTCCCTTTAGCAGATCCGTCTCTTGTCCAATAAAAGTTTTTTTTTTAGAAAATTGCAGTGGAAACAATGTTTTGACAAAAAAAAAACTTCATTACCTTACAGACGGCCGTGATGGTGAATTCTATGGTAGGATAACCAGACAATACTCGTTGTGTTTTCTGCGCATGAAATGTAGAAGCATGGGAATCGTCTCCTTCAAGCATCCCATCCCCTCCACCAATAACACCAAAGCAAAGAACACAAGAAGAAAGTAAATAAAAGAATCGATGAAACAAAAAAGGCTTAGTAACTAGGAATCTTAGGCAGAAAAACAAGAAAGCAAACGAGACGTTAGTTTGCTAGAAGAGGAAAAGGGGTGGCTGTATTTATAGATGAAATCTGCCGAGATCTTGAGGAAATTCGAGGAAATTCGAGGAAAAGCAGACACTTCCTCGGAATCCCCAGCGGCTCTCCAGCGGCTCTCTAGCGGCTACAAAAAGTCGTCGGAATTTTTAAAATCTCCGTCGGTTTTTTCCGACGGACATTGTTTCCTCGGTAATCCCTCGGAATATACCGAGGAAATCATACTTCCTCGGTATTTCCTCAGAAAATTCCGAAGAACTCATTTTCCCTCGGTATGTTTCTCAGAATAGCGATGTTTTCTTGTAGTGTAAGGTTGGCACAGTTAACAAGTTTTGAAGTACCAGGTAATTTTCTTACAATGTAAAATGCCCCTGAGTACGATTTAGAAAATTAAACTATGGTGTAAAATTCCGGATAACAAAATGCACCACATATGCAGCTAAATCTAATCAAACTGTAAAGTAAAGAAACTTAAAAGAGAGACCCAAAAATTGCAATATAATGCAGATACCTGGTAGAAAAAGACTTCCTTCTCGGATGGAGTAAACTGAACCCTATAAGAGTTATTCATTCAGATTAGAAGTTTCCTTAGATGAACTAATCAAACAAAAAAAATAAAGGAGTAGTTTTTCTAGATTGCCTCGCACTTTTCATGAATCTTCTCATATGCATAGAAGTGACAGCAAATTTTCAGCCTCTATTTGAACCATGCACATAGATACTGCTTATAATACCACAAGATCATATTGTCCCATGCAAAATCAAGGTGCTATCTTTGTAGGATGCCTCATTCAGTGTGTCAAACTCCGAGATAGCTTAGCTTACTTCCTGCCAAAAAAAAAACTAAACAAATCTTCATATACATTATATAACGTAAACGATATTAAGTTTAATATCAGGAGAAGAGCAGTATTAGCTTACATCTTGTTGAAGAAGACAGTTGAATCACCCTCGGAAGCAGATGGAATCAGATTCTCATCTAACATAGAGGTTGGTTAGAAAGGCCCTTCCCATATATGGGTTAAAAGACGTCCGTGGATGGGTTTTTATATCTCTTGTAGCATCTTTCCCTTTAGCAGATCCGTCTCTTGTCCAATAAAAGTTTTTTTTTTAGAAAATTGCAGTGGAAACAATGTTTTGACAAAAAAAAAACTTCATTACCTTACAGACGGCCGTGATGGTGAATTCTATGGTAGGATAACCAGACAATACTCGTTGTGTTTTCTGCGCATGAAATGTAGAAGCATGGGAATCGTCTCCTTCAAGCATCCCATCCCCTCCACCAATAACACCAAAGCAAAGAACACAAGAAGAAAGTAAATAAAAGAATCGATGAAACAAAAAAAGGCTTAGTAACTAGGAATCTTAGGCAGAAAAACAAGAAAGCAAACGAGACGTTAGTTTGCTAGAAGAGGGAAAACTGCTATATTGTTACAAGAGACCACCTGTTTTTCAGCTGCCGATTAACTTCGATAGTGTGGAAGGGGTTGACGCAGAAGCTTTTCGGAACTGAGTTCTCTCTGAATTGGAACGATCTGATAGCCAACATCTCTCACCAACCACGGTCAAATGTTCAAAGCTTCCTGAAGCGTTATGTTTTCCAGACCACCGTATACACATTGTGGAGAGAGCGAAATGCTCGACGTCATGGTGACGCGTCCACTCCTCATTCAACTCTGATTAGTCACATTGACAAACAAATGCGCACAAGGCTGCAAACGATCCCCGACAGACAATATAGGGAAGGCTACCAAATGTGGCTTCAAGCTACATCCTAAGAACTTCTATGAAGACTTGTCTATTTTTAGATTTTTCAAAAATTCAGTTTGATGAAGCATCTCATGTAAAAAATGACCATTTTTTCTTTTGAGTTTAATTTAACATTTAATTCAAAAAAAAAAAAAAAGATTAGGAAAAAACTAAGTCAACAAACAAAACTTGATTACTGCTTCTAGATAATTGGGCTATGGCGTTGCTCAAAAAAAAAAAAGATAATTGGGCTATGGCCCATATAATGCAAAGGTTGACAACCAAAAAATAACGGGGGCCAATCGAATGACAAGGAGAAAATTCATGCCACATTCCTAAAATTTATAAAGTTCTTTTTTTTTTTCTCAAGTCGCCGGCGACGACATAGAGAAGAGAAGGACCTCACACTGCAACTAGAGAAAGAGAGAGAAAAAGAGATGAAGGTTGTGGCTTTAGTGAGTGGCGGCAAAGATAGCTGCTATGTTATGATGAAGTGTATCCAATACGGTCACGAGGTACCTATTCTCCACTTTTTACTTGTTGTTTGTTGTTAAGAGCTTCCCTGAAACAAGTTTGTGTCTTTTGATAATAATATATGAACTTTTAAATCTCACTTGGAGGTTTTACTTATTTGTGTGTTTCGTAGATCGTTGCATTGGCGAACTTGTTACCGGTTGATGATTCGGTTGATGAGCTGGACAGTTACATGTATCAAACTGTAAGACTCTCTCTGCTTCTTCTTCTGTCTTGAATGATTATTAGATACATATGTTCATGATTGTGAGGGGAAAGATGAACACTTTAGTTGAATTTGAACAAGGGTTAGAAAGGTTAGGTTTTTTATTATCTCATATATATATAGAATTGTGTTTATATGAATCTGGTCAATGTATCATGATTTGTAAATCTGAGTTGTTTAAGACTAGATAGTATGATAAGAAGGGTTTATGACGTTGGAATCTGAATTTTTGTCTTTGATTGAATGTCTTTTCTTCAGGTAGGCCACCAGATTATTGTGAGTTATGCTGAATGCATGAATGTGCCATTGTTCAGAAGAAGAATCCGAGGTTCTTCCAGGTTAGGCTTTTGTTTGAGATTCTAATGTGCCATTGTTTTAGTTGGATTATTCTGAGGATTTATGTTGCAGGCATCAGAAACTTAGCTACCAAATGACTCCAGAAGATGAAGTGGAAGATATGTTTGTGTTGTTAAGTGAAGTGAAGAGACAGATACCTTCCATCACTGCAGTATCTTCTGGTGCCATTGCATCAGACTACCAACGCCTGCGTGTTGAAAGTATTTGTTCAAGGTTAGGTCTTGTTTCTTTGGCGTTTTTGTGGAAACAGGACCAAACTTTGCTTCTTCAGGAAATGGTAAACCCGAAAAAGTCTCAACCCTTGTTTCAGTTTCAAAATCTTTTCCCTTTATGAGTATGTTACTTCTTTAACTCTGTTTCTCGTTTACTTGCAGATAGCAAATGGAATCAAAGCTATTTTAGTCAAGGTGGCGGCAATAGGATTGGATCCCTCGAAGCATTTAGGGAAAGACTTAGCCTTCATGGAACCACATCTTTTGAAGTTGAAAGAGTATGCCACATTTCTCTTTTAACGCTTCAGTAAGAATGTTACATTGATTATGTGGCTTCTGAATGTATCTTTGCTTAGGTTATATGGAAGTAATGTTTGCGGCGAAGGAGGAGAATATGAGACTTTGACTCTCGATTGCCCGCTTTTCACTGTATGTCTTCTTAGCAATCTTAACAAGTTTTGAGTTCAGTGTTTCATCACATTTATCTGTAGTTTGACAATATCTGGTTTTTTTTTTCAGAATGCGAGAATCGTGCTTGATGAATTTGAAGTTAAGCTACACTCTCCAGATTCTATTGCACCTGTTGGAGTTCTTCATCCAACGATCTTCCATCTCGAAAAGAAGGGAAATGCTGACTCTAATTCCGTTGAAGAGGAGCCAGGATTGGTGTTTGAGGTACAAGGAGATGGTCCTAACACAACAGAGTCTACCTGCCAACTAGATAATGGAATCGTTGATGTAGTTGAACATACAAGAACCAAGGTTAACTTATCAAAGACCGGGAAAGATAACACATTCTCCATTTGCTGCTGGCTTGAAGATTCTCGTGAATCTTCAACAGGTGACACACCAAAACACAGACTAAACTTTCAAGTTGCTCTCGCATAATATTTGCTTAATACTCTTTGTACAGGTCTGAAAGAAGATCTTGAGACTGTTCTTACAGAAATTGAGACGCAGATTTTGAAACATGGACTTAACTGGCAGAATGTCTTGTACATTCATCTTTACATCTCTGATATGAATGAATTTGCTGTGGCGAATGAGACTTATGTGAAGTTTATCACACAAGAGAAGTGCCCTTTTGGTGTTCCTTCACGTAGTACAATAGAACTTCCTTTGGTACAAGCTGGTCTTGGTAAAGCTTACGTTGAGGTTCTAGTCGCAAATGACCACAGCAAAAGGGTTCTTCATGTACAAAGTATCTCGTCCTGGGCACCTAGCTGCATTGGACCTTATAGTCAGGTGAAATATTATCCTCTTGACTTCTAAATAAAGTTCAAGTTTTGTCATCAGCAAACTCGTTTACTTTAATATTCTACTTCAGGCTACTTTGCACAAGGGTGTTCTTCACATGGCTGGACAGTTAGGGCTTGACCCTCCCACGATGAATCTTAGAAACGAAGGCGCAGTTGCTGAGCTGAATCAAGCATTGACGAACAGTGAGGCAATAGCAGAGTCTTTTAGATGCTCAATCTCTTCATCAGCTATTCTCTTTGTAGTATTCTGTTCAGCACGCACACAGCAATCAGAGAGGAACCAACTTCATGAAAAGTTTGTTTCCTTCTTGGATTTGGCAAAGTCTTCTCGGAGGGTACCCAATGTCCTCGATCCTATTTTCCTTTACATCCTTGTCCCTGATCTCCCCAAAAGGTTGTATTAAACACTGCAGAGAATCTAATATTTTACTGGTCTGTGACTGTGAGTATCAGATTTTGACCTGTTGTTTCTGCAGGGCTCTCGTTGAAATGAAACCTGTCTTATACGTCGAAGAAGATACAGAGACTGATGATGAAACCAGGAAAGATGAACCAAGTGAAGAAGACTACAGTTGTTTGGGATATAAGCCAGAGAAATGGCACCAAGACTGTGCGCAGAAACGAGTTGTTGATGGGAAAGTATGTGTGACCATCCTCTCCATCTCTGCCGAAGTGATGAGGAAACTACATGAACCTTCCGGAGAAGAAGAACAACAACTGGAGAGAGTATCGAGATTCTGTGTATACCTTCTCAACAAAACCTTGTCTGAAAATTCATTCTCTTGGCAAGACACAACGGTGAGAATGAATGGGTTTCTTGACCACAAATGACAGTCTTTCATCTAAAGCTTTGCTTATATCTCTTATGTTTTGTTGATGCAGAGCTTAAGAATACACTTCTCTACAAGTCTTGGTGTGTCCCTAAAGAGATTATCTGACATGTTTGAAACTACATTCAAAGAGCTTAACGAGATGAGTGACGGAGTTACATTCAACGGCCTGAAGGAACCTATATTCAATCTGGTTCCGGTCCTTGGTGCTGGAAACTCTTCTGCTTCGCTCGACAACATTATCACCTGTGAACTATTTTCCCTAAGGTCATAACCTTCCTTATCTCACAAGGAACACAAGCTTTGCTTTTCTTGATTTTTTAAGCCGGCTCTGCTCTTCAATGGGTTTCCACTGATGACGTTTTTTTTGCAATGGGAAGCCACTTGAACTGCACAATGTTTTGGGCAGACAATCTTTTTCTTTGGAAGAACAACACGTAGTTGTTTTATTTCAAAAGATAACGTCACTATGTTTGTTTGTGAAACTAAGAATAAGAAAAAAAAATGACTGCTTTCTTCGTTTTCATCAAATTCAGCTTACAGCTTTCTTGCATTACAAGATGCACTTGATCCAAAACTTGATGCACTATACAAGAAAGCGTATCCATCTATATAAATATATATAAACCAATTGGGGAATTAGGAGTCTCGCTTGGCAGACTTTTAGCTAGACTCTGGTTGCACCATCTCCAAATCGAGACCGAGAACAAAGCTCCCACCGTTTGGCTTAAAACCACTAAGTGTCATGAAACAGCCTCCTTATCTGATCCACGCTTGCCGGAATTAATGTCACCGGACAACGCTTGTACTGTCACAACAGAAGACCCTCAACATAAGTTTTGTACCGAGGGGTGGCTAGTGGGATAGAGAGAAGCGTTTTGGAGAGCTAACCTTTGTAACATACTTAAACACGCAAGCATAGCAGAAAACAAATCCAGAGACTGTGACAACTGACGGGTTTGCTCGTTTTTGCAAGCATAACGCGCAGAGGGAACTGTCTGGAGGTAGAGGGATTCCTTCTTTAGCCACCTGCATGCATTTCCAAAGTTGACTGAGCTAAAGATGTCTACATTAGTTTCAGATATTACTACCAATAGATATGAATACCTTTGGAGCTGGAGGAGGTGGAGGTGGTGGGTACACAGTTGGAGCTGTCAATCTCTCTTCAGCCGATTGATACCACCATTCCATCATCTGCAAAACAAAAGGAACGAGACACCTATGTTCAAATAAAGTATACGGAGAGACAAGGAACCTAAAAGTATAGCAATTAGCTATGGCTGTAGATTACAAAATCCAGTCTAATTTCTCCAAAGAAATCTCCTTTAGAATATGGTGGGAGCGATAAAGTTTATGGGTACTTACTTTAAAGATAAAAACTGCTGCAATTAAACCGGTTTGGGCGTGGTCAAGAACCGCATATGAACAGCTAAGAAGAGCCCCTTGCACTGTCTAATTCAATATTCAAAATAGTGTTGTCAGACGTTGGGTCATTAATGTATAAGCAGTAGTAGGAAGCAGGCCATCTCATTCCTTATATATCACAGGAAGTTCAAGAGAACTGAAATCATACTTTTAACCATGGAGGACCACGAAGTCTCTCACGCTCATTGTTACGTATCTTTGAAATTCTTGAAGACGTATCCATCTATCTTGGCATCAAAAGAGGAAAAGATAAGACAAAGGTGTATCAGACATAACACATACAGGTCCAGTTAGATGGTGGTATATCTTCTTGCAGCAAGATATCTAGAAAAGTTAGAAAGTGGACTTCTAAGTAAATTTTCCAAGTTCCAACAACGATCATCCTAGAACGAACGTAACTGCATTTTTGTATACTTAAACTTCCTTAGACCAGGGACAAGCCAAACAAGAATAGTGGTGACTGACGAGAACTTTCAAGCAGAAAGGAGGAAGTGGATACCAGTTCTTGCCCTGTAGCTCGACAAACTTGTATCCCAAGAGCTTGAAGGCCGAGAGAATAGAATTTAGTAGCGTCCAGTAGATATAAGAGCTGGTAACTGAACGATAATCCTGCACAGAAAAGTCCAGACCATGCCAGATAAGTTAACCATAAAATGATCATATATGAATCTTCATATCATACTAAAGCAAACACAGGCATAAACTACATCACTAAGAGTTCCATCCAGACATGAACCAATAGCGTGGATTGTAATTTCAATTTAGAAAATCAAGATTACGACAACTCTAGGCATGAAGCTCAACAAAATAACTAAGAATTGCTCCTAACTACTATAAAGAACCATCAGCTAATATACAGTCAGATTCCATGATTACCTTCACTTGAAGCATGTATCCAAGGATAGCACACAGCTATAAACTTTCTAATCTTTGTAGCCAACTGCACTCGAACAGAAAGGTCTTGGTTCCCACTATCCCCTCTTGAAACAACTGGTTCCTCTCCTGTGAAGAAGTCAGCTTCATCAAACCCTTGATCCTCCGTTCCCCATAAACTTTCCCTGAGCCTAGCTTCCCTCTCCTTGTTATATATCGCATGCAGCTTCGATTTAAAATACGGTAACACAACCTAACAAAAAAATGCACTCATTAGAAGACAGTACCAAGCTTAAAGGCACAACCTTTATGCCTTTAACAAAACAACCAATTACAAAAAAATTGCAGTTAGGATAAGCGTAAGTACAAGAAACACAACAGAAAGGAACTTATTATAATGCAGAACCAAGCTTAAAGGCACAAGCTTTATACTTAAAACAGAACACCCAATTACAAAAACTTTGCATTCCGGATAAGAGTAAGTACCAGAAACACAAAAGAAAGGCACTTATTAGAATGCAATACTAAGCTTAAAGGCACAAGCTTTATGCTTTAAACAGAGTACCCAATTACAAAATCTTTGTATATAGAATAAGTGTAAATACCGGAAACACAACAGAAAGGAGTTTATTAGAATACAGTACCAAGCTTAAAGGCACAAGCTTTATGCTATAAACAGAGCACCAATTACAAATACTTTGCATTTAAAATAAGTGTAATTACCAGAAACACAACAGAATGGCACTTATTAGAATGCAGTACCAAGCTTAAAGGCACAACCTTTATGCTTTAAACAGAACACCTAATTGCAAAAACTTTGAATTTAGGATAAGTGTAATTACCAGAAACACAACAGAAAGGATCCTCTGGCGTTTCTCTAAACCAGAATGTTGAACTTCTTCTCCTGAACCTTTCATTGCACTGTCTTTCCTCAATCTCAATCCCACTGACTTCCTCCTCAACCCATACAATGATTCAGCAAACGAAGCATCTGAAAACAAAGGACCAAACTTTATAATCAGGCATTCCAATACACTGTAGGAAAACACCTTTCACAGAATCTAACCTGTGGTTCGTAAGCTATGCCCTTCGAGGATAAGCATCAGAGCAGCATAGAACTCATCCTCGTAGTCTAAGATTTTATGAAGAAACGATCTTCTCAAAGCGAAAACCTACACAAACAGACAACACGAATCACCATCGATATGTACCGAATCTCAATCTCAGAAGAAAGGGCATTTTGATTTTACGCCGAGTGAATATGTGAGAGCGGCGCGGAGGCTAGCTGGAAGCTGTTGAGCCGCAGCCATCTCGAAGAAGGTAGGGCGTGTGCCATCACCTCCCACCTGAAACAGCATCTTCTTCCTCTTCTTCTTCTTCTTCTTCTTCTAGTGATTGTTGATAAAGTTTGAGACTTTTTAGCTTCTTCAGAAGATAGACGAAGGAGAAAAAACGCATTTCGAGGGATAGAATATTTATTGTGACGTAATAAATCAAGGTTCCTACCACGTCAGCAACATTGCATATCTGACTCATAGTCTCATACCATTGTCAGTGTGTTGATCAGCGATGCCATTTTATCTGTTAATTTTGATTCTATCAGTTTTGATTCTATCCATTTCGATTTGATCCAAAAATCTGGATACCCATAAATTTTTGAAGCACACCAACTATTAAAACTCAATATTCACTAAAAATGAAATAAATTACAAATACTAAAAATTTCAGAGTTGGATATCCGATCCGCTTCGACATTGAAACAAATACATGTATATGTATAGAAATTCAAATATATAATTTTTTATATAACTATCACTATAACATATAAATTTATTTGTTTTATTTATAAAATTATTTATAGTAGTATTAAATTAAGAAATGAATATACACTCTTCATAAAAACTATAGTTCTTCAAAAATAATTATATTTTATAAGAACATTTAGTTAATTTTAAAAAATTTATAAAGCATATAGTTTCAGTAGTCTCTATTTTATATTTTATATTACGTTAAAAATACTTTTTGAAGAAAAAATTGTATAATTTTTTCTAAATTTATTGTTGTTGAACAAAGTGGATGAAATATCTGTAAAATTTTCGGAAGCAAAACAAAGCAGATCGAAAAATTTGATATTCATAAAATAAAAAACAAATATCAAATATTGAAAATTGCGGTAGTATTTGTTCCGCACTCACCCTTATTGTTGATTGTCTGCTAATTTGTTATGATTCAAGAACATGACTCTAGTTTGTCATTGGTTTAAGAAATGTAGTTGGGTTTAATCTATTAGTTGTGAAAAAAGATTTTTTGACGATTTTTTTAATCAATCTTACCCATTTTAGTTTCATAGTCAAAACAAAATATGATTGTGTCTGTAAAGGTAAGTGATCAGAGACAAATACAAAAGGTAAACACATCTCTTAGTTCTTAAGCTGTCAAATACACTCATTGCTTCACAGACCGGCACGACGGAAATAGAGAACTAAGCGGTACAGAGCAACAACATGGAAGAAACCAATCAAGGCTATGAGTAGATCATCAAGCAGACCAACTACCCCCAAAACTCTTTATGGAATGATATCTATTGGACTGACTATGTAAACATCACTTAATATCATTGCGATATAAACCGAGCTATGGTGACAAATGGAAGCGTTCTTTGTGCATTCGTCATTTCCGTAACAATATTTGTAGTAAGAAGGAGGGTCTTGCATCCTCTGAAGTAACTAGTTTATCATCCGCCAAAGAACCGATTATCGTTTCAAGATCACAAAGAACGGCGAGTGATTATAGTCTCGGGTTGTGTTCTCTGTAAGAACGAGCAAACTTATAGGATGACGACACATGGGTCATTTGCATGGTTGTAATGTAAATCTATGCCTCCACACAAGCATGATGCACTTTCTGCAGAATTAATGAGATTTGGGACAAACAAAGAAGGATAATCTCATGATTGATTTTTTTTCTAACTGAAATAAAATTGTGGTAGTAAAAGAAAATGAAGCAGCCAACAATTTGAAGATAACAGTAAAATCAATTGATGAGGTCCAAAGGTGGAAGGTAAGAGCTTAGATTTAACTTCACTCTCTACAAATGAATAACAATGATTATCAAACATGGTATAAGGATTACTAATTATTTGAGAGAATAAACTATAGTTGATTTGATGTTTGATTTCACTTTTTAGGATTTGTTTTTTTTTTATTAGCTTTGTAAGAATTGGTTGTAGAAGAAAAAGCCCATGACAAAATAGTTTTATAAGACTTTGTTGGTTGGTTGTTTTAATTTTATATTTCATTATATTATATGGCGATTTTGAGTTTACTATTGTTTTACTCTATTGAATTGCTAAGTCTTTGTCGTCAATGAGTTTTTCAGCTATTCTTTTGGCTGTTTTAAGTAACAAGAACCAAATATGATCATTTTATACAATCTTTGCAGTGGAATCCTAAATTATTTTCTTAGAATAATGAAGGAGCATGAACATAAAAAATATTGGAAAGCGAAATAAAGCAGATCGAAAAATTTGATATTCATAAAATAAAAACAAATATCAAATATTGAAAATTGCGGTAGTATTTGTTCCGCACTCACCCTTATTGTTGATTGTCTGCTAATTTGTTATGATTCAAGAACATGACTCTAGTTTGTCATTGGTTTAAGAAATGTAGTTGGGTTTAATCTATTAGTTGTGAAAAAAGATTTTTTGACGATTTTTTTAATCAATCTTACCCATTTTAGTTTCATAGTCAAAACAAAATATGATTGTGTCTGTAAAGGTAAGTGATCAGAGACAAATACAAAAGGTAAACACATCTCTTAGTTCTTAAGCTGTCAAATACACTCATTGCTTCACAGACCGGCACGACGGAAATAGAGAACTAAGCGGTACAGAGCAACAACATGGAAGAAACCAATCAAGGCTATGAGTAGATCATCAAGCAGACCAACTACCCCCAAAACTCTTTATGGAATGATATCTATTGGACTGACTATGTAAACATCACTTAATATCATTGCGATATAAACCCGAGCTATGGTGACAAATGGAAGCGTTCTTTGTGCATTCGTCATTTCCCGTAACAATATTTGTAGTAAGAAGGGAGGGTCTTGCATCCTCTGAAGTAACTAGTTTATCATCCGCCAAAGAACCGATTATACGTTTCAAGATCACAAAGAACGGCGGAGTGATTATAGTCTCGGGTTGTGTTCTCTGTAAGAACGAGCAAACTTATAGGATGACGACACATGGGTCATTTGCATGGTTGTAATGTAAATCTATGCCTCCACACAAGCATGATGCACTTTCTGCAGAATTAATGAGATTTGGGACAAACAAAGAAGGATAATCTCATGATTGATTTTTTTTCTAACTGAAATAAAATTGTGGTAGTAAAAGAAAATGAAGCAGCCAACAATTTGAAGATAACAGTAAAATCAATTGATGAGGTCCAAAGGTGGAAGGTAAGAGCTTAGATTTAACTTCACTCTCTACAAATGAATAACAATGATTATCAAACATGGTATAAGGATTACTAATTATTTGAGAGAATAAACTATAGTTGATTTGATGTTTGATTTCACTTTTTAGGATTTGTTTTTTTTTTATTAGCTTTGTAAGAATTGGTTGTAGAAGAAAAAGCCCATGACAAAATAGTTTTATAAGACTTTGTTGGTTGGTTGTTTTAATTTTATATTTCATTATATTATATGGCGATTTTGAGTTTACTATTGTTTTACTCTATTGAATTGCTAAGTCTTTGTCGTCAATGAGTTTTTCAGCTATTCTTTTGGCTGTTTTAAGTAACAAGAACCAAATATGATCATTTTATACAATCTTTGCAGTGGAATCCTAAATTATTTTCTTAGAATAATGAAGGAGCATGAACATAAAAAAAATATTGGAAAGCGAAATATGACTAGTTGAATACAATATGTGATAGATAATCAACGAGTCTTGGTAAATATATGTTTCTGTGTATAATTCTCTAAACCTCATTTATTAATGTTTCGTTGTTGAAAATGTTGCTGAGATGCAATTCTCGATTACTGTTTTGTGTAATAACATTATGTATTTCTTGTTCAAAAAAAATCACAATGCATTTTTTATTTAGTCTGTCTGTTCTGAATAAGTCTTATTTTAATGATTAGGTAAAAGATATATTTCATGTCATTAAATTTACATTCTAAAATTCTTTGAGATTCTCCATATTTTTTTTGTATACAAAGAAGAAAATCATTTCATATTTATTGGAGGTTTAAACATCATCATTCGAGTCATTGATTATGAAAGTTTACTAATAATATGATAATTTCTTAGTTTTAAGTGAATCAGAGACATTCCCTTTTGTTTTACAGACTTTATGTGACCATGAAAATGAAATCAGTGACATACAATGTTATCTACATGAACATAAATTAGTGTTAAATGAAAGCATTGTAAGACAATATTCCATTTATAATCTTTTTGGTTTATTAGATCTCTTTTTTTTTATTTCATTAAAGATAGCAAACGAGATTACATTAATATTGTCATTAATAACCAGTACTCGGTAGCAATCGAGATTACAATAATACGAGTAGACTATATTAAATCTTCTTTAACACTAAAGAATTCAAATAAAAACAAAATCGGGCGCATTTCCACCACACCACAGCGATAAATACGGCGAGTACCCCGAGGACATGTTCGACGAATCCGGTAGCCTGGCGAATGTTGAACCGGAAAAAAAAATTTAGGAAAAATCTATTCCAATGTGGAGCATGGCACAAAAACAATTTAGGAAAAATATGTTTCAATGTGGATCATTAGTACATAAACTGTTAGCAGTTAACATCACTAAATTCAGTTGAATGATTGGACTATAACGAAAAGTTTGTCGTTTAGAAAACATTTGTCTTTGATGATTCCCACATAAATCTTTGAGAAGTTTTTACAACTACTTGGAAGTGTATTCAATTAACAAGTGACACATCCAAGTTTTTGTAGTGTACCAACGATGGAAAGTCATAAAAAGCAAGTTTTTGTAGTGTACCAACGATGGAAAGTCATAAAAAGCATGTTCTTATGATTGGTTAAGTGTTGCTACGTGCTTACAAGCGTAAGCGAACTAGACCAAAGGAAGCCAGTCCACATACTTTTTGATTGTACATGAAAATTAATCACATTTAACATGATATAATTAGTGAACGAAATTATAATAACTAGCACGACAAACCAAGTTCTAATAGAAACTCTCAAACTAGATCAAGATTCAGGCAAAACACAAGTCTAAGACAAAACCAAAGCATCCTTAACAGAGGAGTGATAAACGTTCAACAACACAAAAAGATAGATTTTAAACGATAGCGTTTGCAGCACTAGCGATCCTTGGCCACAGGTCAGCACACTCTTTTCCGATTGGTCCAGTGATAGCAGATCCTATATACGTTAAACAAAGAAACAGAGATTCATTAGGCTAAAGTCATTAGTAGATTTAGTGTTTATTGTAAGAATATGAACTTCTTACCTTTCATTTCACCCTTGGGATTGACAATGACACCAGCATTGTCTGCAAAAATCGCATACCTTAATTAGACTTGCACACTTCATATATACAATTAAGAGGGAAAACACAGAGATTATCACAGAAATGCTAACCCTCGAAGTACATGAAGACACCATCCTTTCGGCGCCAAGGCTTCCTCTGCCTAACAATGACAGCAGGCAGAACCTTCTTACGGAGATCAGGTTTACCTTTCTTGACAGTAGCCATGACCATGTCACCAACACAGGCGGATGGCAAACGGTTAAGACGACCCTTGATACCTTTCACAGAAATGATGTAAAGATTCTTGGCTCCAGTGTTGTCAGCGCAGTTCACTGTGGCTGCCACTGGAAGACCAAGTGACATCCTGAACTTGTTACCAGAGGTTCCTCCTCTTCCTACAAACAATAAACAAAAGATCACAGATGAGTAATACTATGAATCAACACCAGTACCAAACATAAGGTTAGGATTTCAAACATGACAAAGTTATATTCGCAATCCTGTGGTAATCAAAAACAAATAGGACAAATAAACAATCAACTAAAAAGACATGATCCGCTAGCTATCATTCGAGGCAAAAGCATCGTTTTGTCGGAAAATGAAAAAAAAAAAAAACAGGTGTAAGCGCATGCTAAACGTATAGATCAACACAAGTACAGCTCAAAATGTTTTATAAATCCGTAAAAGACCTCCTCCTCTGCCTATAAACAATAAACCACAGATGAGCAACGCTATAAAATCAACACAAGTACCAGACATATGGTTAGGAGTTAGGACTTCAACATATGATATACTGACAGTTATATTCGTAAGTATTTTGTAATAAAATAAAACAGGATAAACAATTAACTGAAAACACAAGATCGGCTATCTAGCATTCGAAGTATAAGCCTCATTTTGAGGGGGAATGATAAAGACGACAAGTGAAAACGCATGCTTAACATATAAATCAAAACAACTAGGTTTATATATCGTAAAAGAGTTACATGATCTACAACATTATCTTTATGTAATCGCATATTCAACTCCATACACGACAATTTTTCTAGGGAAAACAAGCAGTGATAAACACTAGATCTTCAATACGCGAGCAGAAGGCATAACAGTCAATCATATTCAGCTCCAATCAATCCTAAGCGGGGATATACACTAGATACTCAATACGCGAGCATAAAGCATAACATACGGAAAATGAAGATAAAAAGAGGTGGAAATGGATTGTTACCTCGCTTCGACATGGTTGCAGAGTGGCAGCTCTCCTCCGGATGAAGAGTTACGATTGCAGTGTCACAAGGTTTATATATGCTTGTGCTAGGGTTTTCTTGTGTTCTGACCTGGTTTTGTTATTATTGGGCCCGTAAGACTAACCAACAAGCCCAATAATTCACTACGATTATTTTTATACACATATTTATATGAGCTTACTGAATTTCTCTTTTCTTTTCTAAGTATCTTTACACTCACAATGTCACAAATTATACAATTTTCAAGTGAACTCTTATCTCGAATCAGATGGCATATTTCAAAGTTGATTGTAACGATGCATCATTGTCATAAAGTAATGTGTTCTTCTTCCATCACAGAATTAATTTACATCTTCGATTTTTTTTCATCACATATTCTACAATGTAGAAGCCTTTAAAGGAACCAATTTATCTATACTAATAAAGTAGGCTTTTTTATCTCTTTGGGAGAAAAAATGCCGTGTGGTATTTTCTTTTTAATAATTAAAATATTTTCTCAATTTAAATTTAATGAAATTTGGTATTAACTATGAAATAAATTGGGGGGTTTTAAACATTCCTTCATACAGGTCCAAACGTTTATAAGAGTGTTTTGAATCTGACTCGGATCCGTAGTTGAACCGATAAATCCGGTGACTCAATATAAATCGGATTTTGGTTTTGTTAAAAACCCATAAAACACACAAAAACTCACTAAAACCGATACATGTTGCGGCCTTGGTTGAACCAATAGATAATTTTTATTTTTTACTATTTTTAGTTCAAGTTATGTTTAAAAATTATTTTTATATTCTAAATTTCTAATTAAAATTTAAAATTTTCAGTTTTATTGCCGTCTTCCTTTTCTTCTACACTATATTTACGTTTGCAAGAAAAGTGAGTCATGATTGTGCTTGAGCATGCGTCAGTAAAAGCAGACTAAAAGCGATGAGGCTTATTATTCCTCTACACTACAATTTACGTTTGTAAGAAAGGTGAGTAAATTATTTTTTATTTTATTTTTTATTTAACTTAGTTTATAACAAATCATTACATTTTTAATTTATAGATCAAAAAGAATAAAATCCTATGATCATGTGAATTACAAAATAGAGTTTTCGATTGTTAAAAAAGAAAAATCTGGCAAGCTTGATTATAATAAATTATAATAAATTAGAGAATGCTCTTGCTGAAAAATATCCCAAATATGATAAAGTGACAAATTAGAAAATTTTGTTGGTAAGTTTTAAAATTTAGAAAAAACCAAAATTAGTTGATGTGATCTGGTGTTAGTTTATTTTTGTTATTGACAATTTATTACAATGATGTTTTAATTTTGGTTTATTTTGGATTGGAAGTTTAATTTTATGTCTTGATTTTTTTTAGATGTCATAACTCTTATGTTACAATTTTTTTAAATAGTCTAAACTATTTCTTAATATTTTGTATGTACACTTAAAATACTTAACTTTAATTTTTATATCTACATTTGTTTTCATAGCTAATATATTATTATATAATAAAACTAATTCATTTATTAATCCGTGATTCATCCGCGGTTGATCCAATGATCCAGTGATCCGGTAAATCATCTGATTCAGTGTCCGGGTCGGATTTCAAAACACTGGTTTATAGGATTTCTTTGTATTTGATGTTGACGATGGAGAATATAGCCTCTACAATTCTCCTTATTTAACGTAATCAACGTAATCATTCATATAATCAATCCAGAAATCCCACTCATCCCACTATCTCCTATTGAATGCTTCTTTAGTTCCTGCTTTCTCAGTTTCATTGTATATGTATAGACGGTGTGAGAGTTCGGACGATAATCCCTTTACTTTTCCCAATTCAATCATTGTCGAATTCCCGGTTTCATTGCTCGGAGTTGAAGACAAATCGGTGTAGAGATATTCAGACTATGCTACAAAAATTTTGGCAAGCCTGAAATGTTAAAAAACGGGTGAGATATTGGGGTTGATATGTTGTTGATTAATGGGAAGGTACACCGATTTCTTATTTCAGTTTACCAGTTAATGATTGCTTACTTTTAAAGTAGTAGTTTTCTTATGCATCATTTCCTTTCTCAGGTGGTGCTTTTACAAGCGTTAATTAACCTTTTCAGGTTTAACACCTTCAAACATTTATTGAAAGAAAGCTCAGTCTATGACATGAGTATTTAAGATTCCAACTAAATTAATTTTTTTACGACTATCGATTTTTATTCTATTTTATTAATCGATTAGTAACAAATACTTATGCTATTCTACTTTAAACTAAACAACTTCAAACAAAATAATATACTACGGTCGCAAACCACTATCAAAAAGATCAGAAAATATCATTTTTTTATATATTTTCATTTTACATATTTTTAACATATTTTCTTTACTAAAACCATATAATAAATTATAAATTTAATTAAGAATACAATATACGAATCCGGCGCGTACCGCCGGAATATCACTAGTTTCTTATAAGAAGGCGTAATGGTTTATATATTTGACATTGGCAATGAAATCTCTAAAACAATATTAACACTGAGTTTCTTTGGTTATCCAACAAACCTCTTATTTCGGCCCGAAAAATCTTTGTCAGCTTACCTGAAGAATCTGCTCAAATCAGATCATTGTACCTAATGAAGAGAGTTTTCTAAGAGAAGAAGAATTACGACCATGACAGTTCTCTCTTGGAATTAAGCAAGAAGCTCAAGATGGATCAAGTGCATGTGGTTTTTTTATATCTTTTATTCTTATCGTTCAGCTTCATTTGCGCTTTAATGCCACCGCCTTGGTATCTGACTATCTGTAACATTCGTGGTTGTTAGTAAACATTCAACAACAGAATCATTCATCCACTAATCATAATGGGATCAAATTATTTGATAAGTGACACTTGACGCCTGCCTAACTGAAGAAGCATATGAGTTTATTGTGCTGTCTGAGTTTTAAGAACATGTTTAATCTTCGACATGATAAGTTGCATCATGGAGAACGTACATGTTATTGACACATGCAAGATGTGTGACGTGGAGCAGAGCAAAAGCACGCTAGTTGGCTCATGATGAAGACGTACGATGGTAGTCTGATGATGTCCATTGCGGAAAGATCAACGGACAAGATCATGCATATGTGGTGGAAAGTTCATGGGCCTTGAAGCCCACATGACTTAGAGAGTCAGGGTTTATAGACGTGACTATAAAGTATCTAGGGGTGCCGACAAAACGAGGTACGCGTCTAGGGTTTATTGAAGATACACATGGATGTGTGTGACGTCGTCCTACCAGATCGTTGAGAGAACGGTTGGTAGTTTTGTTAGAGAGAACTATACTCGTCGGAGAAGACAATGAGTAGTAGTTGCTTTTCATTGTAAATCTAGATTAGAGTGGTTGGTACGGATATGTGCTGAACCATATAGCAATGTTGTTTGCGTTCTTTTCTAGTGAATGAGTTCTGGACTTGGTCCCGGGGATGTAGGAAACGAACCCCGTTAACAAATCTCTGTGTCTCTTTACTTAATGCTCATGTATACGTGCATACGAACACAGTCGAACACACTCGCATACGAACGTTTAGATCTATACACATACTGTTTTAACAATTGGTATCAGAGCAGGTGCTCGACAGAGAACTGTTCTTGTTTCGGGTATGGTCCTGGATATGTGTCTGATGATATGATGATGCCAAGACTGAAGTTTACTTGGTTATTTAAGAACGTTAATGCAAAGGTGGTTGGAGATTTTTGCGCGTGCATAACCATGGTTGCGTGTCAATGAGGTAAGAGATGAAAGTCGACAGAATGTGACATATTTTGGGCTTCTGCTGTGGTCATGGGCTTCGAATTTAATTTTGTGGATTGTTTTAGAGGGAGCAATTAAGAGTCTCAGAGTCAAAGATGGTGTTCTTAGGATCATGGGTGATCATTGTTCACGTGTTATGATGTTTCTCAGCTCTACAGAAGTTGTTCTTGTCAAGCCTCAAAGACGATATTAACTATCTGGTGTTTCTGGTTGTTATGGAGATTTCTTTCATCAAAGAGTTTTGTGATGACATGATGTTGACAAGAGGCTAGGCGTCGAAGTTTGAAAAAGGGTTTTAGGTAGTTAAAAGTGTGTAACTTGGAGATCAAGAAACACAGCAATATATGTGTTGGCTTGCGTCTTAACGATTGTTAGAAATTGGTCAGTCGAGATACACGGGTATTTGTAGTCTCATAAACCTGATTGAACGACTTGTCGAGGGTGTTCAAATGGTTTCTAATACAAGTTCATGCTCCGATCTACCTAAGACCATTGAAACAACTCGTAGGAAATTCTCAAGTGATTGGCGTAGAAGATGAAGACGTTTGTGTGTCAAGGCAGATCATTCATAAGAGTATTTCCGAGATATGAAGATAAGGCTTCTAGTGTTAATTCAGAGTAAGATGAAGTTACAGAGACTTTCGAGCATTCATGTCTCAGGTTATGCCTTGCAATCCTATAAGATCTTTGTTGTTCAGTGTTGGAATTTCAGTTATGAACAAACAAGTGAAAATCAGAGAAAAGACTGAACCTTGAGATATCTTAAACTCTACAAGACAAGACGTATCAGATTCTGGTTATGATTAAGAATCAGAGAAAGCAAACGTTTGTCGTCAAAGCAGCATCTAGCTGGTGCTTCTTTGGTTTCATTGGTGATGAAGATTGAAGAAGAGAAGATTGTCTCATCATTAATCTGGCTACATTCGAGGAAGAACAGAACTCGTATGAAAGCAAAACAGAGTTAGGTCCAATGCTTATGTCAAATAGAAGATGGGATCAACATGGTTCGAAAGAGGTTATGAGTTAATACGCAGACTTGATTGTGTCTCTTCCTGCCGCTGGTCAACAAAAAATTCTGAACTGGAAGCTTCTCAAAGTCATGATTTGACTGAGATGACCGAGGCAGCCGACGTCACTTTGACCACCCTACCATCACTGATGTGTGATGCTGAGAAGGAGAAACAGAGTGTAACTAATAGTGACGATTGAATAAGTTCAGAAACTGGAACAACAGTAGTGTCAATGAAACCACTGAGAGCTGCAGAAATGCTGACTGGAAATCACTGCGATATTTCTATTGTTCTCACATCGTCGTCAGAAGAAAATCACTTGTCAGAGTATAAAAGCAAGAGAAGCAGGTGTTCAAAGGCTTGTATCAATACTTGATAGTCGCTGAAGTGCCATCATGGGATCTTGAGAGATTTTACACAACCAAGGAGAAGAATAGCATGCGTTCATGGTTCAAGATTGAGTTGCAGATTGTCTGGAAATTTAGGCTCCGGTGGAGCTCTACAAAGTCCCAGCTGTCTCTGTTATTAAAGAAATCAGGCACACGTTTTCTGTCTTGGGAACGATATTGAAAAGAAGTGGATGGGGGAACATATCAGTGGCTCTTGATTCTGGTAGTTGCAGTGGAATTATAACCAATAATTATCTGATATGAAGGCTGCCGAGTAAAGAGAGCAAATGGTTGAGAACGTGAGCTAAGTTATTAAGATGGCACTAGAGAAATTCTCATGAAGAAGGTGAGTTTGGCTTGTGTGATATTGGCTCAACCGGAAGACGATCAGAGTAGAATCATAAAATTCTCAGTGCAAAGTTTGGAGATGTTCTACATCTACTACAGATCCCAATGACTATTGCAGAAAATCAGTTCTGAGATGGGTTAATCACGGTAACGTTTGGAGATTCTAAATTAACTTGATCGAGCTGAAATTTGGTTAGGAACTTCATGGTGCTACTATCTTAAGATTCAACCGTGGGATTGATATTTCAACGGTTGGTTTGAGTTTTATTTGATCTTGTTCAACCCTCTCCAGAAACCTTCTAGACATGTAGAGCTGTATTCAAATATAAGGGATTTTCTTTTAGAAACCAAGCTCATAAATGAGTGATGGAGCCTCAGAACAGTTGATTAAGAGTCTGTATTATGCTCTACCAAGGGTTATTGCACGTGAATCAAGTAGAAGTGAATATGCTTGGTAAACACAAGAAGACAATCAGATTGTGGAATAAAGATAAAAGCAAGCTCAGACCTCTAAACTGCAAAGAGTTACTAGACTGATAATAAGGTCAAAGACTGAAGAATGCAGCAAAATTCAGATTCTGTGGTAAAGGGATGATCGTCAAGCTAACGTAGGATGGAGATTCCTATCATCAAAAGTTTAGGCTTTGGTAGAAAGAAAAGGTCATCAAGAGATCTAATAGTGTCAGTGCTCTGCTAAAAGAGTTGATCTTCAGTCTCAGGAAGTCATTTGTTCGTCCATGCATTGTTGATGGTTAAAAGGAGCTCTAAAGGACAATCAGACATGGTTCTCTTGTGGTTCAGATCCTGAAAAAGTATTCTTAAGTGTTTGCTGCAACTACCAAAATGCTTCTACAATGATAGACTGACACTTGATGGAACACAAGAAATTCTTGCAAGGGATACGAGAAGAGTTATTCAAGTGTTTTCGTGTTGGTGATGCAACATATGGTTTTTGCGTGTTTGATTGCTAAAAGGATGTATCTCAGATGACAGCAAAACAATCTCTCAAGAAGTAATCAGCGTATGTTACTGTCACCAGAGAAATTATTCTGCTAAGAACTTCAGTGTTTCCAGCTTACGAGTGAGAAACAGAAAGGTTGTCTGATCCAAAACTGATTAATGCTCTTGAGTTTTGCTGTGTTGGAATCTGGTGATTTTTGGTTCTGGTCTACAAGCCAAGTCAATGACTTATGATGGCTGGCACTGATGTTCTGTTCGTATTAAATGGGTTTGTGATGCGTGTAGCTTGTTTTAGCTTGATTTTCGAAGCTCTGTTTCAATTTGCTGCTGAAGAGATGAGCCTCACGTTATGGTTTTTCTGTAAGTCGTGCGAGTCTCAATGATAAACGAGCTTATGTTGAGTTCAAGCATCGAAGCTACAAAATGAGGAACATGTGTTTCTGAAACCCAGAAGAAAAATGAGGAATTATTTTTTTCAAACTAGCAGGCGTTGATCTGAATGTCACAAGATACATTTTCTGTACGATAAAATATTTTCCATCTTCATGATAAATTCAGACGCAAAAGCCATTGAGAAGGAGAAACTTGCGTGATAAGTTACTCTAGTTGAGATACTCTGATTAAGCGTAACGGTGTTAGCTTAAGTGACTTGTAGATGTGGGGTCATTATAACTGAGAATTACTCACAGTCATTTCTCTCTGGGTTTAACTACTGAAGACGGTGTGCTATGGTGTTATGGTTTCGTCGAGGGTTGATTTACATGCCTGTCAGGATTCTACAAGTTCTATGTGTTTAATTAAGTGGTGAAGATCTTCGTTGTTTGTGGCTCTACTGGTGATGATGACTAGTAACGTGGCATAAGAGAGATATGCTCTAGAGGAGACTTTACCACGGAAATCAAAGAGAGAAATCGGGAGTTGTAGTTTTTCCAAAGTTTAACCCTTGCTTCAGGTCAAATTCTGGTTCGAGGTTGCAAGAACTGAACAAAGAAACAGAGAATTATGACAAAAGAATGCAGAAGTTAAGACTCACACGGGCTAAATGAAGATTTGTGATGGCTTCTTCAGACTTGTATCAGCTCAAGATTGGCTCTTCGACTGCTGTTCTTGCATCTGGGAGTAACGTGTTTGTTATGTCTTCAAAGAGAAGTCTTGTGATCAGAAGTCAGAGTTTCTGAAATTATTAATGATGACTTTTGCCTATGAGGGGAAGCTCTTAGTTATCAAGTCAAGAAAAATGCTTTTAATCTGAGAGAAAGCTGTCAAGTAGCTGAGAAAGCACATCAGAATTATGGTTTGAGGGACATGAAGTCAAGAGTATCCAGCATTGACACTGCTTCTTCAGAATCGAAGGTTCATTGTTCAAGTTGGGTTGCAGGTTTTCTGAAATGAGTCTTTTGGAAGTGATCTGCAGTTTCTGAAGTGTTTGATGCCTGTTGCGTGCTGCTTCGTCACAGAAAACCAAGATTCCATGTAAGAGAGAAGTTGGATCAAGTCTTTGAAGTGACAAAGTTAGTTGTCACGGAGCTCCATCAAGACGTTTTGAGATATGTCCAAAGAAAATGCGAAGCTATGTAGATGTCAATCATATTGTTCATCTTTTCATTGTTGATGATTCTGGAAACTCAAGAGTTCAGAGGTCAAGGATTTGAAACCCAAGGTTGTTCAGTGTAATTATTGAAACTAAAGCAAGATGATGACTGTGAAGTGAAGATAGAAGGCTCGTATGGCTACCACAAAGGACAACAACGATTTTCAGAGTAGCAGCCACAGGAGATCATCCTGAAGTCAATATAAGCAGCGGAATCCAAGGAAACTGAATCTTCTGGACTTAATAATAACTGAAAACTGCAGAAATCAGCCTCAAGATGGCGTTTTCAAGGCAACGAATAGACATGCAAAACTATTCTGATCAAGGTGAAACTTGGTGACAATCTTCATTATGCTACTGTCTTTATATTCAACGGTGGGGTTTTGATTCCAACGGTTGATTTGTGTTTTGTCTGAGGCGCTTCAACCTGGGCTGGAAACAGTTTTTGAGCTTCAAATTCAAGTGTGAGCTCAGTTTCAGAGGTGTTGAAAAAATTTTTGGAAGTTGTATGCAGTTTTTGGGTTGTTTAAAGTCTGTTACGTGCTGATTAATCAAGACCAAGATCTTTGAGATAAAAGATGTTAAATCAAGACCAAGAACAGAAAAAATTGGGTTGTGACAGAACTCAAATGCAGGTCGTATCACAGATGCTGGTGAAATAAGATGACAAGTCTGGAAATTACTTGCAGGTGTTCTCATTAGTGGTTCTACAAAAATCTCAGTGTGATATTTTAGATGAAGATCTATTTGATACTTTGGAATAAGACTGGAAAAGAGCTGGTCTCTTGGATACTTGGAGGTTTTTGCGTGAAACATAATTTGAAGAGTTGGTTGCAAATTTTTCAGAGAGAGCAGTTCAGTGAACACTTGCAGAAAATGGTGATGTGTAGGATCGGTTTTGTTTCCTCCTTTTAAAATTTTTAAAAAGGGATATTGTGATAATAGTAAACTTGCTAAGGAGATCACCATGGTGTTTAGCAGGTTTCAGAGACAACGGTAACATTAACCATGCTCTTACATCGGTGAAATGAAATGGCAATAACCTGCATAAGTCTGTGATTAAAGATGTTTTGCTCTGAACTGCTACTGCATCAAAGTGATATTGTTCTCGGCGTACGACAGGCTTAGATCCTGTGCTATTGGCGAAAGCGGTGTCAGTTTGATTTTGGGACAGCTGATTCTAAGCGACTGGCGTCTATAAAAGCCTTTCACAAGTTTCTGCAATTGTGGATATCTCTGGAAAATAAAATATATTGTGAATTAGCATCATAAACAGCTGTTTTATATGAATGTGCACTCAAGTAGGGAGAGAATGCAATTATGCAGGGAGAGCTATAACTATGTGATTACTGACGGATGAGCTTGAGTTGACACATTCAAATAAAAAGGGAGAGAATGAAGAACATTGATGTTTTGACATTTAGAGATTACACATGGATTCTGAAACTCAGTCATCAAGGGAGAGAATGAAGAAGCATATGAGTTTATTGTGCTGTCTGAGTTTTAAGAACATGTTTAATCTTCGACATGATAAGTTGCATCATGGAGAACGTACATGTTATTGACACATGCAAGATGTGTGACGTGGAGCAGAGCAAAAGCACGCTAGTTGGCTCATGATGAAGACGTACGATGGTAGTCTGATGATGTCCATTGCGGAAAGATCAACGGACAAGATCATGCATATGTGGTGGAAAGCTCATGGGCCTTGAAGCCCACATGACTTAGAGAGTTAGGGTTTATGGACGTGACTATAAAGTATCTAGGGGTACCGACAAAACGAGGTACGCGTCTAGGGTTTATTGAAGATACACATGGATGTGTGTGACGTCGTCCTACCAGATCGTTGAGAGAACGGTTGGTAGTTTTGTTAGAGAGAACTATACTCGTCGGAGAAGACAATGAGTAGTAGTTGCTCTTCATTGTAAATCTAGATTAGAGTGGTTGGTACGAGTATGTGCTGAACCATATAGCAATGTTGTTTGCGTTCTTTTCTAGTGAATAAGTTCTGGACTTGGTCCCGGGGATGTAGGAAACGAACCCCGTTAACAAATCTCTGTGTCTCTTTACTTAATGCTCATGTATACGTGCATACGAACACAGTCGAACACACTCGCATACGAACGTTTAGATCTAGACACATACTGTTTTAACACTAACCTGGTTGTTTCCTATATATCGCCACCGATATTTTCCAATTGTGAAATATATCTTTTCCTAAAAAGGCCGCATCACCAAATTTTCTAATCTGTGATATGAAAATCTTCTTGTTTGTATCTACATACAAACAAGGTCAGCCAATGAAAACTTTCCACATCACCACGTCCTAGTTATTTCTGTTTATGTAGTTGTGCTACATATCATTGTCTGTGTAACGCAGACCCCACATCCCTAAATATGCATGAGTTAAACTTCAAACTTTCATGTCAATCATCATTTTTTCTGTCATTGCACTAACACGTCAAGCTCTAAATTCTTGAACTTACAAGTTCTTCGTATAGATGAGAAAAGTTCAAAATACGATACTTTATTTTAGAAATTTGCTTTTGTTGTTTTTTTTCATTAAAATGTTTGTGTTGAACGTTCAAAACTTTTAGACAACACATTTTATATAACTCGACCAAGGTGTAGAAAATAACAACTACCACTTATTAAAAAGGTTAAGTCAAAAATATGTTTTCAATTTAAACTGGTTTGTTCATCAGACACAAAACAACACTATGATGTAAATAAATGGATATCTCTAAACAAATAAAACATAAATAAAAATTTAAGCACGAGTAGATCAGAAATACAAGATTACTTTTATTTTTCCAGACATAATGAGAAAATGCATTTCACTGAGTGAAATTTTGCCCTCTCTCTAGGAAAACAAAAAAAAAACCGTTGAGTCGCTGTCTCCAGCACGGTGGCGTGCGCCGCCGTCGCCGGTGGATCCTTCTCCCTCTCCTCTCGTTTTCCTCTTTGCCTCCCTACCCTCCCTTATCTGCTTGCCGATATGCTTATACCCTGGCTTTGTCAGCGGATTCTAGGGTTCAGATCTGTGGCCACAGAGATGTCTCTTCCTGTTGACGGTGAAGCTGGTGTGGTGGTGAGGCCTGTCACGACGGGGAAGTTTCGGAGGTCGGCTTTTAGGGTTGCTTTGCAAGGAATCTCAATTTTCAGATCTACTTTGGGATTTCTCTTCTTTGCTCGGTGCAGTGGCACGTGGTGGTTCGTGTGGTCTCTCCCGGCCTCGAGCTCTTCTGGGTTCATCGTTGGTGTGGAGTAGTGCTGTCAGAATCTCTCCTTTGCCTTGGTGTCTCGGCTGAGGCGAGTCCTTCAATCTATCTCAGGCAGGGCTTCGTTGGTCTCGGCCTTCAGGATGTGCGTCAGGTCTTTTTCTCCTTGGTGGTGTCAGGTGGAAATCCCGGCGGTGCGTGAAGCTTCAAGGCTTGGTTCGGCGCGTGGAGTTGTCTATGCTCAGGCGTCGCCAGCTGATAAAGCTTCTCCTTTCTTTGACTTCGCTTCCTCACGGTAATGCTTTGTGCTGCCTCCTTCTCCAACTTTGATCTCGTCGGTTCAGGGACTTTGGGTTCTGTTCGCTCTTGTTTGGTAGGCGTCGTTCTGTCTCGTCTCCTGCCCTCTTCATTATGTCAGAATCTCACTCTTGTTATAAGAGTAGAACCGTGTGCGGTTGCTCTAAGTTTCGTTGGTCTCGAGCTTGGTCTTCCGCTTCGACTGCACGGTTTAGACTTAACCCATCCCAGTGTCGGGTTCAGCTGTCAGCTGCTTCTTCGCCAGGGTTAGTCTATTTCTCACTGATGCAGGTTCCCTCTTCATCACTGTCATTGCGGCCACTCTCACCAGACCCGTCTTCTAGTTTTATTGTGGTTCACATTAGCTCTAAAGTCGAACTAAATAAGTGTGGTTCTTGAGTTCTTGGTGGGACTACCCTGATCGCGCCTCTGGAGTTTACTAGTTCGAATTAGCAGTGGGTGGCTCACGGAGCTCTCTGTTTTCCTCTACCGGTGGTGGTTGGGAGGCGTTGATCTCCAAAGACTGACATTGCAAAGCTGTTCGGAGAAGGTATCAATCAATTGGAGCAGCGTTGCGGGGAAGCCAACATTACCAAGACGTGGTCTCATGTATCATCAAAGGTACCGTCTTCATTTGGCAATGCTACGCTTGGTTAACCTCCTGCTTCTGGTTCTGCTAGTTAGCTCTAATATTTAATTGTGTTTTAATTGTTCCTTAGAACTTAGGAATTGCTTCTTCTTTCTCTCCCTGGTGCTGTTTTTTTTTTTTGTTTCTGCTTCTTGTTCCTATGTATCTTCTGTCAAAAACTGAAAATGGTATAAAATTTAACATTTTTACCCCAAAAAAAAATGCATTTCACTCCAATAATACCCCACTAATTAAAAAGTAGGGATAATTTGAAAAATACCCTATTTAGGATTTGAAATTTGAAAAATACACTGTCTCTAATTTCTTTTGAAAACTACACTTTTTTTAATGTGAATTTACTTTGTACTTTGTACCCCAATTTAATATTTCAATAATTATTACATAAATTAGTAATTAATAATAATTTATAATTATTATATGTTTAAAATAAATATGTGTTTAAAGATAAATATGTTACAATAACAAAGATATATAAAATAAATAAAATTATGATTTGTGTTGAGTTTATCATGACGTTAATATAGATTTTAATTTATTTTGTTAACTTTAAAATAAATAAAATTTATTATTCAATATAATAAAATTTATAAATATATTAAAAAGATATGGGAAAGATATTATGTAGTTTAAAAAGATATTATGCATATTCTCTAACGATTTTTCCCTTTTTCTAAAACAATTTTTTTAAAAATATAATAAAATTGAGAAATATTAAGATTAGGCAATTTGGTAAATTTATATATAAATAAATGTATTTTTCAAAAGCTTAAATCAAGGGTGTATTTTTCAAATTATAATCTTATTGAAATGCATTTATCCAAATTTTCCCTAAAAAATACAGTACAGAGTAAATACAAATTGTGGCGGATCCTTCGCCCTTCGGGCTGGAAGGGTCGCGAGAACGTGATAACGTGCGCCTCTTCTTGGAATGCGAGAACCACAAGGCAGTGTGACCAGTAGGGATTTTAACGATTTAGTACTAGATTTTTGATCCGGGTACTATTTTATTTTATTGTTTTTTCTATATAAAGATTAATAATTCTTCTTTGTTTTAATTATATAAACTGTGATATTATCAAATTTTAATTATGCGGGTTTGTTATAATATGTATAGTATGACGAAATTTACAATGTCCGTTTTATGTTTCTAAATAAGTTAAATAATGGTTATACCTGAAATTCGTACTTGGCCAATCATTTATATTTAACGATTGTAAATTCTATAAAATATTTCTATACATATAAAGTGGTCCAATAATTTTTTTGATTAAGTCGTGAAATCATTTAGTTACAAAATTTCAATTTCTAATATTACTTTTAAAAATTATTGCAGACTTTAATTTATTGTTATAAAAAAATTTTATGGACTATGAAATGTATTATATAAAAACATAACTCATTTAGTTAATTAACAGATTTTGGTCATATTCCATTTAAATGTATTATAGGCCCAAAAACCAAAAAACAATAATGTCATTAATGAAAATTTCTAGTTAATCATATAATTAAGGACAATTTTGGAAAATTTTAAAATTTCATTAATAGTATAATTTGGGAATGATCCCCTTTTAATAATATTGATTAATAGTATTGATTTCTTTAATCAAGGATAGTTAAATTTCATTGACTTGAAAAGAGACGGGCAATAATAACCTTGATCAATAGTTGGTGACAGCTAAAGAGGGTTGGTTTGGTTATCATTTTTTTTTTGAATACACACATAAAAGAAAATAATTTAGCTGTCCTTCTGGCCGGCATATGTGAGTCTAGTTTTTTTAATAGACTTAAATGCAACTTCATTTTTTATGTTTGATAACTTCTGAATTTCTAATTCTTAAAGAAAATCATATGTATGCAATGTATCTGTTAGAGGCATTTTCATACCTTTCCTCCCTCGCCATGGAAAGAATCGATACACACTTCTGGTCCCCCGTCCATAACAATATGTATTCTCAAAATGATATGTCGAGGATCTTTGATATTATTAGAGAGAGAAAGCTTTATAATTGTCCTTCTCTGAGATTTTGTTACGACTGTCTGGAGCTCATTGAAGACAATGATCTCCGTTGCGGTTGCAGATTATGCAACAAGCAGTGGCATCCTGGTTGCATCCCAAGCTCACCGGACGATATAAACAGCCCGTTCCACACTTGCCATCCGCTCAAGCTTCTCATTGATGGCCCACCTGATTACTCCAACAAGAAATGCGATGCATGTCAGGAAGAACTCAAGAACTATTTCTACCATTGCTCGATATGCGATTTCAGCATGCACGTGAGGTGTTCCAACAACCCGCCACCACTCATTTTGGAAACTCCGGAGTGCCACGAGCATACACTCACATGTATGGTTAGAAATGACACCTTCACTTGCAACGCTTGTGGTACGCGTGGCGAACGATGGCCGTATGTATGCGTTCCCTGCGGTCTCATGTTCCACCGGGAATGTATTAACCTACCACACGTCATAAACATCAACCGCCACGACCACCGGGTCTCCCACACCTCTTCTCTTGGTTTTGGGAATTGGAAATGCATGATTTGTCAGAAGAAGGTGAATTGGAGGAGGTCCGGAGCTTATTCCTGTTCGACATGTCCTGGTTCTGTCGCGCACTCGAAATGTGCAACTAGAGGTGATGTGTGGGATGGGGTAGAGCTCGAAGAGTGACGTTTCGCCATTCAAAGTGATTGAAGAGGGAACTACAATTTGCCATTTCTCCCACGAAGAACATTACTTAATTAAGATTGATGCTCAACGTGATGGACGCATGCGTTGTGAAGCTTGCGTCCATCCTATCTTTTCTGAGAAGCATTACATGTGTATGGAATGCGACTTTATCATCCACGAAACATGTGCTAATCTTCCTCTTCGCAAACGACATTGGCTCTCCGCGAAGCCGTTTTCTTTAAACGTCAATAAGGATAAAAGCAAATCTTTCTTTCGATGTGATGCATGTAAAACAAGATCCAATGGTTTCAGGTATGAGAGTGAGGGAGTATCACTAGATATGCGATGTGCGTTAGTGATCTCATTGTATTGTGATTATGAATGTCACCCACATACCCTCTTTCTCACTACGACGGACAAGGGCACTTGTGGAGCCTGTGAGCTCCCCGAAAAGTATGTGTTACGTTGTACTGAATCTGAATGTGATTTTTCCTTGTGCTTGGCGTGTGCTACTCTACCGAAAAAGATAAAACGCAAGGCTTATGAGCATTTTCTAGTCTTGCGTCATGGCGAGAAAGCCAGCGGTAAATATTGGTGTGAAGTTTGTGAAACTGTTCTAGATCCACAGAAATGGTTTTACACATGCGATGTTTCTGGAGTCACTTTTCATGTTCAGTGTGTGGTTGGCGAGTTTCCAAATGCTAAGCCAGGAGTCACTTATCATTATCAAAGTGTGCTAGGGGAGGGTCCACCACACATGTACCCAAGAGTCTCTGCTACCTCGAACGATGGGGAGGAGAAAATAGAACTTTTTCCCAATGACTGTATAACGAGACCAGTGTTTTGAAAACTGGACCGGACCGGCCGGTCGAACCGGTCCGACCGTGACTCGCTGAAGAAGCCGGTTCCGGTTCAGTTTAAAACCCGGATTTGAGAAAAACTGGTAAAACCGATTAAAACCCGGTAAAACCGGTGACCCGGGTCAACTTTAAAACCCGGTTCTAAAAAATTAACATATAAATAATATTTTTTCAATTGCTTTTAAAATTTAATATTTCATAACTAATGTTTAATTATCATTATTTAAAATATTTTTTATTTTATTCAATTTTCTTAAGAAAAAAATATGAAAAATCTCTTTTTGGATCTCATAACTATTCTGATTTTCCCATATTCATAAAGATTGAGATTTTACTTGTAAAAATAAATAAATATGGTAATTTTTAATTGTAAGTCATTTAATTTTATCAATTTCAGTTTACATAGTATTCACTTGTTCACTTTATATATAGCTAGATTTATGTTTACTGTTTATTTTTCATTTAATAAAAAAGAAAAGAGAAACATGTTATATGTAGAAGTAATTTTTAGATCCATATAGTGTAAATATATGATCATTTACATTTAATTTTTAAAAAAATATAAAACCCGGTTCGACCGGTTGAACCGGTTCAACCAGGTAAAATTCCGAGAGTCGGTATCCGGTCCGGTTTTCAAAACATTGAACGAGACCAAAATGCGCCATATGCGGCTCTCGTTGTCTACGTCCCCTTATTATAAAGCTTTGCTTGGTGGATACTGATGAGGTTTATTGTTGTGATGTTAAAGTTAAATGTTCTCACCAGTTTTTGTGGAACACAAAATACACAGGACGAGCAGGCTTAAAAACAATGTTTTGAAAACCGGACCGGATACCGACTCGGTGTAACTACTGGTTGACTGGTTGGACCGGTTCAACCGGTCGAACCGGGTTTTCTATCTATGAAACTTATATATATATATAATTATATATTTATATTATATGAACTTTATTTCTACATATAATACATTCTCTATTCTTTTCTATAATTAACTAAATATAAAAAATAAACATAAATCTAATAGTAAAATAAAATTGAATAGTGAATACTATGTAAACTAAAATTAATAAAATCATATGATTTACAATTAAAATTATCATATTTATTTATTTAACAACTAAATCTCAAAATTTATGAATATGGTAAAATAAAGATAGTATATGAAAGTCAAAAATATATTTTTCACATTGTTTCTTAAGAAAATAAAAAATCAATTAAATAATGATAGTTGAAGACTAATTATAAAATATAAAATTTTAACTAGTAATAATTGAAAACATTTAATTATATGTTAATTTTTTATGAACCGGGTTTTAAAATTGACCCGGGTCACCGATTTTACCGGTTTTTTACAAATCCGGATTTTAAACCAAACCGGGCTCGGCTTCTTCAGCGAGTCACGGTCGAACCGGTTCGACCGGTCGGTCCGGTCCGGTTTTCAAAACACTGCTTAAAAAGAAGAACGGGCGCTATGGCGATAAATTTTTTAATATATAAATTTATTTCAAAAAATGCATGTTTTAAGTTTTCTATGCAATTTTTATTAGTTAATAATAGTGAATTCTAAATATTTTAAAATTGTATTTTTGAAATACTATTGGCTTAGAACTATACTTGGTGAATAAAAAAAATATCTATCATCAGAATTATTATATTTTCAATATGTGTAAAAATATAAAAACATACATCTTTTATGAACAAAAAGAGTATAATTTAACAAATTAGGTAGTATGTTTATTTCTTTTTGTTTTTAGTGTTGGTTCTTTGATGTTGTGAAGATGAAGCAATAAAGATCTAGAGTGTGTGAAGATGAAGCAATGAGATATGGAAATGAAGCAATAAAGAAACAAGAGGGAATCAGGCAAGTTCAAATGAAGCATGAGCTTGTTGCCTTGTTTCAAGGCTGTCCACTAGATGAAGCACAAGACAAAGATAAGGAGACTAAATTATAATAATCAGAAGAAGATATCTTGTGCTGTGTGAGACAAAACAAGAGAGAGAGACGTTGGAGTGGGCCAAGAAGAGAGAGAGAGAGAGAGCTGTTGGAGTGTGCTACATGAAGGATCACATGTTCCAAGTCAATGGAGATGCTTAGGACATGTCACTGTCCAAGATCAGCCTGCACAAGATCAGACTTGTCCTCTTCTTCCCTTGTTTATTATTTGTCTAGTTTATAATATATCTCATGTCTTGCAACCTCTTTATATATATGGGATGTTCCCATAAACAAATCAAGCAATGGAATAAGAAATTCCTTCTTCATATTCTCTCATTTGCAATGTTCTCTCTCTTGCTTATTTTCACTTAATCTACTTAATCTCTTTGATATTACCTCATAAACCTTCTCATAAATCACTAATTCTCACATGGTATCAGAGCTATTAAGCTCTTGAACCTATTACTTCATAAATCTTTACTCGATTATTCCTTACAAAAATATTTTCTATTTTCTCTCATCATTCTTGAACTGTTCTTGAGTTGTTCTTGATGGATTCGGAGAAAATTCAAAAATGTTTGTGATTCCAGCTACCCTTAAGGAGCTAACTACTGTTGTGGGCAAGACTTGCTAAGACAGCTCTTGGTGGCAGAGGCTCTGGGATATTGTTGAAGAAGGCAAGAACCCAAAGAAAACAATCCTAGGAGAGGATGGTAGAGAGTGGTGGTGAGTGGAGCTGGTGACAAGAAGAAGAATCAAGAGGACCTCATGGTGCTATCTATTCTTCAGTCCAGCCTTGATGCTTCACTCCGGGAAGCTTATGGCTACTGTGAAACCTCCAAAGACCTATGGGATACACTCAAGAAGGTCTATGGAAACCAGTCCAACATCAGTAGGGTGTTTGAAGTCAAGAGGGCTATCAATACTCTAAGTCAAGAGGACAATGACTTTGATAAACACTTTGGGAAGTTTAGATCCCTGTGGGCTGAGCTAGAGATGCTAAGGCCAGCAACTATTGATCCAGATGTGTTGAATGAAAGGAGAGAACAAGACAAGGTGTTTGCTCTTCTCTACTCTCAACCCTGGATACCATGACCTCATCAAGCATATCCTAAGAGACAAGGAACTCCCATCCCTTGAAGAAGTGTGTGCTCGGATTCAAAAAGAACAAGGATCAGTGGGGCTCTTTGGAGTCAAGAGAGACTTAGTACTTGCAAACCAAGCTGAAGGAGTTGCAAACCAAGCTGAAGGAGTTGCAAACAAAGGTACCTACAAGACTGAAGACAAGAAGGTGTGGACATGTGATCATTGCAAGAAGAGAGGCCATGGAAAGGACAAGTGCTGGATCCTCCACCCTCACCTCAAGCCACGAAGTTCAGAACCAACTACAATGATACAAGGGCCAACTTCTCTGGTAACATGGGAGAGCCATCTACTCCAGCAAGCATGCCCAGCTCCAGCAGTGGTGAAGGCAAAGAAATGGCTTCTAGTGGCAACCTGACCTTGAGGAACAATCAAGATGAAGTCATCAGGCTCGACATTGAAGCTCTCATCAAACTCCTCAAAGACAACTCTGGTAACACACTTGGTACCTCTTTACATGCCTCCACTTGTGGTATCTTGCTGAATGCTTTAACTGAACCTAAAATTACAAAACCATTGGTTATAGATTCAGGGCAAGTCACCACATGATTAGTGATCTCAACTTAATTAAAAATATTGTTCCTGCCTAGGAAATGTTATGATAGCTAATGGAGAGAAAGTTCCAATCAAAGGTGTAGGTGATCTTAGGCTATTTGATAAAGATTCTAAAGCTTTCTACATGCCTAGTTTTACCTCTAACTTGTTATCAGTTAAAAGAGCCACTAATGACTTGAATTGTAGTGTTACTTTCACTCCTAATGATGTCTACTTTCAGGATATTGAAACTAGTAGGCTTCTTGGCAAAGGTGTAACCAAGGGAGACGTGTACTTACTTGAAGACACTAAGCTCTCAGCTGATTTATCTTATGCTTTAAATTCCATTTCTACTTTACCTAAAGATGTATTATGGTATGCTAGATTAGGACATCCCCATTCTCGTGCTTTGAACATCATGCTTCCTAGTATTTCCTTTAAAAGTGATTGTGAGGCTTGTATCCTAGGCAAACATTGCAAGAGTGTGTTCCCTAGATCAAGTACTATTTATGAAAATTTCTTTGACTTAATCCACTCTGATGTATGGACAGCTCCATGCATATCTAGAGAACATCATAAGTATTTTGTGACCTTTATAGATGAAAAATCAAAATATACATGGATCACATTATTACAATCTAAAGATAGGGTCTTAGAAGCTTTCATAAATTTTCAAAACCATGTATCTAATCACTTTAATGCCAAGATTAAGATTTTGAGATCAGATAATGGAGGAGAATACACAAGCAATGCTTTCAAAGAACACTTAGCCAAACATGGGATGATCCACCAGACTAGCTGCCCATATACTCCACAACAAAATGGTGTAGCTGAGAGAAAGAATAGACATCTCATGGAGGTGGCAAGGAGTATGATGTTTCACACAAGTGTTCCCAAACGTTTTGGGGAGATGCAGTCCTAACAGCATGCTATCTAATCAATAGGATCCCTACAAAAGTCCTTCAAGATCAATCCCCTTATGAAGTACTTAACAAAAACAAATCATCTATAGATCATATGCGTGTGTTTGGGTGTCTTTGTTTTGTTTTGATACCAGGAGCACAAAGAGATAAGTTGTCAGCCAAGAGCACAAAGGCAATCTTTATTGGATACTCTCCTCACCGTAAGGGCTATAAGTGTTATGTACCAGAGACCAGGAGGGTCTTAGTCTCAAGAGATGTGAAATTTGTGGAATCTAGAGGCTACTATGATGGAAAGAGTTGGGAAGAGTTAGAGAACCTGTCCCACTCAGCCTCGGATAGAGCTAACAACCTAAGGAGAGTAATGGAAAGACTTGGAATCAGTATACAACAAGATCAAGGAGCCATTACACCTGAAGAGCTAGCCACGCCATCTACTGAGGTTGATACTGATGTGATTGAGCTTCCTCACCTTGATCCTCGAGGGGACAATCAAGCTGAACACTATCAAGATGATTCAGCAAGTCATGATCAAGCTGAGCATCATACACAAGAGGAGCAAGCTGAGCATTATACACAAGAGGAGCAGGATCATCACATGACTCAAGAGGAGCCAGTAGTGATTGCAAGCCAGCCTCAGCCTAATATTGATCAAGCTGCAACTGAGGAAAGTAGCTCACAGCCGGGTCCAAGAAGAAGTTCTAGGATCAGACAGCCGGTGGACCTAAATTGGAAGAACAATAGGGTCTACTTCAATGCTCAAGCTGTGGTTCATCCCATACAAGGAGTGTGCTCTCTAGCTCATTATCCCCAAGAACATGTGGTGTTTATTGGAGAGTTGGATCAGGAATACATTCCAAGGTCTTATGAGGAAGCTATGGAGCATGAGGAATGGAAAGAATCAGTGGGCAGTGAGACTAATGCCATGATTATCAATGATACATGGTATGAAGCTGAACTACCTAAAGGCAAGAGAGCTGTAACAAGCCGCTGGATCTTCACCATCAAGTACAATGCTGATGGGACAGTAGAGAGGCGCAAGACAAGGCTAGTAGCAAGAGGCTTCACTCAAACATATGGAGAGGATTATCTAGATACCTTTGCACCAGTTGCTAAACTTCACACCATAAGGATAATCCTATCCTTGGCTGTCAACCTAGAGTGGGATTTATGGCAAATGGATGTGAAGAATGCTTTCCTACAAGGAGAACTAGAAGATGAGGTCTACATGAGGCCACCTCCTGGCCTAGAACACCTAGTGAAACCTGGAAATGTCCTTAGACTCAAGAAGGCTATCTATGGATTGAAACAATCACCTAGAGCATGGTACCACAAGCTCAGCACCACACTCAATGGAAGGGGCTTTGTGAAATCTGAGGCAGATCATACTCTCTTTACACTCACCAGCAAGAAAGGGATTGTTGTGATCTTAGTATATGTTGATGATATCATCATCACGGAGTGACAAAGAAGGTATACTCTTAACTAAAGCTTTCCTTAGATCATCTTTTGATATCAAAGACTTGGGAGAGTTAAAGTACTTTCTAGGAATTGAGATGTGCCGATCCAAGGATGGGCTATTCTTATCCCAAAGAAAGTACACACTTGATCTTCTGAATGAGGCAGGTGATCTAAGAGGAAGAGCAGCCAAGACTCCACTAGAAGATGGGTATAAGGTGCTGCGTGAGGGGGAGATTGAAAACAAGCCATATGCTGATGTGAAACACTATAGGAGAATGGTGGGAAAGTTGATATACCTCACCATCACCAGGCCTGATGTATGCTTTGCAGTCAACCAAGTAAGCCAGCATATGCAAGCTCCCAAGATACACCATTGGAACATGGTTGAGAGAATTCTAAGATACCTAAGAGAGGCGCCAGGTCAAGGAGTATGGATGGGATGCAACAAAAGCACAGAGATAGTTGGGTATTGTGATGCTGATTGGGCAGGGGACAGAGTGGATAGGAGATCCACCACAGGCTATTGTACATTCATTGGAGGCAATCTTGTTACTTGGAAGAGCAAGAAACGAAGATAGTGTCATGCTCAAGTGCTGAAGCTGAATATAGGGCAATGAGGAAGCTCACTAGTGAGTTGATCTGGATCAGAACCTACTTCAAGACTTGGGTATAGAGACATCAACTCCAATCACCATGCATTGTGATAATCAAGCTGCAATACACATAGCTTCCAACAGTGTGTTCCATGAGAGAACTAAACACATTGAGGTGGACTGTCATAAAGTTAGGCAAGCAGTGGAACAAATGATCATCTTACCTTGCTACACAAGGAGTGAGGATCAACTAGCTGACATCTTCACCAAGGCTGCAAGCACCAAGGTTTGCGAGTTCATACACTCCAAGTTAGGACTCGTAGATCTTTCATCACACTGATCTTCTTAGCCATGAAGTGTTCTACTCTTTTTCCTTGGCTTGGTTTTATCCCATGAGGTTTTTCAAGCTAAAGGTTTTAATGAGGAATGCTTCATGGTTTCCAAGCTTGACCAGTCCCTATGGTCAAGCTTGAGGGGGAGTGTGAAGATGAAGCAATAAAGATCTAGAGTGTGTGAAGATGAAGCAATGAGATATGGAAATGAAGCAATAAAGAAACAAGAGGGAATCAGGCAAGTTCAAATGAAGCATGAGCTTGTTGCCTTGTTTCAAGGCTGTCCACTAGATGAAGCACAAGACAAAGATAAGGAGACTAAATTATAATAATCAGAAGAAGATATCTTGTCTTTGTGTGAGACAAAACAAGAGAGAGCGTTGGAGTGGGCCAAGAAGAGAGAGAGAGAGAGAGCTGTTGGAGTGTGCTACATGAAGGATCACATGTTCCAAGTCAATGGAGATGCTTAGGACATGTCCTGTCCAAGATCACCTGACAAGATCGACTTGTCCTCTTCTTCCCTTGTTTATTATTTGTCTAGTTTATAATATATCTCATGTCTTTCAACCTCTTTATATATATGGGATGTTCCCATAAACAAATCAAGCAATGGAATAAGAAATTCCTTCTTCATATTCTCTCATTTGCAATGTTCTCTCTCTTGCTTATTTTCACTTAATCTACTTAATCTCTTTGATATTACCTCATAAACCTTCTCATAAATCACTAATTCTTCATCCCACGGGTTGTCTTCTTGTATTGCGTCTTAGGTTCTTTTTGTTTTTAGTGTTGGTTTTTTTGTGGATCTGACGGAAAATTCAATTTAAGGAATTTTAGAGAAAATAATTTTTTTTTGTAAAAAGTAACCTTTTGTAAAAAATAATTTTATGATTTTGAGAAAAAATGTTTTTTACTATTTTTAAAAATAAATATTAATAATAATTTAGGCAGTTTTCTCAAATGAGGCTAAAATAGTTTTTTCACTAAAAGAGCATAAATGAATAAAATAACTAAAATGAATTTCATCAAAGAGATAAAAGTCTCTTGTAACCTTATTTTATAGATATATAAATATAAATAATTATTCAAATAAATAATAAAAATTAAAAATAATTATTTTGAATAATCCTAAGGAATTTCCCTTATAATTAATATAGACTAGTTATTTTCTATATTTATATTAAAGAGTATTTAAATTTTTTGAATTTAAAAATGTAAATAATGCAATCAAACTCTATATTTTAATCATCTCAAATACCTAGTTTTTTAGATGTTATAGATTTTGCATACAGATGCAATATATGGATGCTAATACAATTGTGTTTAGACGAACAATATATGAACTAGATTCTGACCCGCGCTTTGAAAGTGCGGGTTTTTCTTAGATTATAAACAGTTTGGAAGAATAGTTTTTTCTTAGATTATAAACAAAGTTTAATATGAATTAGTATTTTGGGATTGTACATCATTATATTGCAAAGTCTGTCTCGTAACCGAGAATTTGTTATATAATTTAAATATTAAGTTATTTGAGATTTTGTATATACATTCTTATGTAGCTTTCTCTGAAGTCTAAATTTTTTATCCGATTCAAAAAACTCAACCGAAATCGACCCAAAAATATATGTTTGGTTCAGGCCTGAGTACATGGCAAAGCACCTATTGGGTATCTTTTGGATATGCGGGTCTTGGTTTGGGTCCGGATCCTACAGAGACCCGATCGGGTATCCAAAGTATGCAAAATATTTTGTGTGTATTTAGGTTTTTTAGATACATTTTTGGTATTACATATATTCTTTTAACTTTCAGGTTCAGGTTTCCGATTATAGTTTCATGTTTCAGATAAAATTTCAAAATTATAAAATATATTTCAGGTATATAGATATTTTTTTGGTTTCTTTGGTTCATCGGGTTAGATTTACGGTAAAATTAATTTTCGGCTTTTTGAATATTTTTGGCTGTTTTTTGGGGTTAGGGTGTTTTTTGGGTTTTTCATGTCTTAAACATCGGAACAGACTCAGACCCGTTACATACCAGAAAATTATAGGTATTTTATATGAATTTAAATTATAGATCCGAATAGACTCTGACACGAAAGAAACGACCCATACCTAACCCAAATGCTCAAACCAAATATCTCTCAATTTATTTTGTGTATATTTTATAAGAGTTACATTTGTTAAATTGGTGAGGTTTAAGAGTTTTAAATAGATTTTGGCTAACTTAATCGTATAAATTTCTAAGAGTTTAAGTATTTTTTATACTTATTTTAAATAATAAATTTTAATATGAATATTTTTATAGAAAATTATTTTAGCGTAATATATATAATTTAATTTTAACAAATGATTTGTTAAAGTGTTTTTTATCAAATTTTGTTTTTTGTAAATATTTGGATACATGTTTGACAGTTTCAAGTCACATTAAATTAAATGCTACTTTTTCGGGGTTCAAAAATTTATATTTTGTTATATGTAGCTTGACGTATATTAATAATAATAACATACATATAAACATGGGTGAGAAATTGAGAGTTCGTCGTAAATATTATAAGAAATTTTAAATAAAGATTAAAATGTTCGTATCAAAATCAATAAATGGTTGTCGATTTTGTTTTATAAATAAAATCTACTAAGGTATCAAACTATTACCAAGAGATGTTAATATGATTTTATCGGCAGAATAATATTGCATTAAGTGTTGTTGTTGTATTCAATGTATTTTCGATATGGCAATTAACAATAATGTTATACAGTTAGAGAAAATAAAGGTAAGACCATAAAATATTAATGAATAGGTGCAACAATTTTGTTTAAGTAGATTTTTTCAGAATATTTCTCTTTTAATAGTATAGATTTTTTCAGAATGTTTATCTTTTAATAGTATTGATATATACATCCAAATGCAACATAAAAAAACGAATAAAGCCTGAATGCATCTTGTTTTTTTTCATCTTCACACAACTGTCCAAAAACTTTTTTGCAACCCATCTTTGCTATACGCAAATTCTCCAGCTGGTTTCATGAGCACAATAACATAGGAAATCAGCTGAAAGACAGTTCCCCTTGCAGCTAGCACAACAATCGTGAAATTCTAATCTCGAATCAGGTGGCAATATACCAATATGGCATCTTTGAAAGCTGATTGTAACGATGCATCATTGACATAAAGCAATGTGTTCTCCCTTTAGATTAACCATCATATAATTAATTTACACCTTTGAATAGTTTCCATCACATACTTTAACACTGTAGAACCTCTAGAGGAACCATAACCAATTTGTTTCTTTTAAGGACTTAATGTTTATATATTTCATATTGGCAATGAAATATCTAGAACAACCATTAACAATGACACTGTCATTGGTTACCCAACAGAACTTTTGGTACAAAAAGTATTTGTCAGCTTACCAGAAGAATCTGCTCAGTTCAGATCATTTTACCTAAAGAAGGAGATCATTTTGCGACCAATAATAGATCTATCTTGAAATTTAGTAGTTCAGAATGGACATGTGGTGGGTTATGTTTTCTAAATGTTTTACTGATCAGCCTCATTTCCGCTTTAATGGCACCGCTCTGGTATCTACGTTACAAGATTCCGCGTTTGTTAGTAAACATTCAACAACTGAATCATTCACTAATCGTAATGGGATCAAACTAACTGATAAGTGAGACACTTGATGCCTGCCTACTTGTCTCAAAGACTATATTTACTATCATGAACAATTTTCTCACCTGGTTGTTTTTTAGCATGAACAAGTTTTCTTCTTTCTCCCGACTTGCCTCGAGTTACTGACACATATCACCAGAAGGAGTAATTAGCCAAGACAGTTCAGTTTTTCCTGAGGCTCTTTTTTATTTAGTATAGTGTCTATGAACCAATGTACTTTGTGAAATGTTCGGATCTCTAACTGCACAAAACAAGTTCTAACTTGGAATGTGTGAGCATACTACTAAGGAAGCAAGCAAGCGCTCTGTCACAAAGATTTGAATAACAAAGGCAATGTGTAAAACATAACTGACCTTTTGGCTTTTTGTCTCTGCATAATACGCTCCCGCAGGAACATCTAAATGCCTTCACGGGATGACTCTCATCACTGAAATCTATCATGTAATCCTGCGATTAAGAGTACGGGTTATTAGAACTATGTATGGGTATAACTCAAAGAGTAATAAACATTACGGGAATAGTAGAAGATGTATTTGGTCCATCTAGATTTGTGGAGTCATCTACAGAGACATCATATATATATATATATATATATATATATAATGGCCATATATAGCAGCAACATGTCTACTTTTTAGCTTTAGTGAAATATCCACAGTTGCGCAAAACTTCTTAGCCAGGTAGCTTAGTCATGGTGCTTACCCATGTCAGTTCTTCCATGGCCTTCACGTCTCGAATGGTAAAAAAGGCAATCTACACATGGCAAAACCCAATTATGCTCGCTGAAAATTACTTTCACAGTCAGTGCTTTGAGGAAGATCAGGCTAGAGAGGGGAAATGATATAACTAACATGGTAATAATGCCTGTCCGGAGTCTCTATTTGTACCGGAATATCAGTCAAGTTTGCATCCCCACATCTGCATCAACAATTAAGTTCAGAAGAAGAAGGATAAACTCTCTTAAGAGAAGCACGTAGCACAAGAGAGTTGATTGGTACCTGTGATTAACAAACCTAGCGACATTTCCACATATTGTGGCATCCAGGCAGAGAGCTTCTTCATCTTTCAGATCCTTTTCAGAACCCCAGTCTGCATCCAGAGTTACAGGATATGTATGCCGTTCACTACTAGATCTTAGATTCCGCTCGTATAACTCCGTGTTGGTCAATATTTCACCAATGTATTCATAGACAAAAGTTCCTTTTGGCAAGTCTTGCAGTGGTCTAACACCCCATCCTTTCCCCTCTGAGGTAAAGTAAACCTGGAACACAAAGACATCAAGACATGAAGCAATGGCCTGCATATAGGAACTAACGTAGCATCTCCCAGAAAATTGTTACCTGAAGTTGGCACCTTATCCCTCTCTGTACTACACGATTACCACAGAGCATATCACATCCACACTTTCTCCAGCATTCCTTAACGAACTTCCTGATCAAGTGCCCTTGACATTTTCCATGATCTCTCTCTAAAGGGCAGTCTTGGCAGTAAAACTTACTGAAGCTATCTGGTGACGTTTTCATCTTAAGACAAGTGTCAAGAAACTCCTCCTTTAGTAACCCTTCTTTAGTATACGCATATTCTCCGCTAGTTTCACGAGCACAAGCACATGGAAATTCGGCTGAAAGACAGTCCCCCTTGCAGCTAGCACAACAATCATCATCGGAAATCCGAGCCAGAGACACATGCACATAAGCACTTTGGAATACAATGTTGTGAGGGATGTAAGTAAAGGTGGGCAGTTTCTCGGTCCCAACGTCATCAACCAGAGATATCTCAACGCTCTCAGAACCTTTGGTTATGTCATGGATTATGGTTTTATACTTCCTTTTGCGTACACCATTGCTAGTCTGTGGCTGCTGCTGGACTCCCTCAACGGACGAGCCTGAGGCTGCAAAACGGGTTTCATATACTGTTTTCAGAGTAGCAGGAGAGTCAACATTCTTCCCTCTACTGCCATTAGATGAACCTTTGCTTAGCTTCTTCAGAGTAGCACTAGGAAGAGGAGGGTCAGTGACCACAACAAGATTCTTCCGTCTATTGCCATTAGATGAAGTTTCAGTTGGATTCTTCAGCGTAGCACTAGGAGAAAGGTCGATGAGCATATTATTCTTCCCTCTATTGCCATTAGATGAACCTTCGCTTTGCTTCTTCAGGGTAACACTAGGAGAAGGATCAATGGGATCAGCATTCTTCCCTCTACTGCCATTAGATGAACCTTCGCTTAGCTTCTTCAGAGTAGCACTACGAGAAGGGTCAGTGCTCACAGCAGTCTTTCCTCTGATGCCATTAGATGAACCTTGGCTTTGCTTCTTCAAAGTAGGACTACGAGGAGAGTCAAGGACCACGGCATTCTTCCCTCTATTGCCATTAGATGAACCTTGCTTCTTCAGAGTAGCGCTAGGACAAGGGCCAATGAGCACATCATTCTTCCCTCTGTTGACATAAGATGAAATTTTGATTTGCTTTTTCACAGTAGCACTGTCAACGACAACATTCTTCCCTCTGATGCTATTAGATGAACCTTCACTCTGTTTCTCGTTACTCTTCACTCTATGCAGAGTGTCAGTGCCCACAACAACATTCTTCCCTCTATTGTTGTTAGATGAAGTCTCATTCTCTTCTTCAAGAGAGTAGATAGCATCGATCAGAACAGAATAGTTATCAAGTTTGATGATACCCCAATTATCACCATTCTCTCTAAGTAGCTTCCTAAGCACATGCAGAGTCTTCACATCAGGAATCTTCAGTTTCCTGGTTTTCTCACAGGCTTTGCGTACCCTCTCGTCGGTGAGCAGTAGAGGTTGCATTTAAAGCAGATCAATTGCAACTAAAACTGAAAACTTTTCACACAAAAAAAAACAAATCAGTAAAGATGTGAACTTTAAAAGCCATAATTTATAAGTTATCAGCTAGGAATTGAAGCAAACTCTCAGGGACACACACACAAAAAAAAACTAAGAAGATATTGATTGCAATAAGTGTCGAATCGAATCAGAAAAACTGCGAATGCATTATCACTGAACAGTTCTGAAACAGAGAGACCTAGTGTAAAGACGAGTAGAGCTTGCAGGAACGAAAAAGAAAAGAAAAACCTCTGAGGTTGGTTAGGGAACGAGTCACTATTCAAGCGGGAAGCTTCTCGAGTTCAGCCGCCTAATCGCAGTTGTGATCCTGTGGAAGGTAAGACAGTGATTGAAAGTGCATGCAAAGAGAACTTCAAATGCCCTTACGTTAAAAAACCTATTCTCCTTATCCCCTCTCTTTTTCCACTACTCTTTGTCTTTGAATTCCCCTTATTAACCTTTCTTTCTTTAATATATTTCTTCTTCATCTCATTAATTCATTTAATTTTTCATCCAACCAAACACAACAACCAAAGGGATCCACAAACAACCTTAACCAATCAGAAGTCTTCTGGCCCACATGTCTTCATCTCTCTCCTCTTCTCCACGTGAAACTTCTTCTTCTCCATCCTCCATTGGCGATTTTGAAGCTTCAAGATCAGGTAATTTTTGTCCGTTTTTCATGAAATTTTATGTGAAATATCTTTTAAATGTTTGTCTATACCATGGGTAACTTAAAAAAGTAAGAATTGTTAAAAATATGAGAGAAAAAACGATTTTGAAATCTGTGTATATTGATTTCGGGTATAATTTATGTCCGATTTTTATGAAATTTTTGCTGGAATACTTATAAAATAAGTTTATATATCGGCTAGTGTAACAAAAGAAAGATTGAATGCAAATTTCAAGAGATTTAAAAGGATTTTGTAAACTATGTTTATGGGTTTTAGGGTATATTTTATGTACGTTTTGAACTCATTTTGATGATTTCTTGGTTGTAATTTCATTAATATGAATTATATATCGTGGATAATGCAAAATCCGAACAAAATCGGACTAAAAAGTTGATTAATTAGTGCAAGGATAATTTCTGGGCATTATTAATATAACTCATTTTACTAAGGCAAAAATGGTATTACTTATATTACTAGTATTACTGGTTTTACTATTTATATAATATTGAAAAAATTGGTACTAGTAAGAGTGTACAGCGTGGAAATTAAATATAAACTTCTTAATAATTCTAATTGTAATTATAATTCATTTTTATTTCAGGAAAATGCAAAATCCGCATTGTACAATCATTTTTTTGATTATGGAGGATATTATATTAAAGATGGGACTGAAATGAAATGGATTTCGGGAGATGGTGTAGGGGAAGATGAAATTCACACTATTGTGTTGAAGAAATCAGTGGAAGAGATCACACGCTCTATTTTGGTTGAACGTATTTGCAGAAAGATAAAAGGTAGATAAGATGGAAGCGAAGATTAGTTACTTTCCAATGGTAATGTATTCGAACAAGCCATCATATATCTGGGAGGATGAAGACGTTTTTGGTTATCTAATGCAAGTAAATCAAGAGAATTGTAGAAGTGTTCTACATGTGGAGTTCAACAAAGCGGATGATGACACCGATTTCTATGGCGATTATCGGAAGAGAGGCTACTGAAAGAGGGATACTGATAGAGAGGCTACTGATAGAGAGGCTACCGATACGAAGCTATTGATCTGAGAGCTCTTGAGACCGTGGTGGTGATGAAGATGGTCTTGAAGGATGCAACTGATAATGAAGGTATCGGTGGTGTGCTCACACTTTACGAAGACATTGGGATGCATGAGAATGTCAGCGAAAGAGAAGCAGGACCCTCAGTTGAAGTCGCACCAGTTGTCTATAAGGAGCGGGATGATGGTATGGATTTGGTTTTAGGTCAAGAATTTAGAAGCAAGGAGGAAGCGAAAACTCATATTGAGACGGCTTCACATATGAAGTGTTTTGAGTATGAGGTAATTAAGTCGGATACTAAGAGATATGTGATAAAATGCCGAGGAGCCAAAGAATGCTGCAAGTGGTTTGTGCGTGTTGCAAAGTTAACAATTCAGATCGTTGGTCAGTTAGAACTTACATCAAGCAGCATAGATGTTACATTGTTACCACAAGAACACCGCCTAATAGAAGGAGAGGGACACCACAAATCGCTGCAGCTGTTCGGCCCAAGATTATCTGGCGGTTTTGACACACCACGTCCCAAAGCTCGATCGATTTGGTTCATCACGGGGTTGCTGTGGAAGTGTCGTACACAACAGCATATAGAGGAAAGACTAGCTGCTAATAAAGTGCGCGGAACTCACGAAGAGAGTTATTCTTTGTTATATTGCTATATGTACATCTTTGGAGCGGATGAATCCTAACACAAGAACTTCGTGTGGTTGTGGATGAGGGAAAAAATTTAAGTATCTGTTTTGGGCTTTGGGAGCTAGCATAGAAGGGTTCCGAGCAATGAGAAAAGTCCTCGTTGTGGATGCAACACACACGAAGACTGTTTATGGTGGAGTGTTATTTGTTGCGGCTGCCAGATCCCGATCATCACCACTACCCAATGCGTTTGGTGTTGCGGATGGGGAGACCTTTGAGAGTTGGTTACGGTTTATGGAACAACTGAAATCAGTGATATCCGATGTCATTGGATTGGTGTTTCTTCGGACGAAACAAAGGCTTGATCAAGGCGATGCGTCTAGTGTTCCCTCGGGCGCTCATGGGTATTGTATATGGCATTTGTCTCAAAATGTTAAAGGTTACATCCGTAACAACAGGGATACATGTGCATTTAAGTTTGCGAGTCGCCGCTATCACGGAGGCTGAGTTCCTGGTCCTTTATGGCGCTTTTGCATGAAGTATCCTCGTTGTGCGGAGTATCTTGAAAAAAGTTGTGAACAAAAGAAATGGGCTAGATGTTACTTTGAAGGAGATAGGTACAATGTTGGCACCAACAATTCTGCAGAATCTTTTAACGGTGTTATTAAGGATGCAAGAAAGTTCACCTTACTTCCAATGTTTGATTTTATCATTGGAAAAATTGCTGAATGGTTTAACAAACACAGGAAGGAGGCAGCTGAAATACCACCCGCACTTAAGCTTGTTCCTATCGTGGAGGCGGAAATGTCTAAAAGATGTGTTGAAGCAGGGTTTCTTACGATTGACGAGTTAAACAGCTTCCATCTCGAAAGCAGTGTGCATGGTAGTGACGGAAAACAATATACCGTTGATATGGCTATGAATAGGTGCACCTGTGGGCAATTTGATAAAGACAAATACCCATGTGTGCATGCAGTAGCTGCTGCCACATTCATGACAGCTAAAGCGGGAAGGGAACTCCATCTATCTGAGTATTGTTCTAAGTACTATTTGGTGGAGCAATGGGCTTTGGCTTATCACAGGACAATATATCCCGTTCCTCATATGTCTGATTGGGTTATTCCAGAAGAAGTTAGAGCAATGAAAATACTTCCTCCGAATTTGAAGTCGAAAGGACAACCGCAACAAACAAGGTTTCCATCAGCGGGAGAAGTTCGTGGAAGAGGAAAAAGAGGCAAAGGAAAAGGAAGAGGTGGAAGAGCCCGCGAGACATGAGCACGAACGCAGACTGAGGAGCCGCGAACGCAGAGACGGAACACGGAAGGCACGGAGGAGAAGGTATGGCAGCATATTTTGAATGTGGAAGTGGTTCAGTTCGTGTTTGATTGTTGAAATTGTGTTATTCGGATTATTAGGATTTATGGTATTACTATGTGTTATTGTTATTACTGGTATTACTATGTGTTATTGTTATTACTGGTATTACTATGTGTTATTTTTATTACTGAATTACTGGTATTACTATGTCTTATTTGAACTACATATATTTTATGATTATTATCGATATATGTTTTATGATTATTATCAATTCGTAGACTAGTTACCTAATATTAATATATTAACACTATATTTGATGGCTATTTCAACATTTTCAGAAAAAACTTTTCAGTTTTCCAAAAAATTCTTTTAACTTTCATTGTTAGTGTGTGAATGGTTAGACCATAGTAAGGAAAATCTACAAAAATACGTATTTCTGGCCAATATGTAATGCAAATGTATTATCTAATGATAATCACAGTGAAAAAGCATCGGTATTACTACAAAAAAACTCATTTTCTTATGGTTTTACTAGATAAACCTAAAAATTCCCAAAAAATTACTATGTGTAAGGTAGTATTACTAAGTCCTTGAAGCTTACCAAGAATTACTAAGTGTTATCAAAATAATATATCAAAATATATGACGGCTGCACGTTTTACATGTGGTTTGCATGTTTTTAAGTATTTATCCAAGTTTTTGAAATATTTTCAAAAAATTTTAAGTTTTTTTACAAGTTTTTGATGTATTTTTCGAAAAAGTTTCTAAGTTTTTGAACTACTTTTCCAAGTTTGTGCAGTATTTTTACAAAATTTTTAGCAGAGTTTCCCCTATAATTTCAAGTTACCACACCTGTTTTCCAAAAACATACCACAACCAATAAACATAAATAAACATCCAAAAGCATAAACATAACATCCTAACAAGTTTTTAAGAAGCATTTTAGGCAGAAACATAACATCCTAACTTGAATAATAATACAACAGAAACATTTTAGGCCTTTGTTTTAGGCTTCTTCTTTGGCACTTCTAGCTCATCAGTCTTTCCCTCATTGAAAGGAGACTGCACCCACCGTGATGGTTCACCTTTTCTCTTCTCCGACGGCGTGCATGGCTTCAATGTAGCGGCATTCTTCTTCGGTCTGCCTCTCTTCTTAGTTGTACCTTGTGCTTTTGTTGTGCTTTCAGTTTTTCTGCTCTCATTTTTTCTAATCTCTGAGCTCTTGGAATGCCACCTTTCACTGCCATCCTCACCCTTCTCACTCTTCCTGCTCTTGCTCTTACTGTTTTCCTTATCTTCCTCACCCTTCTCACTGTTATCCTTCCCTTCATCTCTACCATAATCAAAATCATTCCATTGTCTAACCTCCACATCCTCATTTCCCTTACTTTCAATAGAAGTCAGCCTGTCTTCTATTTTCTTACCCATTCTTTTCAAAAAATGCTGGTTCTTCTCAAGTTCACCCATCGTCCAGTACATAGCCTCCGACTTTCTCTCTTGTTGTGTTTAGACTAGAAAATCCTTCTTCCATGGTCTTCACCATCCTCTCTTCCAGACCTTTTAAGATCGACTCCAAACCAGAATTAGAAGATGAACCTTCTACAACCGTCACCTTTTCTTTGTCTTTCGTCTTTGTAATCACTCGTGCAGCAACATCTGACTCATACAATTCTTTCCACCAAATCTTCTTTTGCTTCACATTTAGCCAGTAGTTCCACATATCACTTGTGCTGCCCTCACGGTGATACTCTGGCTCCAGATCAATGATACGAGCCAGCAAAGTTTCCTCATCCACAGTTGGAACCAACACATCGTCAATAGTCCGAAAAACATTCAGAAAAATCAGTTTAAATATTCTGCTATTTTCTACTAAATGATATAAAGATATACCTTTGTATTTCCAAAGGCAGCATATATATCTTCCAAAGGATAACCCTTCATGCTACTCTTTGTAAACCGGCTCTTGCACATCCTAGGACAATCTCTGCTGGCCATCCGAAGAGATTAGAATTTTTCCCACTTAGGAATGCACTCAAAAGCCAAAACCTACAAAAATAAAATGTTACAGAGTCGATATGCGGTTATGAATAACAAAAATTGCACTAAATTGTATGTTTTACCTCTAACGGAATTATGAATCCATTGAAGCCGGTTGCATAGCGCACTTCACCCTTCAGACGCTCCATCACATGCTTAATCTCCTTCATTGCATCCTCAAATGTTAGACGACCCCACGGAAATGTTTTGCAAACATCCAAATCTTCCACTATCCTTAAGATGAGCGGGTCTAATGGTCCGAATCCTTCCCTCCTCGATAACCGACCAAGGAAGAACAAGACAGCCATCTTCAATCTATCAGCACATGCCGTCTCCATAGACCGCAGCTTCTGCTCCACATCTGTTATGGTGATCTTCTTCTTATCACCAAAGTAATAATCCACAAACTTAGTACCCCCGAGCTCCAAATGTCTACTCGGATACTCATGGCAGTCAAGCCGAGATGAGAGCATGCTCCCTCATAGAATAGCGGATGGGCACACCATTCACCGCAAACCATGCAGCATCTTCTCCTTCAATATTAATGGTGCGATGAGTAACATCCACATTCCTTGGAGCTTGAGAATTCTTCATCGGGCATGTGGAAGAAATGGCGAAGCTGTGGATGGCTTGTGAACCAGTGACCTCCTCCTTGAACTCCTTAATCACATCAACTGTCTCCTTCACCCTGCATTTAAATGCGAATCTTGCAAGTCTTGGTACTCGTGCTCTTGAAGTACAATTCAAGAAGCTGCGGTGGTTGCCTTTCCTGCAATCAATATATATATATGTATTAGTCATTTATTACTAATAAGACTTGTAAATAAATGATTAGATGGATGCAAAATTACCTTGGAGGACACAGCGGACATGTCTTCACTTTCAGCATCAAGTGACAGTGAAACTACATCCATTATCTCTCAGGGCACTCTCTTGCTGGACTGCTACTTTTTGGCGGCTCATTCCCATCGACACCGCTTTTCTAGCTCTAGTTCTCTTGGAGACTCCACTTCCGATAAATGGGCGTCTCTTTTTGGCCCTTCATTCTCACGATACACAACATTGACACTTTATTAAACCATAACCAATACACACACCAAGCAGTGACAATTTATTACTAAAACCAAAAGAATATTATACCTCGGAGGGTGTTCAGCAGATCATCACTAGTGTCGATAGCTCTTGCACATTCTCTTCAACAATAGGAGCATCGGTTTTCGAGCTCTTGTGGATCTCCAGCTTTTCCTCCACCTTTACCTGCCATTAGCTCGTGCCTCGAACATCCGAAACAACAATACACATTTAGGCACAATCCATAATTATTAATCTCAAACAATTCATTCACTTAATAAATCACCAATTCTCTTTCAATTTACATTTATCCTACCATTCAAAGAGTCAATCACCATTTCAGTTTCATATCTAATAAGAAAATACCCACACATTTTATGTTTCGTTCAAGGAGTCAATCACCAACTCTCCACAAAATCACAATTTTTATTTATGTTTCTGTCAAACTTATACCAAATCTAATAAATCACCAATTCTCTTTCAACTTAATCTTCATTTTACAAGTTATCCCCAAATTTATTTTTCAAATCTACTAACAAAACAACCTAATAACAACCAAACAAAGGGAAACTAATCACTTACCAGAAGAAATGAGATGGAGACTCGATTCGGCGGAGATGGTGGAAGAAACGAAGCCCTACGGCGGAGATGGTTCTCGGGGTGACTCTAGGGTTTGGGTTTAATTCTCAAACAGAGACAAAGAGAAACACGAGAAATAAGAGGGAGAGATTGATGGATTTTTGATTTCACCCCGATTTCGATGGAGGACGAACACAGACTAGGGTTTTCGTGAGGGATGAGAGTTACAAATCGAAATGAGAGAGAGAGGGGAGCCCCGGGAGAGAGAGGAGTCGTGAAGCGGGGAGCGTCTTTTTTCAGAAAGGTCCAAAATGCTGTGTTTTGGTTTAGTAACCGGGTTATGCCCAATTGGGTTTGGGTGGGTCGGGTTTATGTGGTTGGATCATGTAATTATCTGATTTTTTATGGGTTATATATGTATTTAACACGTTTTGAGATTTAAAAATAAATATAAAAGAAAGTATATTTTATTTGAAGGAGAATTGAGCATTTTTTATAAGTGATAGGGGCATCTCGAGTTAACCTCCTGCTCTTTGCGTATCCAACTTTCCGTGAGAGTTATAACAGAAATCAAATAAAAATAATTACTAAACTGTAATAAAGTCACTTGGAAGTTGGAAATGCCCTAAATGGATCCCATTCTCAGAAATTCTGATTCACTGCGGCTGAGTAAAATTGTTTCCCCCGAGAGAGAAGAGAGACACTGTATTTATTATGTATATAGGGCCCATATGACTTTTTGTCTGCATAGACCCATTGACTTGAATGGCAGACACCAATTATAAAGTTATGGGATACTTACATTTATCTCTCTAAGGTGATGTATTCTATTTATGATTTGATATTTGGCTAAGTTTTCATATGATTTTAAGTGAATTGTGAGTTTAAAATGATTTTATTTAAAATCATCCAAAAACCTATCTAAACTGTGGTATTTAAATTTTTATTTTTATTTTACTGAAAAATTACATACATACATTCTAAAATAACTAAAAGAATCCTAAATTCACAGTTAAATTTTAAATATAAGTAAATTTCAATTTATTCAATAACACTGTATTTTTTTCAAAAATATTATGATTAAGCCACTTTATAATTATCATTTTAATACAAATCATCTTAGATTATGAGTTGGAACCAATGTTCTAAAATACGCCCGCACAGGGCGCCTGTACGTTTAATATACGCTATGCGGTTAGTCAACGTACCGTAATCTTCATATGCGCGATGATATACGGTTTGATAAAAACCGGTGTATATGCGGCCGCATATAGTCCGCGTAGTCCGTATAATCATGCCGTCTATGCGTACGTTTTGACTTTTTCATAAATACAATTTGAACGAAGTTCAATCGATGTTAGTTAACTAACATTTAAAAATAAAATAAGAAACATTAACCCTAACTCACAACTCAAGTAATTTGTTGTCTTTTTTTCTTTCTAGCTGCAAAAAAAAAAAAAAACTAAAGTATGTTGTCCTCCTTTACCACTATCTCTTTCTATTTCCAGCAAAGATAAAAATTTATTGTGTTGATTTTTGTTCTCTTTAATTTATTTTCAAAGTTTAGGAATCTAAGTGATAGTATCCCGATGGAGTTACTGAGCTTACTGAGCTAATGGCCTAGAAGTCACTTAGAGATGCGGGTAGAGGAAGCCTCAAAAAGCGAATAAGCTGTCGTAGAAGCTTTGCCCCTTGCTTTTGTTTCAATGTCCATGTTGATGTTCTAAAAAAGGCAGAAAATTTTCATTAGTTTAATATTGTTGCATTAAAATAATTATAAGTATAAATTATATAATTGTTATATATATGTACAAATTTTAAAATTTCATATATATATATATCCGCGTAGATCCGCGCTTAGGCATCCGCGTATACAGTTAGGCGTTAGGCACTGTGTCACCGCACATAGAGCACATAGCGTATTTTAGAACACTGAGAAATAGGTTTACGATAACTGAAGAGGAGCTCGTGATGGAGATCGTCGACTTCAGTTTCCCAGACGCATACAGGCCGAAAAATAAAAGAAGCCCAGTCTAAAACCACAAATAAAAGAAACCCAAACAAAAAATCACAAAAGCCCAAACCACATTACTCATTAATTGACGTGGAAGAATGCTGCTCCCCTAACTCACAACTCAAGTAATTTGTTGTCTTTTTTTCTTTCTAGCTGCAAAAAAAAAAAAAACTAAAGTATGTTGTCCTCCTTTACCACTATCTCTTTCTATTTCCAGCAAAGATAAAAATTTATTGTGTTGATTTTTGTTCTCTTTAATTTATTTTCAAAGTTTAGGAATTTAAGTGATAGTATCCCGATGGAGTTACTGAGGCCATCCACATTGAAGGGTTTAAATAGGTTCATGGGCTCAGGTTCATAGGGCCTGAAATTAAAAATAAATGATTTATTGGGTTTAATATCACGACCCGCCCCTTAGCGATGACCCCGTCCGAAACCGGTTCACGCCACGTGTTGCAAGGCAATTGGAGTCGCGTCGTCGACGTCACGCGGAGGAAAGCGGAGAGAGAATCATTTCTCTCAAATTTTCGAGAAGGCTAGGGTTTCCTCCGAGAGGCGATTTCGAGTGCGACTCCGATCTCTTTTCTCTTTTCTCGTCTTTTCTCCATCGATTCGACGTCTGAGTGTCTCCTCCACTAACAGAGGTAGGTATCGAGTCGATTCACGTTTAGATAGTACCGATTTGGTATCCAAATCGACATCGGGAAATCGTTTTTTTTTTCTCTCCTTTTATGGCTTTTGAAATCGATATGGCTTTTGATTTATGGTTTTATAACCTCGTCTATGTGTTCGATTTATCGTTTTATGGTTCGATTCTCGCGGATTGGAAATCAAAAATTAGGGTTCAGAATCCATTTTGGGGGTTTCGATTAGTGGGTTTAAATCTTGTACTGGGTTCGATTGAAGGTTCCTTTGATCATATTTTTTCGTTATTTTGTTCTAATAATTTTTATTTTCTCTGTTTCAGATGGATCAGGCTGAAGAGAGAAGAGATGCAAAGAGGCGGCAGGAGTACTACAACCACCTGGGAAACGTGGCCGATTCGGAATATGGGATGCCGAGAAGATGTCCCTGTGGTGGGAGAATGATCGACGAGGTTCTGGTCAAGGAGGAGTTCGACACTCGTCCTGGCAAGCGCTTCTTCAGCTGCATAAACTACGCGGTGAGATACAAACCCGTTCTTCCTTTCATTACTCTCACATGTCTTATTAGTTGTCTAAAAATGTAGTCTGATATTTTTTCTATGGTTTAACCAAGGTTGATGGGTTGCATTACCGTCAGCCTTGGGTTATAGGTGTCCGTGAGGAGATCGAGCGTCTGCGTGGCGTGTGGAGGAGGCTGATGAGCTTATCAAATGGGTGCCCATTCTCGATAAACAGATTGAGAGTGTAGAGGTTTGTCAACTTCTTTTGTTGTATATATTAGAAGTTCATTGTTGTAAAGTTTAGCTTTTTAGAAGTCACTAACAAGGTTTCTTTGTTTACTTTTGCAGGCACAAGTCAAAACGCTCACATTGCTGCTTGATAAGCTCACTGGTGACGTCTATAACCTCACCGTCCAGGTGGATGCTCTGGAGAGGGTCTGTTTCGACTGAAATCGAAAAGGTAAACATTGAAACTAAACTGAAGTAGTAACTGTTTCCGTGTAGAGTAGTAATTGTACTAGGTTGCTTGCTGTGGTTGAACTGAGACTTAACTACGAACTGTACTAGGTTCATTAAATTGCTTAGTAGTAACTGTTTGTGTAGAGTAGTAGTTGTAGTACTTCATTAAATCGTTGGTTGGTTGCTGTGATGAATGAACATAAATTGCTTAGTCTCTAAAACCTGTATCAATTTAAAAAAAATGATTTGATGTGTAATGAATGTCTGTGAACAACTTGTTCTCTAATTAAGTGTAATGAATGTTTGGTAGTTAGAAAACCACCCGAAACTCGAATGCTTTTTATATATACATTGAACAACTTCTCAAAACACAAAGCAAGTTTAAAACACCAACCTAAACTTCTAAAAACAAAAACCACAAATTAAAACACAACCCCAAACCAAAATGGATCCGTTTTCCCTATTATCTTCCCAGTCTAGTCAACCCATAGATGTAGGGTCCTCTGATGCTCCTAAACCGGCAGAAAGGAGAAAGTGGACTACTCAAGAAGACATTGTCCTCATCAGTGCCTGGTTAAATACTAGCAAAGACCCCATAGTTAGTAACCAGCAGAAACTAGGTTCGTTTTGGAAAAGAATAGAGGATTACTTTAATTCTAGCCCTCAGCTCAATGGCTTTGCACCTAGAGAGTGGAGTCAGTGTAAGCAGAGGTGGGGAAGGGTTAATGAGCAGGTGTGTAAGTTTGTGGGTAGCTATGAGGCGGCTTTGAAGGAAGACGAGTATCTAAGAAGACCTACACCGGAAGATCTTCAACGATTACTCGATGAAGGAGAGGTACGCGGTTTTCCAGGGATGATAGGCAGCATCGACTGTATGCATTGGGAGTGGAAAAACTGCCCAACGGCTTGGAGGGGACAGTACACACGTGGTTCAGGAAAGCCGACAATTGTCTTAGAAGCTGTGGCATCATATGATCTTTGGATATGGCACGCATTCTTCGGACTACCAGGTACCCTCAACGATATTAATGTTCTCGATCGGTCACCTGTTTTCGATGATATTATACACGGTCGAGCTCCTAAAGTTACTTTCAAAGTCAACGGCAACACTTATCGTAAGGCGTACTACCTTAGCGATGGAATTTATCGAAATGGTCAACATCTATCAATCCATCACACTTCCTCAAAGTCCTAAAGCGGCGTTATTTCTTTGGCGTCAAGAATCGGTTAGAAAAGATGTCGAACGTGCTTTTGGAGTTTTGCAATCAAGGTTTGCAATAGTCAAAAACCCGGGACTACTATGGAACAAAGAAAAACTAGGAAGGATTATGAGAGCTTCTATCATATTACACAATATGATAGTAGAGAACGAACGAGATACACACCCTCGACATGATACATCTCAGTTCGAATCCGGAGAGTCAAGCAGAAGTTTCCAGGTTGATGTCTTCTCCTCTACAGAAAGCCTTTCTAATATTGGTCAAATGCGTCACACTCGCAATGAAATTCGGGATCAACAGATACATAATCGTTTAAAAACCGATTTAGTTGAAAATTTATGGCAAAAGTTTGGTAATGAAGATGAATAATCTTTGTATGTTCATCCTTCTAATGAATAAATTTTTTAAAAAATTTTTTTAAAATTTTTTTTAATTATTTTTATTGCTAAGAATCCCATATTCAGTTTCACTAATGGAAGAACAGAGTTTATACAGGTTCATCACTATTCACGGTCCCACCAAAAATTATTAAAAAATTGAATGAATCCTATAAGGGGGTTCACTAATGGAGATGCCCTGAGCTTACTGAGCTAATGGCCTAGAAGTCACTTAGAGATGCGGGTAGAGGAAGCCTCAAAAAGCGAATAAGCTGTCGTAGAAACTTTGCCCCTTGCTTTTGTTTCAATGTCCATGTTGATGTTCTAAAAAAGTCAGAAAATTTTCATTAGTTTAATATTGTTGCATTAAAATAATTATAAGTATAAATTATATAACTGTTATATATATGTACAAATTTTAAAATTTCATATATATATCCGCGTAGATCCGCGCTTAGGCATCCGCGTATACAGTTAGGCGTTAGGCACTGTATCACCGCACAGAGAGCGCATAGCGTATTTTAGAACACTGGTTAGAACTTTTATTTGATTTAATTCATCATCTGGATTCAGCGAGATTGAAACAAAGATCACACTCTTCTCAATCGTTTAAGATCACATTAGACTATACTATGAGTTAATTTTGTACTTTGCAATAAAATCAAGAACTTGATTCTCAAAGATTACGTTCCACATCAGTCAAACATACACCATCGCTTCTCGAAGCTGAAGCTGAAGCAGCCGTTCTTCATTTCACAAAGATGGAGTTAGAAAGGAGTAATTTTCTATTGAGATCAAAATATTTTTTTAAAAAAAACTATTGAGATCGAAGGAAAACCAATGTGAAAGTAGATAAGTTGGCTAGAGAAGTAAGAAGGGTTGACAAAGCTTATGTAATTCCATGGTTTAAAAATGTCAAAACTTCAATAGTTCAATAGACTATAATTAAGCGTCATTTCCCATTTGTATCATGAAATTGTCAATACATGAATCAGTATGTATATCCACATGGCCGGCCCAGAAGGGAAGCCACCCAAACCGTCGATTAGGGCATCCAATTTTAAGGGGCATATTTTTTATAATTTCTTTTTACTATATTTATAGATAAAAAGAAATTGATAAGATTTTTTAATTGAAAGTATACTTATTGGACATTTTTACTTATGATAATTTGAAACCATAATTCAAATATTGAAAATTTCTTTAAAATAATATTCATTCGAATATAATTAGTGGTATTTTATTTATGGAACTAATACTCTACAAGAATCAATGTCAAAATATATTAAAAAGCCTACTATAATATTTGTTTGTTAAAAAATGATTGTTATGATAAACATAAATTGTTAAGTGTGCATTTTTGAATATAAGAATATCGATCATCACATATAAAAAGCTCTTGAAAAGTATAAATAGTTATTTGTAGTATAACATGTTATCTAAGAGATTACCTAAGTTGATTTTATTATCGATCAAACTTGTTATAAGATTTGACTATATTTATTTAATTAATGCCCTAATGTTTTAGAGTTACTGTTTTAATTCAAATTTTAATTTACTTTTATATTAGATTTTTTATAATTTCGATACAAAATATTAAAAAGCATAGTTTTAAAATTGGATTAGGGCATTGTTAAATGTTAGTCCGGCACTATATCCACCTATAATTATAATAGCTTCTCTCAATTTGTTTACTAACCAATAGACTTGTTTATACACAAATACTAATTTGCTTCATTGTATATGTGCAGTCCCGAAACTTCAAGCTTTGTCATCCGATGTTTTGATGATAAATCATGTACTTTAGCATCATAAGAACTTAAACTTCAGAGTATGGAAAAAGAGACTTAACTATTCAACTAACTATTTAAACCACGTAAATTTTGTGATATAGGACCGATTGAATTTAAGTTGGTGTGGTTGTGACAATTGTTATTTATTACCTAGCCTGTTACCAATAACACCATTTGAAATTTTTTTATTTTTTTGGACAAGCACCATTTGAAATTTCTATTTGAATCTTCCTAACATGAAACAACGTAAAATAAAGACCCCAGAGGCTAATTAAAAATCCAAGCAAAGATAAGTATAAAAAAATAGAATTTCTTCATGAAAAAACTAAAATTACAAAGAAGATATAAAAGAGCTTGAAGATAATAGAAACTTCCCTATTATTACATAGATATGGTTAATTCGTTGCGACAGAAACTTCTTCTTCTTTGACTAGATCTTTTGTTTTTCATTACAACATGTCGAACCTGTTCTCAAAGTCTCCAACCGTTATAACCACTTTTCCGTCGAAGACAGCTTGCAAAAACAAACCAACGGTCGAGTTCTTATCATGTCTAAAAACAACCATCTCCTTCCTCATCTCACGCTTCTTCTACCCCTTCCTTTTTATCCTCCCTTCTCAATCTCTTCTCAACTGATTCGCATAATCATTCACGAGAGACAAGTGAAAAAAAAAGAGAAAGGTTTAACCTTTCTTGACTCCCACGTTTCTCGCGAAACGTTAAACGAATCCATTTAGATTTTTTTTAATAGAAAAACATGGTTCGGCAGAAATTCGCATGTCCTGTTCTCGAAATCAACTTAATCTCAGCACAAGACCTATCCCTGGTCTCCAAAAACATGAAAACGTACTCCGTCGCATGGATCAACACCGACCCGATGCGTAAACTCACGACCCGTGTCGACCAAGCAAACCGATCAAACCCAATATGGAACGAGAAGTTCGTGTTTCGCGTCAACGACAAGACCCTCCAAGCTGATGTCTCCGCGATCGTGATTGAGATTTACGCGGCGGCTTGGTCTAAAGACGCGCTCGTCGGCACCGTGAATGTTCTTCTGAGCGATCTCTTCGCTCCTTGGTCTGGTTTCGGCGACGGAGAAGACGGTGGCGGTGGGAATAACAATATGAGGCTCGTGACGCTTCAGATCCGTCGTCCTTCGGGGAGGCTTCAGGGGTTCTTGCGGTTAGGCGTCGCGCTTCTCGACGGTGGTCAGAGGAGTATGCCGTTATCAACAGAGGTTATCGATGGGAAGAGAGATCAAGAGGGTGTAAAGGTGATTCATCGTCGTACGAATAGTGATCAGACGGATTTTACGACGTCGACGAATGATTACGGAGTGAAAACAGGGGTTGTTACCGGCGGAGCGAGAGTTTCCGGTGGCAACAACGGTGGAGGAGGAGGAGGTGGTGGAGGGAGTGTTGTGGTCGGTGTGGATAGTATGGTGAATGGTTCGTATTGTAACTCTGATATTGGACCGTCGGCGTCTGTGGTTGCGGCCGCGATTGCGCAGGGGCTTTACAATAGACAGAAAACAGCGGTTAAAGCGGTTGCGGTTAAGGAGGACGCGAGTTCGATACTCGAAGGGAAGACGGAAGGGATGGAGCTTAGAGTGGAGAGGTGGAGAGCGGAGAAAAAAGTTGCAGGTGGAGCGGTTGGAGCGGTTGAAACGTCTACGTCGAGCGATGATTCCAGCGGGAATGTAGGAGGAGGGGGGAGGAGGCCGAGGAGGAGGAGGAGAAAGGAGAAAGAAAGGCGGAGGAGAAGAGACGAAGAAGGTGGTAAGAAAGGGTTGTTTTCATGTTTTGGGAAGGTGTTTGGATGTGAGATTTCGATTACTTGCGGCGGTGGAGGAGGAGACAGCTCTAAGAAGAGACGTAACAAGAACAAAGTAGCAAACCTTAGTGCTGTAGACGAAACGTTTAGTCATTCTGCGGCTTGAGAATTGATGGTGTAAACGTTTGGTTTATGGACAAGAACCATTTAAATTTGGAAGATATGGTGTAAACGTTTAGTCATTCTGCGACTTGAGAGTCTTATTATACGTGTAAGCGTTTGGTTTGATGGGCTAAATCGTAAAATTTGAAAGTATGAGGTCAAACGTATGAATAAAACTTCCTTTACATATCTTGGTGTAAACGTTTGGTTTGATCGGTTTATTGTTATAATTATGTTGGTACGGTAGAAAATAGATAACGTATTACTCGGTTTTGATTATCCGGTTTAATATTGAAAACCTTAACCGTTCTTCTCTCTATCCACTTCTCATACCTCTCTATTATCCGGAGAATCTGGTTTCCATCTCCGTACCTCTAGTTGAACTAGGTTTGGTTGATTTCAGGTTTGATATAGTTTGCATATCAATCACCTTTATTGAACTCGGTTTGGGTCAATGCTAATGGTTTACATCTCCATCACCTCTATTGAATCGGTTTGGTTGGTTACCGGTATTAATATGGTTGACATATCCACCACCTCGACTGAACCTGGTTTGGTTCATTTCTGGTTTAAACGAGCGATTAAACAGCTTTTGTGGAGTGGATGAAGATCAACTATGGCGAATCTCCTCCATCTTCAGCTATCTTCTCCTTCTTCTTCAAGTCTAGCCGCTTCCTTCAGACGAAGATACTGTACTACTCTGAATTGCGAGATTGATCTCTGGAGAAGCTTCCTGAGCCGCGGCTCCGTCCAGTGCCGCGCTTCTCGCGGCGGACGGTTCAGATTCCGTGCAGAGGATGAGCTCTTTCGCGACGGAGGGTTTGACTTCGGGTACAGAAAGAAGAAGAAGCCGTGGTGGTGGCTCGTCGATGATGACGATGATTTGTTGAATGAGGACGATGATTGGAGTATGGTTTTTGAGGTATTGCTTGATGATCAACACGTGTCGATTTCATTACAAAAAGTTTCTCACTTTCGATGTGTAAATGCTTTGTTTCAGGTGTTCAGGACGTTAAGTTGGATGCTTGCACCTATCGGCTTATCTTTGCTTCTAGGAACAGAGTCAAACGCGGGTTTAATGGCACTAGCTGTTCCTCTGGTGCAGTCTTTATTGTCACTTGTGTTTAGTAAGGTCTTGAGCAGGCCAAGTGTTGTTAGACCTATAGAGAGAAGCAGAAGAAGAGGAACGTTTTCAAGAACTAGGAAAGCTAGGCAAGCTAAAAACATGGGTGGTGGTGGTAGTGTTGCTAAGGAAGGATACAAGACATGGATGGTAGGAGATGCTGGTGATAACAGCACAGGTTCTATATATGGAGGTTGGGATGATCTAGAGAAGGGATATGAGACTCAGTCAGATGAGAATGTTCGTCCAAAGGAACAACAGTTCAAGAGAAGAAATGCTACTCGGAGTCAGAGGTGGAGAGTTAAGGAGAAGCCATTGCTGTTGAGGATGCTCATTGCTGCTTTCCCCTTCTTGAGTTCATGGACCAAATTGTTATTTTGAGCCCTTTATTGCTTGGAGAAGTGCTGTATATTCATGCTGTTGGTCTTTCATATGAAAATCAATCTTCCTGGAATCCTAAAGGTTAGCTTCCATTCATCTTTGGAACATAGAATACGTGTCTTAGTTGTGATAGACAATACATATTCTGTAAGTTGAGAATGTATGTCTGTCAGAGATTTGTGTTTATAAAATAAATACAGAAGTGTAATGTCTGGATATAGAATCTTATATGCTTCATGGTGATAAAGACTTAACCCAAAACTAGATCGTAAGTAGGACAAAATTATAGAGAAGTAGGAGGATCGAACTTGTAGTGCTTGTCGATGAAAAGAGATACGTCCCAAGTGCAGCTAAGTCCCTTGGGGATGATCACAAGGTCTCCTGCACCAAACTCTACAAACTCTGTTGACGACCCTTTTTGATACACCTTCACCTTTCCCTTCACCAAATAGCACGTCTCTCTTTCTTCAAATACCAATGCATATTTCCCCGGCTGACAAGACCATCTATATATATAAGACAGTTCACCATGTTATGTGATTAGCTGTGTTAGAAACAGAGCATGTGCATGTTTGATACTTACTTAGGCCATGACATTACTCCAAGTTCAGCTAACTTTATGCTAGAAGGGTTGTGTTCGATTAGGATATTCATTTTCGAAGAGGATATAAAGATGTTTCAATGCTACTTAGATGGAACAGAGAGAAAGGAAGATAGGAAGAAAGTAGGTTGAGTAGTTGCTCTGCGTGTGAATATATATATAAACAGGTATGGCTTAAGTGACTTGTTATTTTGTCCCTTATATTTAAAGGGTTAATAGGAAAGAAGAATCTTTAAGTAAGAACTTTGACCCCAGAATGGTTACAAAACAAAGTCAATAGATACATCCACTAAGTTGTGTTTTTTAAGATAGTCATTCTAGAAGTATATAATATTACCGATCTCTGGTTTTCTACGTTTTATCAGTTAATCTGATTAAGATTGGTTCTCTAGAAGGCAAAATGCTTGTTGAGATTGGCTTTTACAACAAGTAGAGTAGATGATTTTTCTCGAGTATGTTTGACTGATTCTTAAGTGGAAGGTACGTGATAAATCGGGACATTGATTTGTGTAGCCCACCTATAGTTTGGCTGCTTCCCCCAACAAGATCTGTTTGTTTGTTTGTTTTGTTGTAGTATGTCATGGCTTGTGAGGATTAGTACTTTAGTGTATATACTTCTCCTATATATCTATATTGATACGCATACATTCACATGTTTTAGATAGGTCCATATCCTTTGCATGCTAGTAGTTGCATGAAAACAGTGTCCTGCTTTGTTTTGGTCTGATCATTCAATCGAAAACCTTCCTTCTTGTTTCTTCAGTATTGACACTGAACATAATCCAATACTCCTGCTTCTCTACCAAAGGGATCAGTAAGTGCCTGTCGGGTTGGCTGGTGAGTGGTGACATATCAGACAGGAAAAATATGGATCAAGCAGCCACAAGTAGACCACAAGCTGTGTTTGATTTGTTTGTAAGTTGATTTATTTTCACTTCCTTTAGCTCTTTAATAGACGTTTCACATTAAAGAAAAGGTTCCAAAGCTTGTGTCACATCATTTGTGACCTACACATATCAGTACTAATTCCTTGAAATATCTATTTGTCTTAGTATCTGCGTTTGGCCTACATGCTTCGGATTGTTTAGTTGTCGTAAATATTCATAATCTATGTTGTTAATTTCCTCCAAATTTTAACCCAAGTGAGTATATGTTCATTACCCAAAGAAAGTGTGGTCGATCCATCATCCATGGCAACACAACATGATAGGAGGACGTTTCGTAGGTTTTGAGCAAGAGAGCCCATCAAATGTTTCTTACAAAATATAAGCCCGCTCTAGTACAATACTTGTAATATAACCAATACAACCAACCTTAAACCGGAGATAAACGATGTGATAAAATTAAGTACAGTGATTTTTACAACCAAATCACAAAATTGGCATTTGACAAGTACGACTTGTCTCCCTGGCATTTGTAAACTGCATCAGTAAGTAATTTTTGGGCGTGTAATTAGTCGTTTAGTATAATTTAGGCTCCTTATCTTTCTTTACTTTGACTTTATTTTATTAAATGGCGTAATTAATTTTACTGTAGAGTTATTTTTTCTCAAATTAATGAATTGACAAGGCGCGGAGTGAGTATATAAATTTGAATTTAAAATTGTATATATGTCAATTTTTATGTTTGTTTTTCTTCCAGAAATAACAAAATTTAGTATGGTTTTTTTTTTGGGTCAACCATATTTACCAAGTTTAACCACGTTTATATGTGATATTTAATTTAGTAAAAATTCCATGAAAATATCCTAACTAAATTTTGTTAAGCCTTGTAATATCCAATTTTTTTTGTTTCCCAATTTAATACCGCAACTAATTATTTTGTTTACATTGATACACAAAATTTTAAAATTTTATCCCTTTTTATTCCAAAACTTTGTTTATTACAATAATAAGTTTCAAATAATTTTTTTTTTAAAAAATCTCTAAACTTTATAAACAAATCTCAGAAAATTCTAATTTTATTTCGTGTTTGAGGAATAAAAGTAACTAAATTTTGTATAATCTTAAATCTTGTAATAAAAGTTTTCAGTTTTTAATATATAATTTAGTTAGTTTTCTTAAGAAAAGAAAACAAATTTATTTTTTTACCTTCAACATGAAATTTTTTAAAATTTTAGATTTTCTCCGTAGTTTATTTACCTTCTTTTCTAAATCTTGAAATAAAACTTGAATTTTTTTTAAAAAAATTCCTAGATTTTAGAGACTTTTTAATTTTTGTTTGAAATTTATTAGTATATTTAATTAAAATAAACAAAGTTTGGGTATTAAAAGGGGAAAAGTTTGAAAATTTTATGTATTAATATGGGAAAATTATTTAATTGGGGTAATAAACTGGGAAGTAGAAAATTTTGGGTATTAAAATGTTTAACGAAATTTAGTTGGGATATTTTTATGGAATTTTTCTTTTAATTTATTATTACTTCAATTTTTATGTTGTTGATTGTATTATGTGAGCCAGGATTATGTATATCTCGATTTATCCATATTGAAAAATTAAGATCATTATTGGGCAGATCGAAGGGACATACTATTTTTAGATGAATGTACATAAATTTAAAGGAAATACATTAGATATACATATTTTCAAGCAAATTCAATGTGCAGTTAGGCTTTGCATATAGATTTTTTTTTTTTGCATTTAGTAATTAGTGACTATCTTACTATATTAGTTATGGATCGAAATATATAAAGTTTATTAAGCTTTGATCACAGTATAATATAAAAAATTATTATATGAAGCCTAAATTTAAAAAGTATGCATCTTGGACTTTTAAGTTTTTCCAGCAAGTCTCGACATTTGCTTCTCATGTATATAACATTAGCTAGTAGGTTAAAGATTGTAAACGACTAAAATAAATGATCAAATCTTGTCTTGCTGCCGAAGTTGTGCATATTAAATATAAAGTTGTCATATTTCCATATTTCCGACTTGTGTATCAAGCACATTTTATTCTCATATATCTATAAGATTATAAAGCGATTATTATTTAATTTTTGATCTAGAAAGGAAAACATCATTTAAACCTAAAAAGGTTAATATCTTTGATGTTTTTATACTGGTTACGTCTCGGTTAAATTCTGTACGAACCAATTGTTCTTTAAATTTTGTTTGGTTCAATCATAAATACTAAACCAAACAGCTTCTACTGTTTTTGAATTTGTGGATGTATCGCACTGTAATGCCATAACTACAATGGCTAGTAAGGTTTTATGTAGAAATTTTTCATGACAATATAAGTATTATAACTGTTAATATAGACTACCGTAAGAAAATGTGTGGGTTTGTTTGTTAGTCAACTTTTTCTGATGTATAAACTATCAGAGTAAGTATTTTCGGATGAAACAACTATCAGCATGATTTCTTATTAAACTTTGTATGGTCGAGTATTGTATAAACTTTTATTAAACTGGATGTTTCTCAACTTTTAGGTTCCCAACGTTGATATTGTTTGTTAACTTGTTACGATCATGTTCTTACGATTAGCTAATGTTTTCCATTCGTCAGGTTTTTGTAGACAAAGCTCGAGTTGTTACAATCATGTTTTTATGCTAAACTGAAGTTTATATGTTTTATATCGTTAATTATATTTCCTATCCCGTATATATACATTGCCAAGCAATTGGATTTGGACAAACATAATTTCCAATTGATTTCTAGACTGACACGTAAGCAAAATTAACAGCTTAATTAACTGATACATAAACAAGAACATTTTTTAATTAATACAAAATTAACGTTATATTTTTTTTAACGATCCTTTATTAATATATAGGGGACATCGTTTTCATCTTTAGGGTAAGTAAAAGAAGTATAATAAATAGGCGGAAAATGTTGGTTTTATGGAAATTTACCTCTCTCATTTTAAATGCTTTCTTCAAAAGGGTTGCTTCATCTTGTCATGTTAATTTAAGACGCGAGCTGGTTGCGTTGGTATATCTCTTGATTTCCTTTATAAATCTCTCTCCAATAATTTATTTTAATACAAGGCTACACTCTTTGTATACTATATGCTACGTTATCTTATAAGACATTTTACAGATTACGCAAGTATATATATATAGTTGGACATATGGATGGTTATACAATATAGTTTCACTGAAGCCCGATCCAGTCACAACAACAAAAAGAATCATATAACTCTAACATAGTGGTGGTTTCACACATATATTGTCAAAATCCACAGCCGATCAGTTTTAATTCATTGGATGCAGATACATAACAATTTCAAAATTTACTTATCGATTGTCGACAATGCAATGAGAACAGTATCACATTCAAAATAATTCCATTTTAGAGAAGAAGCAATAGTACCACTTCTAACATTTATTACATCCAAACAACAAGAAGACCAATATTTATGGTTTATAAGTTGGCAGCCTCTATTAATGTCTCTCTCGTCTTAAAACCCACACAACCAAAATAAATATCACATGCGTTATTTAATTGGACCTAGCTACATATCCATTGTCACTGACACTGTGACTCAGTGTATATATATATCACCCTCCATATGCTCTCATATTATTCGTCATCTAGTCCCACCTCTCTCCATAACTATGAATATCAGTTACTCTCCGTTAGGGTTTCTAATTTCACTCTTCTTCATTGTTAATTTTCTTGCACCACAAGTCAAATCTAGGGCTTTCTTCGTCTTTGGTGACTCTCTCGTCGACAATGGAAACAATGATTACCTTGTCACCACTGCTCGCGCCGACAATTACCCGTATGGTATCGATTATCCGACCCGTAGACCCACCGGTCGTTTCTCTAATGGCCTTAACATCCCTGACATTATCAGTAAGTATGTATAACTCTAGAACGATTACAGTTTATAGTATAAGATGATTGTTCTTTAAATTATCTTTAACGATATGGTTTAATGTTTTTATCTCTACTAGGTGAGGCGATAGGCATGCCGTTGACTTTGCCGTACCTTAGCCCGCAGCTCACCGGAGAAAATCTTCTCGTTGGTGCTAATTTCGCCTCCGCCGGTATTGGAATCCTCAACGACACTGGGATTCAATTTGTAAGTAACTTCAAGAATTCTTCAGCTAGTGCATTAAATATCACATAATTTTAAGGCATTAAATACTCCATCCTTTTTTTGTTAAAAAAAAAAGACTCCATCGTTTCATCTATACTATTATTTAAGAATTAATTTGGATTATGTGTCAGCTTCTCCATGATTTTAGCTAATTTTGATGATTTGTCATTATTTATTGTTTATTTATCATATTTTTCATAATTTTAGCTAATTTGCTTATTTGTTATATTTGAAATAATTTTAATTTTGTTTATTTATCATATTCTTCATAATATATGTTATTTATATATTTATCGTAACCTTAATAATTTTAATTGGTAATTTTATTTATTTGAATGATTTTAAAATAATTTCAGTTTTGATTAAGTGTCATGTTATCTATGATTTTAGGTTATTTTATTTATTTTCATATATGTTATTATTGTTAAAAGCTTATTTGTTATATTCTATGATTTAGGTTAAATTATTAGTTTTAATAAATAATTTTTGAATTGTAATTCTTGCTATTATAATTTAAAAATCTAGCTTTTTGGATATTTATAATTTATTACTTTTAGTTTAGAAAATTTTAATTAAATAGAAATATGTTTTTGATTATTTTATATTTTGTTAATATGTGGCACTATAAAATCTGATGAATAGGAAAATTCAAATAAAATGTAATTTCGTAGGTTTTCCTGATAATTGGTAATTATGGTTTATTTTGTAAATTTATATTTATGTTATTTTAAAATATTAATACAGTTTTATTAGGTTGTTATGACGATGATATTTTTTACATGTTTGGTTTGATGATAGAATAAATAAAAGTTTTGCCAAAAAATTATCCATGTTGCCTTATAATAAAAAGGTAGATTATATCTTCTAATTCATTAATATTTGAAACTTATTAATAATTTAGATTGATGTTAAAAATTATATTAAAAATTGAATTAGTTGGATATATATTATTCCGCACTAGGTGCGAACCATCGTCTAGTAAAGATATATTTCAAAAAATTTCTCAAAAAGATACACATTTATGTTTTCTATCCATTTTTATTAGGTACTAATCATATGTTGTAAGAAAATTTGTATTTATTGACTTACTAAATTATAAGAAATAGATAAAAATAAAAATATGCATTTATACATCAAAATTTGTTAAATTGCTGTCATACAAATCATTCTTGAATAATGAATTATGTTTTTGTTGGCAGGTAAACATAATTAGAATATCTAAGCAGTTCGAATACTTCGAACAGTACCAGCAACGAGTGAGCGCGTTGATTGGACCAGAGGCTACACAACAGCTAGTTAACCAAGCTCTTGTCTTAATCACACTCGGCGGCAACGATTTCGTCAACAATTATTATCTCATTCCTTTTTCTGCTCGTTCTCGCCAATTCGCGTTACCCGACTACGTTGTTTATCTCATTTCTGAATACGGAAAGATCCTTAGGGTAAGCACATGCAAAAACATAACTTATAACAAGCTCTTCTACTTTATTTTCACGTGATATACTGAGTTAAACTGTGCCATATAGCAATTATTTGGTGACTTACACGAAACTAGCTAAAATCATGGAATCTTGATTTAGCTAATGAATTGTTGTCTCGGTACACGACATTGCCTTCACTAAACATGGCTGGTCTTGGACATATGAAAATGAGACACTGTCTATGACTTTCAAAATTTAAGAAATATTTTACATAAACTTAGATCTTCAGATTTGTAAAAAAAAGTTATTGATTGTTTTTTTTTGATCAAACAAACATTTCATTCAAACTAAAAGGAGGGTTTATACTCCATCATTGGAGTTTACAATCATCCGAGCAAGAGCTGATTTAGCCACAAAATCAGCCTCACTATTAAAGTTTCTAGAGATAAAGTGAAAAGAAATAGCATCAAAATACGACAAAGCATGATAGATATCAAACATGATACCGAACAGTTCAGGTTGAGTTTCTCCATTCTTCAACAAGGTGACGAGTGCGAGAGAATCAGAAAGAACGGCCAGGGATCGGACGTTTGAATAGACAGCTGTGAGGACAGCAAGACGGACAGCAATGGCCTCGGCCATAAGAGCTGATGAGACTGAGTTTCTTGTTTCATTAAGGTTCGGAAGAGACTTGGGATTGTTCCCCGAAAAGATACCACCAATTCCAGCTCCATTTGAAGTTTCCTTCCAGGCAGCATCGACGCTACATACGAGGACCTCCTGGGAGAAGTTCGGCGGAGCAATAAGGCGACTGGTGGAGGGAGTTGCTGATCTCGGTGAATCCTGTTTAGTTAAGGTCTGCGCCAGGCTCCATTCCTTGGCATCTAATATACACTTCAAAACAGTTTCCTGAACAGTGAAGGACTTATTCTTAAAAACCAATTTATTCCTAGATTTCCAGAGATTCCACAATACCCATGGCCAGATAGGAGTAGAGATACCCGATGGTGGTAATGGCGTGAAGAGAGTTCCTGCCTTGATGAGGACAGCCATCGATGGAGTCACCAGTGATGGACGATCCCGGAGAGGTAGCAGGCTCCAGACTTCGTCCGCAAAAGGACAGGTGAGGAACACATGTAAATCATCCTCGTACGCTCCACATCTTTTGCAGTTAAACGGTGGAACTCCCCGTTTGCACAGGTTATCACTCACTGGAATAGCTTTTTTGGTGATCTTCCATAGAAAATCCTTGATCTTTGGTGAGGTAGTAACATTCCAAATGTGCTTGAGCCAGTCTAGTTGTTGGTCATTGTGAGCACCCTCATCCTTATCAAGGATCCCAATACCATAGCCGGTCTTTGTTGAATAAGCTCCTCGCTTCTCCGGTAACCAAACCAGAGAGTCTAGTGATGGTGCTGCACTTGTTATTATTCTCAATATAGTCTCCTCATACTGAGGCAAGTACTGTCTGATTTTAAGAATATCCCATTGATTGGTTATGGGGCACAAGAGGTCACTAACTCGCAGGTTGAGTGTTTCCAATGATGGCGGACCATATGGTTTGCAAGGGGACTTAAAGGAAAGCCATGGGTCGTCCCATACTCGGATAGATTCTCCATTCCCAACCACCCAACTTAAGCCTTTGCATAGGATCTCTCTACCAGCCATGATACTTCGCCACCCATGAGAAGCAGAAGCTGGTAATGTGCACCGCAAGAAAGATGAGTCCTTTGCGTACTTGCCTAGCAGAACTCTGGCCAGAAGAGATTGCGGTTCCTTTAAAATCCTCCATCCAATCTTTGCTAACAGAGCATCATTAAACGTCTCTATATCCCTAAATCCGAGTCCACCTGCATATTTAGGACGTGTCAACACCGACCAGGCTACCCAGCACATCTTCTTCCTTTCCGGATTAGCGTCCCACCAAAACCGGGTGAATAGGGATTGAATCTGTTTGCAGAGTGAGATAGGAATCTTAAAACAGGACATCGTATAACACGGCAATGCGAAGAGAACGGTTTTAAGCATTATCTGCTTCCCCGCTCCAGATAAAAAACGCGTCGTCCAACAGTGTGATTTTTGCCTTATCTTGTCGACAATGGCAGCAAAGATATCTCGTTTCTTTCGCCCAAAATTTTCTGGTAAACCCAAATATTTTCCTATGCCACCTTCCATCTCAATTGACAAGGTCGTCTTCACTCGGTTTTTCACTTCAGGCGGAGTCTTGGCTGAAAAGGTTACTGTCGACTTCTGGGTATTTATCTTCTGGCCGGATAGATCTTCATAGGTGTTAAGAATCTTCACTAAAGCATCCACACTTCTGGCATTAGATTTGCAGAAGAACATGGTATCGTCCGCAAAGAGTAAATGGTTGATCGGTGGGCATCCTCGCGCAACCCGAACTCCCGGAAAGGAACCATCGGTCTGTCCTTTAGAACATAAAGCCGCAAGCACCTCGGTACATAAGATGAAGATATGTGGTGATAGAGGGTCTCCTTGTCGCAATCCTCGGGACGACTTTACGGATCCTTGTGGAGTCCCGTTGATGAGGAAAGTATAAGAGACGGATTCAATACAGATCATGATCCATGATATCCATACTGGATCAAAGCCGAGAATAGAGAGCACCTCCCGCACGAATCCCCACTCCAAGCGATCGTAAGCTTTACTCATGTCCGTTTTCACCGCCATAGAACAATATTTTTTAGCTTCTGATGTCCGCAAATAATGGAGAGTCTCATGGGTGATCAACACATTATCGGAGATTGCTCGGCCTGAGACAAAGGCGGATTGGGTATCCGAAATCAGCAGCGGTAGAAGAGGCTTGAGCCGTCGGGTGAGAATTTTGGCAATAATTTTATAATGTGTATTGCAGAGTGCTATGGGACGGTACTCTGAAACTCGCCGTGGGCCTGTGATCTTCGGTATAAGCCTGATATGGGTTTCATTTTGTTGATGGAGCAGCGAGCTAGTTGTGAAAAAACCCCGAATATCTCTGATTACATCTCTGCCCACAATATGCCAGTAGGATTGGTAAAAGGTAGCAGAAAAACCGTCGGGACCCGGGGCTTTAGAGCCATTGATGGAGAACACCGCTTCTTTTATTTCCGAATCACTCGGTATAGAGATGAGCTTCTGATTCATCTCTGGTGTAACCTTGCAGGACAAAAGGCCTTGAAGTTGAGAGAAATCTGTATTGCCGTTGGAGGTGAATATCTGTTGGAAATACTCCGAGATAACTTTGGTGATGTCCTGATCTTCATAGACCACCAGTCCCTGTGCATCCTCTATCACTGGAATCGAGTTAATCACCCGCCTTGTCCTTGTCGCTGCGTGAAAGAAGCCCGTATTGCGGTCGCCTTGTTTTAACCATTGGATCCGGCTTCTTTGTAACCAGAATTGCTCCTCGGCAATATAAGCTTGGCTCAGCTCCTTTGAGATACGTTCGATGAGTGATGTGTCTGGCACCGCGGCGGAGAGAGCAAATTCCAGAGCATTTTGAGACGCCTTGATAATGAGATTGCTATGGTTTTGTTGCTCCTTCGACCATTGTATGATGCTCCGGCGCACATCATTCAGTTTCTTTATAACCGAATCCAACGGCGAATGATTCCAAGAAGATTCCACTAACTGGGTGACTTCTTCCTGGTCAACAAGGGCTCTATTGAACCGGAAGACTCCTCTCTTCTTTTGTCTGTCAGCATTAAAATATGTGATCAAAGGTGTGTGATCCGAGCCCTCGAAACGCAGGTAGCAGCATCGTCCCATTGGAAAGGCCTCGGACCACGAGCAGTTACCCATCGAACGGTCTAATCTCGAGCGGATATAGTGTGTGTAGCGAGTGCCTCTCCATGAAAGTTCATCACCAGAGTGTTTAATATCCCAAAGTCCGTTTTGCGCCACAAAAGATCGAAATGCAGTGAAAGAGCCTTCGAGTCGGGCCGGTCCGCCTATCTTCTCAGAATTGTTGAGTATATCGTTAAAATCACCAGTCACCAGCCAGTCAGAGTCCCTATTAAGCCCCACCTGTGATATCTTGTTCCAGAAGGCGGTTCTATTCTCCATCTGCGGTGTGCCATACACAAAGGAGACATGAGAAGTAACTCCTTTGAACACAATCTGAGTATCTATAAGATTTGGAGAGGACTCTAGCACTGTGATATCCACTTCATCATTCCATAATAGATAGAGACCACCACTCATACCAATGGGAGGAACTGAAAAATAATTTTGAAAGTGCATAGATTGAGTCTTTAATTTAATAAAGCCATCACTGTTTTTTGTTTCCATAAGGAACATTACATTAGGAGCCATACTACGATGAATCTCCTTTAGATGACGAATTGTAAGGACGTTTCCCAATCCTTGACAATTCCAACTCAATATGGCTAAGGAAGAGGATTTGAGGGGGGGCGAAAATCCACCCCACCTCTAGTAACACCTGGTATACACACCATATTGGTCGCTCCAGATTTTGTTTTTCTTGAGGTATCCCCATCCTTATTACAAGGTACTGCTCTTTTACTACTCGGATAGAGTTGCTTTCGAACGGAGGCCACTGAGGTAGTGATGGCAGGCTTTCGGAGATTTAGTCCCTGTCTTGGACTTCCTGCACCTCTCTTGTTTGTCTGGGATCGAACTATTCTGCGCTTACCAGCCGCTTTGCTTTGAGGAGATACTGGAATGGATCTGGTTTTCTTTTGCTTCTCGGGTTTAGCTGTAGTACCTATCCGTCGAGATGCTGGAGCATTAGTTGTTGCTGGTTGAGGCGGTGCAGGAGGTTCCTCTTCTTCGTCTAACAGATCATCTTCTTCCACTAGGAAATCCGCCTCTTGCAACCGTCCTGAATCAAAGCTTGGAGGCACTTTTGAAGTCTCTACTCTTTGAGGAAGGACACCAGTTAGTCTGTTAATAGCAGAAGGTCGATCCCTAGAGTTACCAGCCGGATCTGAAGTCCTCTCAAGAGAGGTTCCTAAACGATCTTTGAGTGATCGAGAAGGCACATAGAGAGGGGAATGATGACCACGACGATTAGACTCAGGAGCAGGGAGGGGAGCTCCTTCGGTATCTGTCAATCTTCCTGACCCAAGAATGGGAGAGCGGTGTGATCCAGATGATCCTGGACTAGAAATGTCTTTGTCCACCCTTCGGTAGTGGCTTGGGAGGTCACTTCGATGGTAGTAATTAGACGCCCGCACTGCTCTGTTCGAAGGTGAAATTTCCTGTCTGCGGTGAGTCTCCGTTCGGTCACCTCGATGATTATAGCGTGTGTCCTCTACACGTCTGTAAGGAGGTCTAGAGTCAGAAGGACGTCGGTACCCTCGTCGTTCGTCATGACGGCTCTTCTCTGCTTCAATCCGTTGGAGCGCTATGCGTTGAGTGATTCCCAGTTTCCTATCCTTCAGCGGTAGAGCGTTCCGCGGTCTTTGAGGGCAATCACATTCCTCGTGAAAGAGTGAGAAGCAAGTAAAGCAGTGCTTCTCGATTTTGATGTACTCAAATTCTATTCCAATAACCTCATCAGTAGGAAGTTGGATATCCATAGTCATCTCAAGGGGTCGCATTCCATTGAGGTCCACTCGGATCTTTGCTTCATTTACATCGTGGTTTACCCTAAAACCAAGTTGTTCTGCGATAGTGATGATGGTGCCATCAGAGCATAGATGGAGTGGAATACCATGGATCCTGATCCAAAAGGAGATGTTGGATGGGAAGTCCTCCGACACACTTGGTTCCCATCGTTGAAGTAGCAACATCCACTTCTTATAGTGGTACGGACCATTCTCCAAGACCTTGAGAAGGTCTGCTTCAGTTTCAAATTTAAACTGGAATTTTTCCAATCCCATATCTCTTCCGACAACCCTTCCTTCAAGGTTCCAGACCTGCGGCATGAAGTCGATAACAGAGCGAGGCTTCTGGAGATTAGGATTTGTAACTCTGCCTATGATAGTTAGCTTGTTTGCTGCTATGAGTTGATCAAAGTCTCCATTTGGGATACGGACAGGAGGTCGTTTAGCTGGTGGAGAGGGTGGCGAGACCACTTCTCTTTCTGACCGACTATAGCGGCACCCGGCCTGGCGCCGGCGGCACGCTGGACGCTGGCTGGCTGGCGCCGGCGGCACGCTGGACGCTGGCTGGCTGGCGCCGGCGGCACGCTGGACGCTGGCTGGCTGGCGCCGGCGGCACGCTGGACGCTGGCTGGCTGGCGCCGGCGGCACCGACCTGGCGTCGGTCGGCGTCCCTCGTCCCGGTCTCGGTCCCATCGTGCTCGGTCCGATCCCATCTTGGCTTGCTTAGATCAATCTTTGCGAGTTTGAATGCGATCCGCGGTTATTCTAAACACCAATCGCCTCGACTATACGAGAAAATGGGATTCCTTCGAAATGCGAAACCTTCAAAAGACTATTTTCTCGAAAATTTTTGTAAAGGTTTAAATTCTTTGTAGACAGGAACAAAAGCGTCTTGAAAAGCTGGTAGAATTTAGGGAACTTAGGACCTAGGTGGATATTCTAGCAAGCTAAGTCTTATGCAAAATTTCAGTCTTGTTCCATCGTTCCTTGATTGTCCAGCGTAACATGCAAACCGATCTAGTCTCGAAAACCGAGAAACAATCGCCACGCGTTCTAAAAGCATACTCATCCCGCTTCCTAAAAGAAAGAAAAAACGTACACAAGCCTTCGGAAGAACGGCTAACCCGTTTTCTTTAAGTAAAAGAAAAGAGAATGCATTATACTATATCCGTATAATCCCATCTTGAAAACTTTTTGCTTCAGCATCAAGACAACGCTTTTGACAAAGAAAACTCTCGCAGCAATAAGATTCATCTTAAGAACGCTAGCGGCATAGCCCAACCGTTACAAACATAGTCCTGAAAACTCTATGTCACCTCTCGCCGCAAACTTCGCAACTAAAAGCGTGTACCGACGCCGACTAATAGCACGACGGTGAACTACGAAAATAACAAAATAACCGGTAAAACTCCACGAGTAGTTCGAAGCAGCTTTAGTCAAAGGTCGAAATCATAGCGAAACATCTCCGTGTAATCAGCGGAAACATCGCTACTTTAACAATCTGCGATTTTCTATCTCCATGAAACCGGTCATCCATTAGTTTCAGATAACAAGAACGTTTTAAAACAAAACAGCCTAGGGAAAAACATGATCGGTCTCATGCAAAAGCGATTTCGCGATGCAAAAGTGAATGAGGAAAATATAATCCGTGGTCGCGAATATCGCAAGTAATTTGTGAGAAACGCTCTCGGTTACCTTTGCGAAAACCCCTTACATCACTTTTACGAAAAATCCTGTATGGTGAGTCAATTCATACAAAGCAACTTTCGTAAAATAAACATAATGGGTCCAACGGGTAACCGACATAGACGGTTTTAAGCTCCACAAGGTTTCGGCTCTGCTTTCACTCCCAGCGGTTACGTCCGAAAGCAGAAATAATCACGCAGACGAACACGCACGCGTCCCGGCCGATCCCTTTATACTTTGTCCCCTCGGATAAAATGAAAAGATTTTCATGCAACAAAAAATTTTTATACGAACCATTCATCGTATAAGCGAGACCTAAAGTGGAAGATCGTTTAAAGCCATCGGGAATAATTGAAAGCTCCGTATGCTTGGCATGTCTATCTCGGCAAGCGCTATTTGGCCCTCGCCAACTACGCCTTCCGTAAAGCCGGACCTGAATTCGGCATCCGCGTGGGACAATCGAAACTAACATGACCTTAATAAAGGCCATGGTCGATCGTTTACCAAACAACTTCCTGGCGATACGGCTGAATCTAGCCTCCATGCCAATCCAAAGCTACTGGCGACCACGCTCCAATCACTTAACGGCTAAAACAACAATCCACGATTTGTTCATAACGCCAAGTGACTATTACGCAAACAATTTGTCGATAACCCGAATCGGAAATCATACGATAAACTCTCCATACCAAAACTCAGTCATAACAACCATATGGTTAACGGAAGATTCAAACTCATCGTCAATCGATTAAGTTCTATACCCGTAAACACCGCATGAAAAGAAACACTCGTGACAAGGCTCCAAGAGTTATACGAGTCATCCTTAATATATACAAACAAATCCGGAAGGCCAACACTTCACGAAGCAGCTGTGAATGTAGGCGGCTTCTCCACAGGTCGAACTTACGCGACCTCTTGGTCCTCGTCTAAACCGAAACAACAGTTTCTGGCTGCGAACATTCGCAAAACATCTCCAAAGCCCGCGAACATTTCAACCACGAAATGCGCACAAGGAAACTTCGACCTTCAGATCGCGAGACGCCGCTAACGCCAAGGACATTCTTTTCCTCAAAACATTCCGCATCGAAATCCTCGCCTCTAGAACTCAAAACATACAAACACACCTCTAAACGGTAAGATGCCTCTAAATCGGCATCATTTCGTTGTTGCGATCACAACAAACGAACTCTAACGCCCTAAACAGACAAATAGCAGCCCTTCAGGGGTAGGCTCTCTTGCATCCGACAAGGATAAACATAGCGCTATACAAGAAATTCAAAATTTTGGTCTAGCTCTTCAGAAGGAAGTAGCTCGACTCACGCCGAACAAATCATATAAGCCGACAACAATTAGCGGATTTTAAAGCGGTGCAGTCGGGTTAAAATCGCAAACAGCAAAACGAAGCCGATTTGTCATCGCAGCCTCAGTCCGAGAGTAAACCTAGGTCTTGCCTAAACCCAGCCACGCTGGATCTTGACATCTCACGACATAGTATGGTATACGAGATCCAAAATTTGTCTCTTCACTTAAGCCTATTCGTTTCACGAACTTTCAGCGTAATCGGTAAACCGCGGAAAATCTCGCTTTATGCAAACGATAGGTACGGTGATCATCAGGGAACTAGGAATGAGGCGACAACTCACACCCTCTTTCTCATACTTGAAAAGCGAAGTTCATAAATAATCGAAAAACAAATACATCAAAAGCATCATGCTCGAAAGTCTCTCATGACACATAACCGCACCATATAAGTCTCGCGGAAAACAGATCACAAGGGTCTTAAACTCCAAAGCGAACTACGGAAGGCTTGATCCCTACACCAAAGTGCGTAGGCAGCCTTCGAAGGCGACAGCCCCAATCTTACCACTTTCAGCGGGCCTTTCAACCATTAATTCCGCTATCTTACGACATGTCTTATCGCCGCAAGAACATCACAAAGGTTCTAACGAGCTGGGGCTAACTGTTGGTGTCAAAATCGGTCACGACGGAATCAATGACTGAAAGTCTCTAGAAAGTATTTCTTGAAACAAAAGTCTCGGATAATTTGAAAAGAAGTTATACGAGATTTTCTCAAATAGAATATCCACTCTCGTGAGATCGAAGACTACGGGCATCGCAGACGAGAGTCCCGGAAGATCGGTCCTTTCGCCCAAGGACATCAAGATTCGATCACCACAAAACCCTAAACACAAAAGAATCTGCCTCGAAACCGAAGAGGTCGTTCTCTCAAACCGTGAGGAACCAGAAAGCGATCAAGATATCAAATCGAAGCCCTCGCCGAGATCTTCAGCCTGGCGCCGGCGGCACCGACCTGGCGCCGGCGGCACCCGTCACGCGGGTTGGACTGGCGCCGGCGGCACCGACCTGGCGCCGGCGGCACCCGTGACGCTGGCCGCCTGGCGCCGGCGGCACCGACCTGGCGCCGGCGGCACCCATCACGCTGGCTGGCCTGGCGCCGGCGGCACCGACCTGGCGCCGGCGGCACCCGTGACGCTGGCCGCCTGGCGCCGGCGGCACCGACTGGCGCCGGCGGCACCGACTGGCGCCGGCGGCACCGACCTGGCGCCGGCGGCACCGACCTGGCGCCGGCGGCACCCCGGCCTGGCGCCGGTCGACGGCCCTCGTCCTGGTCTCGGTCCCATCGTGTTCGGTCTGATCCCATCTTGGCTTGTTTGGATCAATCATCATGAGTTTGGGACGATCACGGCTACGAGTAAACATCCTACGACTTCGATTGGAATCGTCCTCGATGTTTTACGACAAAAACTAGAAGGATTGGATTTCTCGTAGAAGATATCGTATAAAACAAGGTCGATTAACTTGAACATCGATCCTTTAGGTTATACGGTTTATTTTACGAGAAAGATAGTCTTTCCGAGAAATCGTATAAAACGTTTAACGACTTAAGACAAGTCCACGGACTAACTTACAATTTAGGAATTCAGGCCCAATCAGGCTATGACGGTTTGTCCGATATCCGAACATCGGATAAACATCAAGTCACCAAAACTTCGAGGATAATTACAAAGATCGGCGAAAATGGAATACTTCTGAAGAGATAAGCTTGGGCCCAAAGCGAGGTCCATCATCGTAAGGCAAACCGACCTTGGAGTGGATATATAAGGAGAGCAAGGGCGAAGAGAAAGAGATCCGAAAATCCTAGAATCTAGACTTAGAGAACTCCTGCTAGCTTAGAGAACTTAGAACTTGGCGGTTAGGCCAGCGAGGCAGGACTTAGAACGCCGCCTCTTGTTCTAGTTTTATCTTCTCCAGAAGACCCATGTTCCTCGGAAGGATCTAACTATACTTTTACTCGAGCTCCGCACATAGAAACCCAGGCATGATCTTCGACATGCCCGCTTATGACCAACGCTTCGTCTTAGGCGAACCAGGCCCTAGAGCGTCGGCGCCTCACCTCAGAAATCTCCGCTCCTCTCGGAAGGATCGGACAATTCTTTACTTCAAAGCTCCGCACATAGAAACCCTAGGCATTATCTTCGACATGCCTGTTTCTATGACAACGCTCATACTAGATCGAACCCGCCTGACGGTTCGATCTCTTGTTCAATTCTTTCTAACTGAACTACGTCCGACTTGATCCTCGAAGGGTAATGCAGTACTTTTCTAAGGTCCAGTCTCAAATCTTAACAAACCTTTTCCGCATTATTCGTCACTTGTCGTTGGCTGTCGCAGAGAATCCGGACCTTCAGGGAAAGTCGGGTTAACTTGGCTTTCCTCCGCAATCTTATTCATTAAAATTGACGGTGTGAATTTCGGTTCCCACAGAGAGGTTATAACAACCTAAGGAGCTTAGTAGCAGTTGCGTCCTGTAGGTTGAGTGGACCAAATCCGGTATTCAAGCAGTCCGTCGAAGTTGGTGATTATTGGGAGAGATGAGATCTTGTTAACGTTGCCATCTCAACACAAACCAGAGTACTTAATACTTTGTGGTAACTGTGTGACTGATAAATGCTCTTGGATTGACGGTAATAAATGTAGAAAGGGAGGTTATAACAACCTATGAAGAAACAGATATCAATTGTAGGCTGCTAGAAGAAGATCCATTCCAGCGATGTGGATCTTGGAAGCAAACCAGAGTCGACGGGAGCTAGCGAACCGGCACAGGAGATCCTGGCTGACCCTCCGACGCCGTCAGGGGCTGAACCCGGCGAGGTTCTGGTCAGAGCCGAGCTCCTTGGTGAGGAGGAGTCTATGGACCGTTGGTTTCTTCTAAAGCAGGCAACCTTTTGAAAAAATTGCAGGTTTTACAGAGAATAATAGGGTGAAAAAGGTAAGGTACGTTGGGTAAAAGACAGTAACAGAGAAGTGTCTTGCGGGTCAACTTTGTCTCTGAAAACGTGCATGGGAGAATTTTCGTAAGAGAGAGAAAGGTTAACATACAACTGAAACTTGTTATTGATTGTTTATAACTTCTAGATCCTTACTAAATTGCCTGGTCATGCTACTAAGTGACCACTCAATATTTATTTCGCGACATGGCCATGTATTTAATATCACTGTCTTGAAAAGAGGAAACGTAACTTCTTTAGAAATGTGCGTACTAATAATTAACTCTTTTTCAAAGTGCATGATTGAGTATTTTGTTACTTCTTATATCTTCATTGATAAAGAAACTCTACGAGTTGGGTGCAAGACGGGTTCTAGTAACCGGAACTGGTGCGATGGGATGTGCACCTGCGGAACTGGCTCAGCATAGCCGCAATGGTGAATGCTATGGTGCGCTCCAAACAGCAGCCGCTTTGTTCAATCCGCGATTAGTTGATTTGTTCGCATCAGTCAATGCTGAGATTGGCCAGGACGTTTTTGTAGCAGCTAATGCCTATCAAATGAACATGGATTATCTATCTAACCCAGAACAATTCGGTAATTATAACTCACTCATCTCTTATTTACCTTTTAGTAGTAGTTAGACATAGATGTTTTGCGATATTTATCGAATGATAAGTAACAATTTAATCAAAGATTGATCAGTGGGGTTGGGTCAAGCTGGTCTAGGATTTAGTGATATAAAGCACATAATTAAATCAAGGACCACTTTCCTGTAGTGATAGTAATGTTTGATTGTATGCGTACGAAAATTAATAAATGAGCATGACCACTCTGCAGGACTATTTTTCCATACATGTTATTACATTTATATGGTACAAAACTGATTTTACATCACATTTCTATATAAAAGGTACTGAGTATATATAAGTAATCACTTCTGTAGACATAATCACTAACATTTTATTAGATTTTTTTTTTTAATAACGGGAATGCCTGGTCTTTAAATAGTTTAATTCATTTTGCATATATGTATACACACACAGACATTATAGTATTTGAGTTTTATATCTTATAGAATATGTGTTATGTACATTACTTATTTGTCTAGAATTAAGACATATAATAAATGCTTTCAACTACCATCAATATTTTTGTATGATACAGTTTTTAATATTTTTGAATGAGATTGTAAAACAAAATCTTTACCATCTGTAATTAGTAAATATACTTTGATTTGAATAGTTACATGTATGTGTAGGGTTTGTGACATCAAAGGTGGCATGTTGTGGACAAGGACCGTACAATGGCATAGGACTATGCACACCAATCTCAAACTTATGTCCAAACAGAGATTTGTATGCGTTTTGGGATGCGTTTCATCCGACAGAGAAAGCTAATAGGATTATTGTTAATCAGATCCTCACTGGTTCCTCCAAGTATATGCACCCTATGAACCTCAGTACCGTCATGCTCTTGGATTCTTCTAGAATATAATCTGTAATTTATTTCAATTAGATGTCAAGGTCTTGCCTTTTTTAGTTTGCATTGTTGGTTAATTAATAGACTTTCTTGTCGGTGATGCGGTTTGATGTTTCTGCTTGTTGTAGCTTGATAAACTTAGTTTAGTCTTTCTAATGTATGTGTGCCAATTATCATGTAATAGTTGGAGTGATTGTTATATAGTTTTATTTTCTACTCGAGATGATTGATTCAACTTATATATAAACTGGAGTCTACGAGATATGCCCTGGTTATCAATGTTACTCCATGAGCCATTAACTTTTCTTTTTGTTTGTTCTACTATGAGACATTAGTATTAACCTTTAATATATCACGGATGAGCAATTATTCTTATAGTATGTTTTTTCCCAGAAAGTAGATGACTATACCTACAAAATTAATTTGACGTTAATTTAGTAATTTATATAGATTACTTATTTGTCTAGAATTAAGACATATAATAAATGCTTTCAACTACCATCAATATTTTTGTATGATACAGTTTTTAATATTTTTGAATGAGATTGTAAAACAAAATCTTTACCATCTGTAATTAGTAAATATACTTTGATTTGAATAGTTACATGTATGTGTAGGGTTTGTGACATCAAAGGTGGCATGTTGTGGACAAGGACCGTACAATGGCATAGGACTATGCACACCAATCTCAAACTTATGTCCAAACAGAGATTTGTATGCGTTTTGGGATGCGTTTCATCCGACAGAGAAAGCTAATAGGATTATTGTTAATCAGATCCTCACTGGTTCCTCCAAGTATATGCACCCTATGAACCTCAGTACCGTCATGCTCTTGGATTCTTCTAGAATATAATCTGTAATTTATTTCAATTAGATGTCAAGGTCTTGCCTTTTTTAGTTTGCATTGTTGGTTAATTAATAGACTTTCTTGTCGGTGATGCGGTTTGATGTTTCTGCTTGTTGTAGCTTGATAAACTTAGTTTAGTCTTTCTAATGTATGTGTGCCAATTATCATGTAATAGTTGGAGTGATTGTTATATAGTTTTATTTTCTACTCGAGATGATTGATTCAACTTATATATAAACTGGAGTCTACGAGATATGCCCTGGTTATCAATGTTACTCCATGAGCCATTAACTTTTCTTTTTGTTTGTTCTACTATGAGACATTAGTATTAACCTTTAATATATCACGGATGAGCAATTATTCTTATAGTATGTTTTTTTTCCCAGAAAGTAGATGACTATACCTACAAAATTAATTTGACGTTAATTTAGTAATTTATATAGATTAAGAAATTGAGCAAACATAAGAACTGCTGAGTAAGGAGAGTCACAATTTAACTTTTACGTTATAAACAAAAATTATCTAAATATTATATATGTATTCTGCTGCATGCTTACGATATATGATCAATGTTTATGTACTTTTCAGCAAAAAACCCTTGTCGCCATATATTACCGTGGTAATGAATCATTAATATGTGAAGGAGGGAAAGAGTACAAAAGGAGTTTGTCGAGGCATTTCGCAGAGACTGAAATGTGAATAATAATAATAATAATAATAATAATAATAATAATAATAATAATAATAATAATAATAATAATAATAATAATAATAATAATAATAATAATAATAATAAATGAATTGATTTCTAGATGGTGAAGTGGGTAAATTTTTTATGTCCATTGCGTATCTAACCTATATTAAAAGGGGAATAAGATAGATGGAGAGGGTGTCTACGTTTGCAAAAAAAATCGTCCAATAGGATGAGAGTTTTTCGCCACGTCAGATGCGTCAACCATGTAGTGGGCTTCGAATTCATCGGCCCGGGTTGTTGAGATTCGGTAAGCGCATGAAGCCCATTTTGTGGCTGAGGTCCTTTTCCCCTCTGTGCGAAAAACGAACCCTAATTTGGCAAAACCAAGGGACGATTTGATTCCTCTTCCTCTTCTTCGCCTCCACGAATCTACAATACTAAAAGGGCAATACTGTGAATGCTCAGCCTGTCCAAGTGACATTTTAATTCCAACCAATGAAGAGTAACCAGCTGTCCATCTCCGGCCTAAGCATTCTCCCAGATTGCGCCGTTACGGCAGTCTCTCTTAAGCTTCTCGCCTTCATCTTCTTCACCTTTAAGCTTCTCCTCCTCCCATTAACTGCAGCTATTATTGCATTCTTCATATCAAATAATCACATCCATAAGTCACTATTCGACTTCCTCTCCACACCCTATGTATATTAAACAAACCCCTAAGACTGCTCAAACGATTTAAAGTTGCATTATGAACGGGAGGTTGAGCGTAATGCTTTGTCCATAGTCAGGTACTATTTCTACAGTCCCAACTATATTATGTTAATAATTTCAAAGAAAATATTTGCATTCTGATATCTAACTAATGAGTTTCAATCTGTCCATAACCGTCTTTCTGAGTGTCTGAATCATCTTATGTTATTTGCTCAGATCATGGACTGAGAGCTATGGAACTACCGCTCCACCTAGAAAGTCAGTTTCCGATGTCTGTTCTCACTGCGTTGGTCTTTTTTCATCAGACAGAGAAACACAAAGGTAATATTTATTTTTGATCTTATTCAGTGTTTCCCAATTTGTTTGAATAGCAAAAGTCGTTTTAAATCTCTGGATGATCCTTTCTGGGTGGCCTTTCTTATGGTTTCTAAGTAAGATTGTTTGGTATGTCTGATTTTGATTTCACTTTGCAGGGTCTCTGAAGCCACATCTCTTCGACAGTTTCCGCTTCGACTATAACAAGAGTTTCAACCACAAGTTTTCTCTTTGGCGTGGGTACTGAGACTTAGTTACAAATATATTTTTGTTTTTTTGTGCTACTTTAACATTCATATGTGTCAGTGTGTCATTAGTAACTAAGACTGTGAGGTGATGTTTGAAAACAGATTCTTGATGGGATCACCTGAAATTCCTTATGAACAAACTCTTATAGTCGAGTTTCTGACTGTTATTTAAGACTTTGGTGCAATGCACTGATCCAAACGTATATTTCTGTTGTTCTACTACACTATTATGTTTGTCATCAACAAGGTCTAACATTACATAACTGATGATGCTTGCCGGAAGGCTCATGACGGATGGTACAATTACCAAGCACGATTTAACTGACCAGTAATCATTTTACCATAAAGACTCATGCTCAGGTAAAAGTTTTGTATTTGTGCTTTTTCTGCTCTATACCCATATTGTTTCAAGGTGTGTACACCTTTTATTTCAAGCTGTGTTCACCTTTTACCAGGTGCGGAACTATCTTTGTTCTTTTCTGTCTATGAACCATATCTATTTTTTCTATGGGTATACTAACATTTCTTTGATTGCAACTTAATCGTCCCCATTATCTTTAAGGAGCTTTGAATCAATTATTCCATGTTTGAGTTAAATCAATTCGGAGGATATTGTTGTTGTTGTGATGATTAAACTTAAACATCAGCAGCTCTTACATCCTACTATGGCACCGTTTATGCCTTTATCTATCAGGGATCACGAGTGCTCATTTTCGAGCTTCCAACCCCATTGCTCCAGATATTAAACCAGTGCTTCACTACTCCATACAAACAGGGTAGGAGTTTTATCTTTAGTTTATGCATGATGGGATTATATGTTAATTTATCATATACTTTTTCTGTGGTTTAGAATTTCTTAGAGCTCATGTAATCACACTATGAGGAGAAGACAAAAAATAACTAATAAGTGCTATGAACAATGGTCACGGTGGCACACTTCCAAGATATGTTCGAAACCTTTATTGAGATCTTTTTGTTATGAGATGCTGCTGAAAAGAAATTTGGAATGTGCAAATGGCAAATGTCGAATGCACGCCCGAGGATACTCAAAAATAGTTCTGGATTAAACATATTCGGTGAGAAGTATCACGATTTCTCGAAGTTGGGAAGCTAGAATTTGGTTAGACTAACTCATCTTTGTTTCTGACAAGACCACACATTCCAGAGAAAAAAATTGGTTTCATTCATGTTGTTTGTTTAACCAGGGAAGCTCGAAGATCATCAACCACCATGCCTTTTTCAAATGGAGTTACAAAACAGAGAGGGAAACTCTCTGGTATTGATTGCTTCAACCTCCTCCTTCTTCAATAATTTACGCTTATCTTATGATTTTTTATTTGCTTTGTTCCTGTGTGTCATAGAGTATTCGTGGAAAGATGCATTAGGAGGTGGTGACGATGAGAGATTGGCCGAAGAAGAAAGAGGAACAGAAATGGTCAAGTCAGACTATGAGGAGACAGAGCAAGAGAGATGTAGAAGAAGATAAAGGATAAGAGTCTAGCAATAACGATTCTTAGAATGGTAATGTCACAGGAGTAGCTTCAGTCAAGTCGTATTCTGTAGTAATTGGCGTACACGTCAAGAGCAAGGCTTGCTCAGGTTGGACCTCCATTGAGTTTTTATTTATTTCTAATGTAAGTCTGGTTTGCAAGATCTCTTCCTGAGACTTCCTTTTCTGTTTATTCTTCCCGGCAGGGTGCAGTATGCATAAAGAGGTCATATAACTATCGTCCGGAAGCGGTTGGGTAGAATTTGGAGCAGACCGCCAAAGATCTCATACTTCCCGGGGAGCTTCAGCTTTGAAGTTGTCTCACCGTTTCTTGAACTGTTTTGGTCATGCAGAATAGGGTTCTCCATTCACTACATAAATCCACTTATATGTTTTTCAGTAGCTGTTAACACTGAATTTAAACGGTTCCTAATATTTATTTTATTCCCATAATACTTAGCCTGTTTGTATTAAGCATGCGAGATTTCAACCGTTGGCTGAGAATCGCAGAGCACCTGTTTGGTTGTAGTTTGGAATGCCTACAGGTGAGAATGAGAACATAGTGCTTCATCCAAAGAATTCGCAGAATATTGGAGGAAGGACTCCTCTTTATGCTGCAGGAAAAAATGAGCACTATAAGTTATTCCAGAGATGTTGAAGCATATGGATCTTGAAACTGCACTCATAAGTTATTCTAAAATAGACCAGAGATGTTAATGTTGCCTGTAAGACCGCTGAACTAAATAGGTTTTCTGAAACATTTGAAAAAGAGAGCAATGCTATGTGATATAAGTGACAGTGTGAACAAACAGTTTAGCCATCAACAAACTCAAAATCATTAAACTTATTCGCCGTTGTATCATGAGGCAACCGTAAACACTAGAAACTAAAAGCATTCTGAGCAAAATCCGCAAATCTACAATAAAAAAACTATGATGGTTTAACTTTGGAAGCATATTCACCACTGTTTTACAGTTTTCTTATGAACAACCATCGTCTTCTTTTATGTAGCTAATGTTTTTCATAAACTTTTATTTACGGTTTGACCATAAAATCTTCTTAATATATTTTGGTTAAGATTTTTAAATTTAGAAAATATTTTGGGGCATTGGGTGATGTATTGAGCTGATCTTTTTTTAATTATTATTAAAAGAAAATACTGATTTATTTTGAGTGGAGTTGATTCGATCTCTGTAAAGAAGCAAATCAAATAATGATTGATTTATATTACTGATTCTGTATTGTTTGGGACAAAATTTTATTTACATATTTTATTCTATTACACTATTTTAAAATGTTTTAACATTAATTTTTTTTTGGCTACGCTGTCCATGCAAACAATTTAATTTTGTCTTTATAAAGTTATTGAATGGAATATGGTGCAAATTATGTTTGACTTACAACTGTTCGGCCAAAATCGTAAGTTATATTAACCACTATTTTACCATATATATAGTGTAAATTTTGTTTGACTTACAAATATGTACAGACAAAAACTAAAGTTGACCACAGTATTTGAAATTGTTGAGTTTTCATATACATCTACAAGTTTGGTATTTGAATTGATGGATACGTTATAAGAGTGGTCTATATTGACCAAGCATCTATGTCAGCTGCAAGGCATAAGTAGTCGGAAATATGAAATTATCGTATGACAAACTTTATCTGTCAAAATTTGATCAATACTCCATCCGTTTTAAAATAAGTGTCGTTGTAGAAAAAATTTTTTGTTATAAAATAAATGTTGTTTTCAACTTTTAATGCAAAATTTATTAATTTTATGGTGTAATTTATTTTTTCCTATTAGTTAAAATATAGTTAGGTGTATAGGTAATTGTGTTTTTATATGGAAAATATGTAAAATTAATTGTTTTCTTAATCCATGTGCAGAAAGCTAAAGTGACACTTATTTTAAAACAGAGGGAATACCACTTATTTACAGGGAAATTAATGCTCGATTCATCACTGACGCTGCAATTTTAATTTAACAACATGATAAAATATCATCAAGGACTTCGAAGTATGATAAGAATCAAGTTTAATGCATGAGATCGAGAAAAAATGCTAATACAACTCAGAGGATGATCTTAAAGAAAACCCAATTTTGATCATCCAAAGTGTCTATGTATCTTAACACAATTTTGATATTTTGGCAAACTTATAAACTACAATCTTACTACAATTTAGAAAGGACCAAAATAAATGTGCATGCAACATTTAAACAATCAGAATAAGCGAATGTTAATTTTTTGTGTAATTACAAATTTAGAGACCAATTATCCGCGCGTAGCGCGGAAAACGATCTAGTAAACTATAAAATATATATATTATCACTATTGACATTAATTTGATAGACCCTTATCAATCATCTCAGCGTCTAACCATAGCTACCAATTTTTAAAATTATACATTCCTTTTCTAAAGTAACAAATTTATCATCATAATTTGAGTTATTTAGGGTTTGTGTTATTCTTGGAGTTAACCGATTCATTGGTGGTTACTTTTTCCAGTTTCAAACAAGTCATTGAAATGTAAACAGTCGGGAAACAATGAAAGAGTTAGAGCTGTAATATGAATATATTGTTTGTATACAAATGAAAAGTTGATGAGGGAAACTCCACATTATATGGTCAAACAACATAGAGATTCCAATAATTCCATATATCTAGATTTTTTTTTTTTTTGTGTGCACAAACCATATATCTAGATTTTTGTGCTTGTAGTTTTCGTTATTTTTGTCATCGTAAAGCAAAAAAAAAAAAATGTAAACCTGTTGCAATTTATCATCTACCACATATTCGACGACTGACGTATCTGTAATAGTAAGTATCTCTCGCGAATGCATTTCTATCTACAACACACATGAAACATACGTACAAATTAACAACTTTATCTTTTAGCAAAATAAAAAAACAAACAATGCAAACAACTATACGCAAACAACTATACATGTAAGTATGTAACAGAAAACCACTATATTTGGCGAAAAAAAGTAACAGAAAACCACTACATTGCTGAGGTTTCTGAGAAATTTGCATCCGTAATCTATGGAAAACTGCACTCTCGTGGATCATGGTATTAAATTTGAAATCTGATGTATAATCTCAAATGACTAAAGAGCTTCCACTTTATAGTTTAGTTGTTAATAATTGGCATCGTATGTGACCACAACTGTATTTACTGCAGTCTTTACCACCAACTTGTATGCAAATGCATTGGTTATATAGGCCTTTTTGTATGGGCTCAATGGGCTATTGGTTGATACGGTTTGTTATTTTTACATATAGATAATATATTTGGTAGGTCTCCTTTCTCTTGTTCTGATTTAAAATGATGTTCGGATATCTATTGTTGTTGCTGCTGTTGTTGTTGTTAAAAAAAAAGATGTTCTGATATCTTATGAACTATTAGGAACATGATTATCTTGCTGATATGAATTTATCCAAATTGTAATGGTAGAAAAGTACTGACATAATTTTTGTATGTAGTTTTACTTGAACAATTCTGACACTCTTTCCATTTCTTTAATTACTATAACCATGTATTATTATGTTCATTAAACATGTACCACAATCTGATAAAATTGTTGAAGAAGTCATTACAAACTCAGCTTGTGGACTCTGAGAATAACAAAGAGCTAATCATATGGAATAGTAGTCTTGAGACATTTTCTATGCTTAATTTGCTTAAGCATGAATTCTATGCTCCGTGATAGTATTTATTTTTATATCCTATATGCATTTGATAATATGATCTTATCAATCTTTCAACAAGACCATTAGCTCAACAAACAAAATACTTTCAGCAATTATGTAATTAATTAATAATTCTTCTTTTTTTGTTTAAACTTAATTCCATAATTCTTATGGAGAAAATATCAGTATATATATATATACACTTTTCACTTATGTTTTCTTTTATATTCTTAATATTTGTTCACCATATTGACTGATTGGTGTCATATTAGTTTGGTAAGACCAATCAGTTGCAACGATGCAGATTACATTTCAGGAAAATTCATGTAAGAAAGATATTTTGCTTCGTGGTGTGAAAACATGCCTCTTTCACTTTTTTCAACTATAAATTTCGATCGATGTCTACGTTCTTAACACAATTCACAATCTTCTTTAGAATCCAAAATCGTAAGCCGCTTTCTAATCCTTTTCTTTTCAGTATACATATATGTAAGATGTATGCATATATATTATTATATACAAACACGAACCCATGCATGCAAGAAGATAGTTACACGGTCATAACACACACAAATAAAACATACACATGCATTAGAACACTTGTATGTTAATTTCCATGATGTTTTGTTTAAACATTCTTGTTTTAATTAGCTTCTTTTTGTGTGAAAATTGTTCGAAGAAAAAAAAAACGAAGATGGCAACAACATCCACGGGAGATATCGAGAAAACCAAGTCAGTAGAAGTGAATAAGAAACTTAACGTGTTGATCGTCGATGATGATACAGTAACTCGTAAACTTCACGAGAGTATCATCAAAGCGATCGGTGGAATTTCACAGACAGCTAAGAACGGTGAGGAGGCAGTGAACATCCACCGCGACGGCAATGCATCTTTCGACCTTATCCTAATGGATAAAGAAATGCCCGAGAGGGACGATGGAGTCTTGGTACAATTAATAATCTTTAATTTGTGTCGATCATCACTACACTAATTATTAACCTCCTCACTTTTTATGATCTTTTGTTGGTTTTGTTAGGCAACTAAGAAGCTAAGAGAAATGAAAGTGACGTCCATGATTATTGGGGTGACGTCACTGGCTGACAATGAAGAGGAACGTAAGGCTTTCATGGAAGCTGGACTTAACCATTGCTTGGCAAAACCCTTAAGCAAAGCCAAGATCCTCCCTCTCATCAACAATCTCATGGATGCTTGATGGATGGATGACTTGTCGCCACTAGAGATCTACATTATATAAATATGAAAAACAGATAATAACGTCAGCATGCACGTGTGTGTGTATGCATAGATATCTATCCGCATGTGTGTTTTCTAAAATTTAGGGTTTTTATGTTTGATTTTAATTGTGTGTGGCGTGATATATAATAATGTAAGTCGTTACTTTTAGCTTATAAAATAATAAATAAGAATTCTTATGATCAGATGAATTCAATTTCCATTTCAGTTAACTAGATCTACTTGGTACTTCAATTTGCACTCTGTTAAAAATCTATACCTATATTTACCTAATCCGGATAATAGAATACAACCATAGCTTAATAATAGTGATCAGGATTCTTGAGGGCGTCTTTGTTGTTTATCTCCATTTTTACCTTTTCGTCTTCTCTTGTTAGATTTTTATCCATTCGAGACAAAATTACAGGTGTATAACTTATAGAAAATATCAGACGTGAAGTGTGAGAAGAAGAGCAAAATTAAATTTAACACGTATTACTTGTGGTTTCACATATGCTTTGGTTTTGATAGTTTTCGTATGGGTTCTCTTTTTTTGTTTTGTTGGTGTCGAATGTTATAGTATTGGGTTAAGTCTTCTAGCTTTAAAGATTAAAAAGGAATGTTAGGTTGAAATGCACTTGGGAAAAAATGTTCAACTTGTTGGAAAACTACAACTAGTGTGTTAATGTATCTCTATCAGCGCGAGAGCACTTGTTAATTATTACTCTTTGTGGTTGCTACGGTTTCTACAAGTTAAATTCTATTTGAGTTTTATTATCCATCTAACTCGGATTTATTCCCGATTTAACTTTAGTCTAACTGTCATTCCTGTCCTGGTTTAACAACATTGGACACAATTAACAAGTTCCCAACCAAAGTTCAACTCTTCTTTTCCCACAGCCAGATTATATATGAATCCTGCCAACATGTGAATGTACTAAAAGACCTCAATTTTACAAGAAGTAGTTCATGTTATTTCCCAAGATTCTAGTAAAATCTTTACCGGTTCTGATTCACAAATCACCCGGTTAAAGAAACCAACCAAAAACCCACCGGGTTTATCTTACCTAGCCCCTTAATCATATAATAATAGTCCATAGTCACCTAATATTTAATGGGCCTTGATATCATCATAGTTAACCTAGCTCAGCCCATTATCATTTCAACGTATATAAACAGCTTAACACTCGTCTCAGAGACCTTCGCATTAGGGCTTCTCTCTTTTGGCTGCTGCAGGTAAAAAAGCACCGAATCTCCAACCCCAACCATGGCGACGAAACCAGCCAACGAATCCGTGCAATGCTTCGGAAGGAAGAAGACGGCCGTCGCCGTCACCCACTGCAAACGCGGCTGCGGTCTGATCAAGCTCAACGGCTGCCCGATCGAGCTGTTCAACCCAGAGATCCTCCGCTTCAAGATCTTCGAGCCGGTGCTCCTCCTCGGAAAGCACCGTTTCGCGGGCGTCGACATGAGGATCCGTGTCGACGGTGGTGGTCACACTTCCCAGGTCTACGCGATTCGTCAGAGCATCGCCAAGGCGCTCGTGGCTTTTTACCAGAAGTATGTGGACGAGCAGTCGAAGAAGGAGGTGAAGGACATTCTGATAAGGTACGATAGGACTCTGCTCGTGGCGGATCCGAGGAGGTGCGAGCCGAAGAAGTTTGGTGGGCGTGGTGCTCGTTCTCGTTTCCAGAAGAGTTACCGTTAAATCAAAATCTGGTCTCATTCTCTCAATGTTTTGGGGTATTGCGAGACTTTAGATTCTCTTTTGAATTTTGTCTTTATTATCGTTATTTGCTTCGCTAAAGAATGTTTGCAATCTTTACTATCTCAGCTTTTCTTCAAGCTCTAAACTTTCTATCTATTATCTATCTTGTCTTGGTATTTTATCAGTTGATTGGTCACTGGAACTTTGTGGATTTGTGAATGATCTGCCTAGATAATCAAAAATGATCGTTTCCTTTTACTGTGGTTGATGATTTTCAATTTGTGATATTATCGACATTTGAATGATTTCAACATGTAGTTACAGATGTATAGTGATGATTTTTTTTGTAGATGTAGTAGGAATAATTCAACTAATAACGTTATTTGTTTCTGTTATAGAGTTTTGACTCATTGAACGAAAGCTTTGTTGTTTTTGAAATGAAACGCAGTGAAAGTTGATGGATCTTTTACTGATGGGAATAGTAAGTGGTATACCTGAGAGTTTTATCTTTATGATGATTGTTCTGTTAATTTCTTTCTACTTTTGAAATTTGCTTCTTCAAACGAACTAGGAAACAATTTAGGCAATCTCTCTTGTTCCATGTTCGTGAATCTTCAAGCAAAGCAAACGCCTGGCTGAACGTAATATTGCACACAGAAGGCGTTTTTGTCACGACGATTGCACCGTTTAAACGCTGGCGTTTTTGAGCGTTCAACAAATGGCCAAACTTACCGGCGTTACAAAATGACAAAATTGCCCTTCCAATACTTGTAATTACCCAAAATTCAATTAAAATAGAGTCCAAAACTCCGAAAACACCTCATCTCCATCGCCTATCGTCGTCATGCCGTCGCTATCGGAAAACTCCAAACCTTGGCCGTCGAAGGGATCTCTACAAATCAAAGTGGTGACTGGTGAGTATTCGTTAGACTACGCTTGAGTGTGTGTGTGTGTGTTTTATAATCATACTGCAACACTGTTTCGTTGAGCTTTTGTTTATATTGCTCTTCATTCCTCAGTTTCTCTAATTGAATATCATTTGAGAATACCAGATTTGAAAATGATCTCAAATTATATTATAGTGCACAAGATTTTGAGGGGTTTTTTTTTTTTTGCATATGATTTTGGAAATAGACAGAATTCTTTTTGATGAAATTGTTTCATTGTATCCGTCTCTTAACCTCTGAAAGCTGCCGAGTTGATTTTGTTTTTTAGCATATGGATGAGAAACAATGAAATCACTATGAGAAAACTTGGATGTATTGTTGTTTGTACAGTTTTGAGATGCACCTCCATTGAGTAGAACTGATCGGATTGCTGTTTACAACGAGGTTCAATTGTATAGGGTGAAAAATGAATTAATGCTTCACATGGACTTGTGGTTTTAATCTAAGTACATGTCCTCATCTTATATCTCTTTGGAGAAAAAAAAAATAGCGTCTTTGAAGATTGCTCAGTCATGGCTTTTGCAGCTTTATTTATGGGTATTGATTGACCTCTTTGCAGACACGATTTTTGAGGAAGGTCCTTGACTTCCCTCGACACTTCCCTCTCACCCTTTTACCCAGGAGTTTATTCCCTGTTTAAGGTCTGAGCACTCTGCTTTAGGAAGTCTTGATTCAAATTACTTCCTTTTCAAGTAAAGTCCAGCGGGTAAAAGACAGTCTTGCGGATTAACCCACCGGGTTCTCCCGACCGAGGTCGTGAACGCCAGCAGCTTCCGGAGAAGACTGAATCGCCCAAGGAAGCTCTGTCAACGATAAACGCAGAAGATGTTGAATCCTGCCTCCCTCTTTAAGCAGTTTCTCTGAAAATTTGAACTCCTAAAGCTATTACCCAGTGGTTACTGGACGCTTGGATTCAGAAAAGGTTCCCTACTTTTCAAACTGTTTCTCAAAATCTCAGCAGAAGATTTTATCACTCCAGAAACATAGAGATTCTTCATCAGTGATACTCTCTAGCAGTTTCAACCCCTTTACATTTTCGTTTGCTTCGTCAACCTAGCAAGATGCAGAGACGCCTTTCCTCCTCTGAGAAAGGGAAAGCCATCGTCCTTGAACATGCTCCAGCCCCGAGGAAAGCGAGAGTTAGAGCATCTCAACCAGATATCTCCGCTCTCAAGCGAGAGCGCCTCACCATCATCGGAAGGATAACTAACCCCTCGGTACAGAAAGTGTGGTCTCTCATCCCGTTCTTCACTGACCATTGGAAGACAGATCTACCACCAGTAGGTTCTGACCTAGGATTGGGACTGTTTCAGTTTCAATTTGAACTTGAATCAGACCTTCTCAATGTGCTGGATAAGCAACCTTACCACTATGCTAAGTGGATGGTCATTCTCCAAAGATGGGAGCCCACTATCTCTCCAGACTTCCCCTCTATGTTACCTTTCTGGATAAAGATCCAGGGCCTACCGATTCATCTCTGGTCAGAGGATACAATTCGAAGTATAGGAGAAGATCTCGGCACATGGGAAGCAACCGAGATCACTTCTACCTCAGCCAGAGTAAGGGTTCATGTTAATGGGAGACTCCCCATTATTAAGAAAACAGTGGTAGAGTATGACAATGGTGATGAAGTTGTGGTTACTCTACACTATGAAAAGCTCGAAAAGCATTGCTCCCAATGCGGGAAACTAGATCATGAGCTGCGTGATTGCCTAGAAGCAAAAGCTCAAAAGAAAGCTCTGTTGGCAGCCCAAGAGGACAATCAGAAACCCAATGAAGGGGGGACTCAGCTCAGGACTCATCCCCAAGAGTTACATGAGACCTTTCCCCCTGCTCACCCCACAAACAGTCAAAGAAATAGAAGGGAGGAGGGGAACAGAAACCACCTAAGAAGCAGTTCTAGCGGTTTCTCGTATTACACTCCGGCTCATGGAGGTGAGCGTAGAAGAGAGGATTATCGGAGTAATGATCATAGAGGCAGAGCTCCAGCTCGTCATGAGTGGAAGCCGTTACGCTCCCACACCTCCAACGCCCTGGCGCAGAGCAGAGATAAGGAAGCTTATCAATCTCGAGATGGTCCTCGTAGAGTACCTTACAATGTTCGTGGGGACTCCCACTCTAACCGATCGAGTCAACACAGGGATCAGCAGAATCACCGAGGTCGTGAGGAGGGGAGAAGATCCCCTCACACAAAGAAGCTCTCCCCGCTGAAGTTTTCACCTCACGCCACAAATCTCAACCATCGGCGGGGATTCCCTGCGGATGTGTAATGATATTGCCCCAAGGAGGTGGAGAATGCTGCAGGGGTTATTCGTGATACTTTGGCACAGTATACCGCGTGTGCGGATCCAACCGAAAGCGCAGCTCGAAGAGATCGAGTACGTATTGCAGAGGCTCAAGGAACTATTGAGAAAAATGCGCTCCAAATGGCTAAGATAGCAGAAACAAGAGCAAGGAATTCTGAGAGAAGGATAAGTGATGGAGATAAGGGCTCGACTCGAACCCGCTCTGGCGATTGGGACCACAATGTTTGGTGAATGTGGAGGAGGAAAATTGTCTCTCAGCTGGTGAATCGGTCCAGAATCTGAGATCGCTGGACGAGCTCATGTGCGTGATAGACTTGGCCCCGTCACCTTGAACCGATATGTCTCCCGCTGTACCTAGAGTGTCCATCTCGAGCGATTGGGTCCGACAGGCGAGACCTTCGGGATAACGAGGCTGCTCCTCCTGAGCGGTAATCAGAAGAGCGAAGTTCCTGCTAGAGACCGACTTGGAGAGGGGCGGTGTTAAGTCCGTAAGCCCCGTGGAGAAGAAGAAAAGGAAGCTCGGAAGACTGCAGGCCTAGGAAAATTGTTATGAGTCCGGCTCCTTTATTGCAATCTGGTTGTCGGCGTAAGCTCTGGCGGCAAAGCCTCCAACAGGCAAAAGAAGCAACATGCTGAAGGAGATAAGCCTCGTAAAGCGGCGAGCGAACAAGCGAAAACAAAGAATATCGAAGGGAGTTTCTTGGCACTCCCTCGTCCTCGGACAATTCTCCGTCGTTAACATGTTACCACCGAAGGCCGAAGGATGGATTTTCGGTTCCATCCAACCCGTTCCTTAGCGATCTTGAGCTGGAACATCCAAGGTTGGGGAATCCCAAGACAGTTCGAGATCAAGGAGATATCAAAACAATTTGATCCGGATATCATCTTCTTAATGGAAACAAAAATCCCGAACGGTTGTTCTAAAAAGATGGAACATTTGCGATATGATTGCCACCACTTAGTCTCCCCAACGGGTCATGGGGCAGGTGGCCTGGCTCTGTTTTGGAAGCAGGAACTGAATTTAAATATTTTGGAGGCAAAAGCCAATGTAATAGAAACCTTTGTGGAATATGAAGGGAAACAGTTCTACTCGTCTTTTGTACATGGGAGCACGGATAAATCTCGAGAAATCTTTATGGGATCAGCTTGTGACGAAGGCAACAATTAGAGAGGAGGCCTGGTTTGTGACGAGGGACTTTAACGATATCTTATGCCAGAGGAAAAAGATGGTGGGTGGAACGCCGAAGGTTCTTTCTCGATATGAGAACCTTTTTTCGAAGGGATCTATTTGATCTGCAGCATTCAGGTGACCCGCTATCGTGGAGGGGACAACGAGGTGATCACTTAGTGAGGTGTAGGTTGGATAGAGCTGCGGCAAATACCCTTTGGGCGACGTTACCCCACGCCTAGATCTCGCACTGGAAGCTGATCTCACCTCGGACCATAAGCGGCTGCTGGCTTTCTTTGATATAGGAGGACGAAGAAGACGAGGTTGCTTTAGATACGATCGCAGGCTTTGTAAAACGAGGAGGCACGCAAGATGATAGAGAAGCTTGGCGTGAGGCTGGACCGCCATCACCGGAAAAGCCGTCCACTAGAAGTGCAATCTCGCGACCGAACCGAGCTCAACAAAGGAATAGCCAGCGATTATAAAGCAAGAAGACAGAACTCGACGTCGCCTTAGGCAAGATAATGATACCGAGCTTATTCGGGAATAGAAGCAAAGCTGAATGCGGCTTATTTAGCGGAGGAGGAATATTGGAAGCAGCGTAGCCGAGCTTTATGGCTTAAACTGGGAGATCGCAACACTGGTTATTTTCATGCGGTTACCAAAAACCGCAAGAGAATAAATGCTTTCGATGATAGAAAGAGAGGACGCCAGATGGTGCATAAGGAGGAGGAGATAGTGCAAGTGATCGGGATTATTTTCGAAGATGTTCTCTTCCATACCGGCGAGAGAAGAGACAGTCAACTATGCGCTCCGGCCAATCTTGACGGAAGAAGAGAACAGAACCCTTATCGCCATTCCCTCACCAGCGGAGATCCGAGAGGCAGCCTTCTCCATAAACGCGGAAAAGGCCCCGGGACCAGATGGGTTCTCGGCCGGTTTTTCCACACATTGGGATGGCATAGGACCGATATAGTTAAGGAAGTGCAAGGTTTTTCAGGGAGAGCCACTACCGGGCGCATCAACAACACCAACATCCGTCTCATCCCAAAGATCACCAAGCCTCAAAAGGTCTCGACTACCGCCTATCGCCTGTGTAATGTGTATTACAAAATTTTCAAAGCTGCTCACACGACGGCTCCAGCCACTTCGAGTAAGCTCATCTCGTAAACCAGTCCGCATTTGTACCGGGCGTGCAATAGGAGATAATATCTTGATTACTCATGAAGTCTTGCACTATCTCAAAACATCGAAAGCTGAGCAACGGTGCGATGGCGTTAAGACCGACATGAGTAAGGCATATGACCGATTAGAGTGGGAATTCATCTCGATGGTTATGCTTCGGTTGGGATTCCACCAAGTATTTGTCAACCGCATCATGCAGTGTATCTCTTCGTTACATACTCCTTCCTCATCAACGCGGCTTCTGTGAGCGGAAGACCGAGCGAGGAATTTGGCGACCCTCTTTCTCCTTACATTTTCATAATGTGTAGTGAGGTTCTCTCGGTCTATGTAATGAGCAAGAGGATAGCTCTTCAAGGGCTACAGTGGCAAGAGGTTGTCCTCGGATTAACCACCTCCTTTTGCGGATGATACTATGTTTTCCTTGATGCAAATCAAGGTAATTGTGCCGCTTTGACAAATATCTTAGTCAAGTATGAGAGTGCATCGGGACAGGCCATCAGTAAAGAAAAATCGGCTATCACATTCTCTAGCGCATTCCCGCGCTTAACTAAAACTATGGTCGAAGGAACTGCAAATTACAAAAGAGGGAGGAACAGGAAAATACCTTGGGTTACCGGAGCAATTTGGAAGGAGAAAGCGAGATATCTTCTCCTCCATAGTGGACAAAATCAAACAAAAGCGAGGATGGTCAAATAGGTTTCTCTCTTCAGTGGGAAGATGATCATGCTTCAAAGTGTTCTATCCAGACGCTTCATATTCTATGTCCTACTTTGCCATGCCAGTGTCCCTATGCAAACGAATTCAGTCACGGTGACCCGTTTCTGGTGGGACAGCAATGAGAACACTAAGAAAATGGCTTGGGTTTCATGGTCTTCTATGGCCAAACCAAAAGCAATGGAGGCTTGGGTTTCGAGACTTCCAAATCTACAATGCGGCTCTCCTTGCTAAGCTGAGTTGGCGATTAGTAGAGCAACCAGATTGCCTCCTTGGACAAGTACTTCGGGGAAATATTGTCCTGAAATGATATCCTCACCGCCACAGAGCTACTAACATTTCTCACGGTGGAGAAGTGTACCGATAGAAGGGATCTCGATTAAAACCTCGGATGGGTCGTCGGGGATGGTAAATCCATAAGCTTATGGGATGACCCGTGGATGAGCTTTATGAGGCAAGCACGACCGATGGGACCACCAACGGAGAATAGTGTGGACTAAAGGTTTCAACCTTATGGTCTCAGGCTCGTGTGAGTGGGATTTGCAGAAAATTCAGCTCCTTCTCCTCGCATATGAGGATAGTATTCGTTGCATCAAACCGAGCCAATCCGGGGCTCCGGATAAGATCATTTGGCTTGGCACTAAGACAGGAGACTACTCGGTTAAATCAGGGTATTATAGTGCGGTGGATGATACAGAGCTCTTACCAGGAGGGCAAAACGATGGCGCCTTTAATCGGAAGAGGGATGTCCGGAGGCTCGACCGCATAATCAAGATCAAGATGTTCGCTGGAAGTTGCTGAAGGGCCGCGTAGGTGAAAACTCATCGAAAGGCATATACAAGTGGATCCGCCTGTAAAGATGCGGTGAATCGAGTCCATTAATCACTGTTTTCCATTGTGCGCATGCAGAGGGTGTGGCTACATGCACCTTTCTCAGTCCTTGAGTTCAGTGGGGCGTAGACTGAGGCGATATGGACTGATTTATGTGCAAAAGCTTGCCTTCCCCCCTCTGGTATCACGACGGAGCATCTAGCACTTTGGATTCTATGGAGTATTTGGAAGGAGCGAAATAAATTTCTCTTTGAAGGAAAATCAGCAACAGCGTAAGAAACGCTTGTTAAAGCTATGTGTCGGCCGAGAATGGTGTTGTGTTATTGCTCGCCTTCTCCTCCTAAGAAGGGAACTAAAGGGCCTCCTCCCCTCCCCCACCGCAGTGCTGACGATTCGCTCGGATGCTGCTTGGAAGAGTCAAGGGAGCAAGGCGGTCTAGGTTGCTTTCAGCTTGCACCCCACGGTACCGCAACCTCCAGCTCTGCGTCTCCTTTGTTGCTTCTGCGTTAATGGCGGAAGGTTTGGCTCTTTGAAAGCAGTAAAGATGGGAATCAGCGGTGGTTTGGCGGTTCGATTTGAGGCGGATTCGCCTCAGATTATAAAAGCTGTAAATTCGGGTTGTTGTGCACCTGAAATCTATGGAGTGGTGGCCGACATCCTCTCCCTTACCTCTGTGTTTCAGTTTGTTTCTTTTGTTTGGATATCTCGTGACTTTAATTCCCAGGCAGATAGCCTTGCAAAAGCAGCTCTGTGTGTAGCTGAATCTGTAGTGGTTGATGGAGTTATTTCTCCCAACTAACATTGACCGTTTCTTTTATTATAAGTGTGTTTCAAAAAAAAAAGATTGACCTCTTTGCCATGAAACTGCATATATGTGAACTAAAGATTTTGATGAAGACTTTGATTTAATTACTTGCTTCCATTTAATTTGCTTGGCTTTTTCCTTGCTGCTTCTTTCTTTAAATAGAGTAACGACAATATGGATTTCTGAAAGTTTTGTGTTAAAAGATATTTTTATTGAAACCACATATATGTAATGTCTGTCAAGATAATAAGTGATTAGGTTTCCTAATGTCAAGATAATAAAGGTTCTTGACTTCTTAGAAACTTACAAACCATGGTGGAGGCGTAAACATGATTGGGACATACATTTTTATCTGTCAACGTTTTGGGCTTCTCAGCCTACGATAACTCACCCACCATTTGTAGACTTTGTTTCCGCAGTTGTCTTAGTCTACATAAGTTCCATGAATCTTCCTGATGGTAGTGAAAGACTTGGATGTAATTCTAATAATACTTTCCTTCTATAAGTAGTTGTTACTATACGCTGATAATACATTTGTGTCTCATACAAATCTTTTTTTCTTTCCGCAGATTGGTTTTCTGAACGGCTTTTTTCATCTCTGCTCGTTCTATGGCTCTTCTTTCTGCTTTACCTCGCCACTGTAAACACCAGGTCTTTCCGAGCTTCCACGGGCCAGATGTCCGGAGAGGCTTTCTCAGCTGCTTGCTGAAGGAGTTCAGAGAGAAAGGAATCGACGTCTTCATAGACAATGACATAGAGAGGAGCAAGTCGATTGGTCCCGAGCTCAGAGAAGCTATAAGAGGATCGTTGATTGCAGTTGTCTTGATCTCGAAGAACTACGCTTCATCAACGTGGTGTCTGAACGAGTTGGTGGAGATCATGAAGTGTAGGGACGAAGTTAAGCAGACAGTGATGGTGGTTTTCTATGAATTGGAACCATCTGACGTGAAAAAGCAGAACGGAGATTTCGGAGCTATCTTTGAGAGAACTTGTGAAAAGAAAACAACAGAGGAAGTTGAGAGATGGAGAAAAGCTTTGCAGGGTGTGGCTCAAATCGCTGGCTACCATTCAAGTAACTAGTAAGTCCTTTCGATTTTCACCTGGACCTGATTGATTGATTCTAATCATTTTAACACATCTCAGTCTATATATTTCTGTTGAACACTATAGCGAGGTTGTGAGGTAGGGTCATTAATTATACTTAGCGAGTTAAGTTTGTTGAGATCTGTAGAATACGATGGAAACTAAAAGGGATAATATGTTTCTTGTCGATTTCCATTATATTTTTGATATATTTCTGAAGTACATTTTGCTTTTTCCTAGTTATTTAACGGATGTTTTCATCTCTGTCCCCTGTAGTGATAATGATGCAGCCATGATTGAAACAATTGCCAACAATGTTTCGAACAAGTTCAATGATTCTACAGCATCGAATGATTTTGACGGCTTCGTTGGGGTTGGAACTCATATCAGGGAGATAGAGTCCCTGTTATCCTTACAATCCGATGAAGTCAGGATGGTTGGTATCTGGGGTCCTGCTGGAATTGGTAAGACGACCATCGCCAGAGCTTTGTATAGGAAGCTCTCTAGTAAGTTTACACATACTGCTTTTATCGAGAGTATCAAAGGAAAGTTTGAGCAGAACTATCGAGACGAGCACGCCTTCATGCTGCATTTGCAAGCACAACTTTTGTCTGAGACCTTAAATCAAAAAGATCTAAAAATAGATCATTTGGGTGTGGCAGAAACAAGGCTGAAGGACAAGAAAGTGCTTCTCGTTCTTGATGATGTGGATGAGTTAAAGCAGCTAGAAGCCATGATTAACAAAAATTGCTGGTTTGGGCGTGAAAGTAGGATCATCATCACGACAAAGGATAAAAAGCTTTTGAGAGCATATGAGATCAACCATATTTACCAAGTGGATTTTCCATCGGCATCTGAAGCTCTTGAGATCCTCTGTCTATCTGCTTTTCGTCAGAATCGGCCGTCATTTGGGTTTGAGGACATGGCCATGGAAGTTACACAGCTCGCCGGTAATCTTCCTTTAGGTCTACGTGTTTTTGGTGCATACCTGAGAGGAATGTCCATAGATCAGTGGATACACGCATTGCCTAGACTTAGGACCAGTCTTGATGGGGACATTGAGAAAGTATTAAGGTTCAGTTACGATGCTTTATGCGATGAAGATCAAAAATTGTTTCTTCATATAGCATGTTTTTTCAAAGATGGGTGCATTAGTGACGTGCTGGACTGTCTTGCGGACAGTGTTTTGATGGTTAAACACGGGCTGCAAGTGTTATTCGATAAATCTTTCATATCTATCCGTGACGAGGAGTATTTGATGATGCATAATTTGCTGGAGCATATGGGTAAAGAAATCGTCCGTAGACAAGCTGTTTCTGAGCCTGGGAAACGTCAGTTCTTGGTGGATTCTCGGGAGATTTGTGACGTACTCACGGACAATGAAGTAAGTTTTGACATTAACTGTATCCAGTCTATTCTTGCTACTATGTTTTTCAGTCATATGTAGCTAATTAAAGTTTCTTCAGGGCACTGAAACTATTCTAGGAATAGATCTTGACTTATCGGAGATAAGGGAAGAAATAGCTATAGACGAGAGAGCCTTTGAAGGGATGCCTAGGCTCAAATTCCTGAGATTCCGGGAACGGGGTTCGTATATCAACACCAAACTTCTCTTACCTCAGAGCTTGAAGTTTAGAGCTAATAAACTTAGGTTTCTAGAATGGGACCGATATCCGTTTACATGTTTTCCTCGTGAGTTTCATCCCCAGCGTCTTGTCAAACTCGAGATGGAAGACAGCAGGCTTGAGAAGCTGTGGGATGGAGCTATTGTAAGTATAGATTTTTATCATTTATTTTCTTGGCATTTCAATATATCAACGTGCTCTCATCTTCTGCCTTAACTAATATGTACAGCCGCTTCCATGTCTGAAGTCGATGATTCTGACTGGCTCCTTCAACCTCAAAGAACTTCCGGATCTGTCTAATGCCACTAATCTCGAGGTACTGGAAGCTGGTTTTTGCATAAGTTTGGTGGAAGTCCCCTCCTCTATTGGGAAGGCCACTAGTCTCCAGCGATTGCAGCTCTATCATTGCGATAACTTGATGTCGATCCCATCTTCTATTGGGAATGCCACTAATCTCCAGATGATGAATCTCCAAGGTTGCTGTCGTTTGGTTGAACTACCCTCCTCAATTGGGAGACTCAAGAGGTTAGAGAGTTTGTTAATTACGCGATGCTCAAAGCTAGACTATCGGGGATCACGATTAAGAAGCTTTCCTGATATTTCCACGAACATTAGAGAACTCAATCTGAGTTATACAACAATAGAAGAAGTGCCTTCACTGATCATGTCTTGGACCCGTCTTCATACTCTCAGAATGAGTGGTTGTCAAGGCCTCAAGCTGTTCCCCGATGTCCCTGACCGTATCAGAGAGCTGGACTTGAGCGGGACGGGAATAGAAGAAGTTCCTCCATCGATCAAAAATCTCTCACGTCTCACTGAACTAAGCATGTCGAGCTGCAAGAAGCTAAAGGTCCTCCCAACCGACATCGATCTGGAATCTCTCTCTTCCCTTGATCTCAGTCACTGTACACAATTAAAAACGTTTCCAGAGATTTCTACAAGCATTAAAGATCTCGATCTGAAAGGTACTGCTATAGAAGAAGTGCCTTCATCCGTATGGTCCTGGTTCCGTCTCATTGAATTGAGGTTAGATGACTGCCACAGCCTTCACGTGCTCCATATTGTTCCTGACAGCATCCAAGAGGTGGACTTTAGCAATACAGAAACAAATTTCTTGGGTGGTGATCTGGAGACTGATCAAGTTAACATCAACAATGGGCCTCTCCCATTGCGAATTAACCTCAATGGGTGCAATAATCTCGAATCTTTGCCCCAGCTTCCGAATTTCATCTCATTCCTTGATGCAGCTGGCTGCGAGTCGCTCGAGAGAATACAAGGATCTTTTCTTAATCCAGAGATATGTCTCAGCTTTGCCAATTGTTTCAGGCTGAGTCAAGAAGCGAGAGAACTCATCCAAGCCACGGATTGCAAGTTTGCGCTCTTGCCTGGTGAAAAACTGCCTGCAGACTTCGATCACCGAGCAAGAGGGGGTTCCGTAACAGTTAATTTGGATCAGAGACCTCTTCCTTTGTTCTTGAGATTCAAAGCTTGTCTTTTGCTTAGTCAGGGGATCTACACTGACAATGGAGAGGTTGATCACTCAACAGGTGCCAAGATGCTTTCCTGTCACATCTGGTGCGTCCATAAAGGCGAAGAAATTGGATATGGATCATGCAAGTACTATCTGCCAGCTCTGCTTGGATTTACGGAGCATCTATATTTCTTCCAGTCTTCCATCTCTCTAAACTTTCATGAAACAGATGTGAATTTCAACGAGCTTGAGCCTGAGCCTGAGCTTGAGCTTGAGTTTGAGTTCAAGATCAGTGGTGAATACTGGGGAATGAAGGCCTGTGGTGTAAGACTCTTGGAAGACCCTGGTGATCATGAATACTGTGGAAATGATTGCAACGAAACTGAATTCAAAGAATGTGCAGACATCAAAATAACGCGAAACTTGCACGCAGGGACGATGATTACAAGTGATCATTCCAGGTAAGCTTTGGATAAGAATCAAAATTATGGTTTGGTTATATAATTACAACATGATCTTGGGATTTTATCGTTTTCTCTTAACAGTGTTTTATCATTTTGGATCCTGACAGTGTTTGTGATACATAACCAATTCAGGTATCAGTCATTTGTTGGTGAAGTGTACCAAGATTGGAGAAGAGAGTTGGGTGCATTTGGCCTTGCAGGTTTTCTTTGCATAGGTATTCTTATTTACAACAGACTAGAAAAGTTTTTAATTTTGCTTTTACCCATTTTTGTCTATGGCATTAGCATATTATCAGCGAGATGTTTGCCGCCGTGGTCACTCTGTTCTCAAGTTAAGGAGAGTGAAAACAGAGAAAATATGTGGGTTTTTTTCTGAAACACATTATAAATCTGAATGATCTCAAGGTCAAATCTGATTTCAGAAAGAGGAAAAGCATTCAGGGGATACACTTGTGACTCCTCTATGTAAAATAAGTAACTTCACTTTATATATATACTAGGGCCGGTCCGCCCTACGGACGGGATAAAAATTGAAAAGTAATTTAAATAGTTAGAATAAATATTTAATATAAATTTTATTATTTAAAAATAGATATATTAGTTAAATTTTGTAGAGAAAAAATGAATATAACTTTCCTAAATGACCAATAATGTATTCTGAAATTAGTTAAAATAATTTTGGTATAATTTTCCCATTTAGTTGATACTTTCGCCATAAATATTTTCTGAAATATATATTGTTAAAGAAGTTATATAGAATATATTAGCTAATTTTTTTTCCTTTTGATAATAACAAAAATCACAATTATATTATTATATTTTATATATTTGGTAAAAATCCTCTCCATTCCTTTTTTTTATAGAGTAGTAACATCTATTAATAGATCAAATATTTAGAAGACTAAATCTTAAAAATTTATTGACTATAGATGTGATCCTTCTTTTAGTTAACATATTTTATATCTACGTTTAAGTGTTAAGTTAGTGGAGTGAAAAATTTATATAATTTTTCTATTATGCAGTTTGTTTGTTTTTTTGTAACAACAGCTTGCTAAAGATTTTATAATCAAACATCTAAGTCTATTGATAGACTTGAGAAAACAACGTTTGATAAATAAAAAATGTGTAACGTGATCAGTGTAATCAAAAGCGATGACCATATCTTAAGTATTTTATTGGTTTTACTATGATAATTTTTTTCAGAGGGACACCCTACCAGCAACAAAAGTTTCATTAACTTATTCGTAAGATGGTGTCTTCAGAATTCCTAACTGAAACAATATGTTGAACCATGTACAAAGCAAAATTAATTTTATATTTCCCTAAGATGAACGCATACAAAGAACAGAAGAAGAAAAAAGTTTAGGATTGGATTATCAGATCATAAAGAAGCAGAACTTGTTGATAAGAAGGTAATATATTTAACGCTTCATTTTAATCTGAAGTTCTTTGTCTACCTGGCTTTTACTCTCTGGTTAAAACTAAAATGGACTTTGTAGAAGATTGACAACACCGTCGGAGTTGAGACTAAACAAAGATCAGTAGAACAACATAGAAACATATTTTGGTGATATTCACCGTTTGGTAGAAGAAATAAAAGAAGCAACCAATGGAGAATAATAATCAAAACTCTGTCAAGGGGGACTAAGGCAGGGACATTTAAGTTTTATTTGATTTTTTCTACTCACTCCATTAGGAGTTGCCTGTGGCGGATGAGTTCCTGAAGATCGCAGGCGTTCACAATCATCACCGCTCATTGACATAGCTTCTGCTGCAGTTCAGCTGGGCCGTCTTCTCCACGCACAGCTGCACTTACTACACAAGAAACTCGATTTAGAACCAAACCAATACACAAAATATCAGGGTTTGGCTAAAGGTTTGGTTTATATAGCATACCCGGTTCATGTCGTCAGGTTGCATTGTGGCTATATGAGGAATGCACATTGAAGCTGTCGTCCGCACTCGTTCCATCTCTGTTTGATCAAAATCATTTCAACGCCGAGTATACAGAAAAGGTTTAGAAAGTGTAAGGAAAAAATGATCTCACCCCAAAAATTTTGATGATGATTTGTCTGCTTGCTGTATCAACAGCTCTACGACTGGTTCTAACCTCTAGAAGCAATACACCGTCATCGATGGCGACCTTCTCATCACAATGTCGTATGAAGTACCTTGGTGATCCACTTAGCATGATCTTCTACTCTTTTTGCCATTATTTCAAATATATTCAGACAAAGAAACATTTGAATCAAATTATAATCAAACGAAAGTAGTTGGAAACATAAAAATGTGGGGTTTTACCTTTAACGGGGTTTGACCTTTAATCTATGAAGTTTTCCTTTTATTTTTTTCTTCTACGCTTGAAAAAATCATCTCTAATTCATGAGTATAAGCTTGGTCAACACACATAAAAAAAACAGACACTAAACCCGCAAGTTTGTTTCTACCTTCAGCATTCTAACCATATTTCATAGCAGGTCAAGATGCGGGCAATTCTCAGTTATTTCATCATCCTCTTTTGCGCCCTCTCTGCGGCCTTTCTCAACAATCTCTCCTCCTGAAGGAGCCCTTCCTCCCACAGCTACTAAGGATTAAAAACCTTCTTATCCATCCACCCCTCAAGTTTGACAAACATTTAGACTTACCCTTGTCTTATAGTCTGAACATTTTGGACAATAACATTAACTGGTAAGTATAATACAGAACCGTAAAACATATTGGTATGAGAAAGCCTCATTACAAAAAGGTATTCATTTACTTTTCCTTGTACAGCAGATTCCATGCTGCCTCAATGATTCTGTAATTTCCTTAAGTGGGTCTCATGCTGGACCAAAACTGCATCAATCTCCAGTAATTTGCTTACGTATTCAGAGAAACTGCACAAAACTGTAGACAACACAATGCTATGAAAAAATCAATATCACAGGCTCTAACAACCCATGAAATAACAAACATTCGACTGAAAGATTTTAGAATATAATATCTGAGTAAGGATCAAATCAGAAAGCAGAACAGAGGAGTTAGTCATCTCTGGGAAAAAGTCTACTTTGTTAGTTTCACCGATTGAGAGGATGGTTTTCAAGAGAGGAACGCTAACCTTTTTATAGTCGCAGATATACCGCCTTGCAGAAAAGAAACTTGCATTGAATGATAGAAAGTGGTTAATGGAGTTGAGAAGGCGATAAAGACGTTGAATCCGGAACTCAAAACGTTTCGGTTGATATGAAAGGAATATCAAACAACGTTATGAAACCCTACTGAGAGACTCTTCACGTTGATTTAAGCATCTCAATCTTTCGGATCTCCATTGTTGATGTAGGAGAAAGTGCTAGAAGATCGTGTTGTCGGATATCAAAGAGTACGAAGAACCCTAAAATTTGATAGGACGCAGAAGAAGAAGATAAAGTTTCGCGTTATCGGGCTGTCTGGTTTAAGTAATATCTTGAGCCCATACACATAACGTAGCTCAATAATTATAAACACATCTCTTTAATGAAACGCCGAGTTTGATGTAGAAGACACGTGTTGCGCCGAGAATCATTGAATTGTTGACCTGTCAGCTGATGTGGAGGGCCTGAGGAGAGAGCAGACTGAATTTTATAATAATAGATATATATATATATATATATATATATATGAGAAAGGTTCGACCCGGATAAGATTTGGGACATAAAATTCACTAATATTTGGGTTAGTTAGTAAAGTTTTCGGACAAAATTCTGTAAAAGCGGTTTTGTGGGTTTGATCCAAAGTTGTGCGTGAGGAAGCTGAAACAAGGGACTGTTCTGTTTCTGCTGCGCAACGGAGAAGAGCCAACAATGGAGCTTTTTTTTTTTCTTTTCGAAACAGTTAGAAACAGAGAATGCAGAGGATATAATTTACACCTAGCGTTCCTTCTTTAGCACATACTATAGTTAGCCACCCTATTTGAGCATGAACCATATTTTTGCCTCCGTTGTTAATTGTCTCTGAGACTTACTAATTGATTCTTTGGATATAATTACCTTCGCCGATTGCTGAGTTATTACTTCTAAAAAACATCTCATAACCCTTTGATTGACGTGAGGCGTTGGCTCAAGCCTTTGCTTATTTGAACACCACAGTAACTTATCTCCAGATAGTGTTTTCCTATGAAGATATATTTAATTAGTTTTTATAAACAATATAATATGATTATTAGAAAATATCGTAACTAATGCAGATTTGACTTTTAATGAATTCAAAATTTATACAACTGAAATTTAATGTGATTTTCTGTGATTAATGTTTGGTCATGTGTGCAAGTATACAATGTCCATGCTAGTTTCTATACTTTGATCTCCAGACAAATCATAATCACTTCTCACGTTTTAAATTTCCATGTATTTGATTAGACTTCAAATTCAAGAAGACACCTGCTTTTCTAGGAGTAATAAATAGAACAAACTTGTTTTTATATATTCGTGGGAAAGTGTCAAAACAACATATCTTAAAATGGAGAAAATATACAAAAGTTAAATGATCACTGTTCCGGTTAACATGGAATGATGTAAACACAGATGCAAACTCAAATTCAAGTGAAAACGGTCAAGCCTTACACGTTAATTATCGGAAAGTAGAAGCATGAACGTCCCAAAATTCCAAATTTTCTTATAATAGACTTTTATTTCCCGTGGAAACTCCTTCAAGCGATTATGTATATCTTAGATGAAGTTTACTACGTGTAAGCTAAAATCAGATGGTTTTAGACGACTTCTTGTGGTATATATATATAGGCGCATATGCATGATTCTCATGCAGCTTCCGACAATCAACAGAGGAGAAGGAAAAAAAAAATACACATAAGCATTTTTATTTGAAAACAAAATGAAAAGTCTTCTTCAGTATCTCCTAGTTAAAATCATCTTGTTGGCATTAGCATGCTCAATTGTAACTTTGTTACGAACCATCTCCTCTCCAAGATTACTGTGTTGCCACCAGCGATATAAATGGAGGTACTCTCTATTTGTTCGCAGATGTAGTAGTACATGGCTCCTCATGAAGTCTTTTACATCATATATCTCACCTTTAAAAATCATACATATAGCATTCAAATCATTAGCTTAATGCCTTGATTGAACCTTATTGTCTGCAAAAAAAAATTTATCTTTTATTTTTTTTGCTTCTTAAGACCTTTGCTATTTTTAATTAAAAAATACATATTGCATTTATATTTGATCAAGTTCCTTTACATATAAAATATACATAACAAATACATGTTGCATATATTGTCCTCAACATATAGTTATTTTATTTAAACCTCAACACCCATAATTTTTCGCAGTTTACGTGAATGGAAGGTTCTGTAAAGATCCAAAACTAGTAACGGCCAATGATTTCTATTATTCCGGCCTAAACACCCCGGAAACACCAGCAACCGCCTCGGCTATTCGGTCACAGATGTAGATGTCAGAAGAATCCCTGGTCTCAACACTCTCGCTATTGCCATTGCCCGCTATGATTTCGCCCCGGGCGGTCAAATCCCACCGCACATACACCCACGTGCCTCCCAAATGATCTTAGTCCTCAAGGGAAAGCTCTTGGTCGGGTTTGTGGCCTCTAACGACTACAACTACACGCTCTTCTCCAAGGTTCTTTATCCTGGAGATGTATATGTTTTCCCCATTGGTTTGGCACAGTTCCATGCTAATATTGGGAAGACGAATGCGGTTGCGATTGGTGCTAATGGGAGTCAAGACCCTGGTGTGGTTCCTATAGGTAAAACGCTTTTCGGGTCCAACCCTTTGATTGACACAGGGCTTCTGGCTAAAGCTTTTGCGTTGGACGTGAACACAGTGAGATATCTCCAAAGGGTGTTTTCTCCCGAAGATTACATACTTAACTAGTTCAAAAGAACTGTAATACTATGGTGAATATATAAGTATATATATTAATAAAGTATATAACAGCTACTGTACGTAGAAAATACTGAAAAATGATACAATGTGTGTGTAAGTGCTAATTATAAAACAGTTTGTAACAAAAGATTAAAGTTATATATTGAATTTATATATATACATATAAACCATAATATTTATGGGGCGTATATAAAGATTAGACTAGTGAGCATGTTTATACGTGGAATTTGAAAGATGGAAATCTCGTTTCATTTCCTGCCTCACAAAACGTTTTCGTGCGTTTTTATTTCGTGGTTCAAAAATTTGTGCTTCTTCAAATGAACTTAAAGTTATGTCCATTTCTTGTTTAGCTGTCGTGATTTTTAGTTAAGGGAAACGTTGAACATTGTTGCAGATTATGAGATTATGCGTTTATTCAATGATGTTGTATGAACTCAGCCAATCGGCTGAACACCAGTCGGATGGAATTGCAAAATCTGGTATATATACATATATATATATATATATATATATATATATATATATATATATATATATATATATATATATATATATATATATATATATATATATATATATATATATATATATATATATATATATATATATATATATATATATATATATATATATATATATATATATATATATATATATATATATATATATATATATATATATATATATATATATATATATATATATATATATATATATATATATATATATATATATATATATATATATATATATATATATATATATATATATATATATATATATATATATATATATATATATATATATATATATAGAGAGAGAGAGAGAGAGAGAGAGAGAGAGAGAGAGAGAGAGAGAGAGAGAGAGAGAGAGAGAGAGAGAGAGAGAGAGAGAGAGAGAGAGAGAGAGAGAGAGAGAGAGAGAGAGAGAGAGAGAGAGAGAGAGAGAGAGAGAGAGAGAGAGAGAGAGAGAGAGAGAGAGAGAGAGAGAGAGAGAGAGAGAGAGAGAGAGGAGAGAGAGAGACAATTTACAGTAAACTGCAAAAGTATTGATTAGGAAATCATCTTTGATAAATGCTTTAGATTTCGAATGATGTGAAATCTATTTTAAAACTAAAAATACGATATGGGCTTTATAGTAGCTCCAACAGGAGTATTAACACAGTTTCTTATGACAAAATAAAGAAAAATAGAAAAAGTGAGTCAAAGTTCTCTGCACACTTGTTACAAGAATCCCTCAAAACTTTCCTTCCACTTGTCTTTTCTTTATTAGTTTAGCTGTAAAAGAAACACTAAAATTAATTACCAAACTAAATTATATTAAAAATTAATATTTTGTCTTTTAAGAAACCTAAATGAGTTCTTAACCATTGGTTTGGCACAGTTCCATGCTAATATTGGGAAGACGAATGCGGTTGCGATTGGTGCTAATGGGAGTCAAGACCCTGGTGTGGTTCCTATAGGTAAAACGCTTTTCGGGTCCAACCCTTTGATTGACACAGGGCTTCTGGCTAAAGCTTTTGCGTTGGACGTGAACACAGTGAGATATCTCCAAAGGGTGTTTTCTCCCGAAGATTACATACTTAACTAGTTCAAAAGAACTGTAATACTATGGTGAATATATAAGTATATATATTAATAAAGTATATAACAGCTACTGTACGTAGAAAATACTGAAAAATGATACAATGTGTGTGTAAGTGCTAATTATAAAACAGTTTGTAACAAAAGATTAAAGTTATATATTGAATTTATATATATACATATAAACCATAATATTTATGGGGCGTATATAAAGATTAGACTAGTGAGCATGTTTATACGTGGAATTTGAAAGATGGAAATCTCGTTTCATTTCCTGCCTCACAAAACGTTTTCGTGCGTTTTATTTCGTGGTTCAAAATTTGTGCTTCTTCAAATGAACTTAAAGTTATGTCCATTTCTTGTTTAGCTGTCGTGATTTTTAGTTAAGGGAAACGTTGAACATTGTTGCAGATTATGAGATTATGCGTTTATTCAATGATGTTGTATGAACTCAGCTACTTATCGGTTGAATCAAACACTAGTTTTTAGCGTTCAATTTCTGAAAATGAATATCGAACAAATTTTGAGATATATATATATATATATATATATATATATATATATATATATATATATATATATATATATATATATATATATATATATATATATATATATATATATATATATATATATATATATATATATATATATATATATATATATATATATATATATATATATATATATATATATATATATATATATATATATATATATATATATATATATATATATATATATATATATATATATATATATATATATATATATATATATATATATATATATATATATATATATATATATATATATATATATATATATATATATATATATATATATATATATATATATACATATATATATATATATATATATATATATATATATATATATATATATATATATAGAGAGAGAGAGAGTGAGTGAGTGAGTGAGTGAGTGAGTGAGTGAGTGAGTGAGTGAGTGAGAGTGAGTGAGAGAGAGAGTGAGTGAGTGAGTGAGAGAGAGAGAGAGAGAGAGAGAGAGAGAGAGAGAGAGAGAGAGAGAGAGAGACAATTTACAGTAAACTGCAAAAGTATTGATTAGGAAATCATCTTTGATAAATGCTTTAGATTTCGAATGATGTGAAATCTATTTTAAAACTAAAAATACGATATGGGCTTTATAGTAGCTCCAACAGGAGTATTAACACAGTTTCTTATGACAAAAAATAAAGAAAAAATAGAAAAAGTGAGTCAAAGTTCTCTGCACACTTGTTACAAGAATCCCTCAAAAACTTTCCTTCCACTTGTCTTTTCTTTATTAGTTTAGCTGTAAAAAGAAACACTAAAATTAATTACCAAACTAAATTATATTAAAAAATTAATATTTTGTCTTTTAAGAAACCTAAATGAGTTCTTAACCATTGGTGTTGCTCTTAGAGAGTGGCCTGTCATCCTATTTAAACGGGCTTTGAATCAGCATCGTGAAATTAATGCGTCATCGAACCTATTACACAAGTTGTTTTCGAAGGTTTTTTCTCGTACAGATACATTTCATGTGAGCATTAGAAAGACAGACGTAGTTACCATGGATTCATCTTGAGTGCGAAGACGGTTTCTGGCCTTGTGGGGTGAACCCTTTGATTGACCCGAAGGCGTTGGCTCGAGATTTTGCTTATTTGGATACCATGCTAAATCATCTCTAGTTAGAGTGTTCTTCTATAAAGATATACTCAATTAGTTTATACTTTATACTATACAAACAACCTAATATGAAAAAAACAAATATGAATATAAATAACGTAATTAGTGCGACAATAACTGAATTCAAAACTAAAATTAAATAAAGAGAGCAAATCATAAAACGATCAGCAAGTGGTCCAGCCAGTCATTGGATGACACAGCAAATCTATAACATTAGGCATTAGGGTTCCGCAAGTTAACATGCATTAAATAATTTCGTTTTTCCTCCTCTTGACGCATATAGAACCATCTATGAATATTCATTTACTTGAACAATATGATCACATGCTAAAATTAATTAATGGATTTGGTTTTTATTTAGTATACCTTGTGTATAGCGTATATATAATACTATATAACAACAATTTTAAATTTTGGAAATTAAAAATGTGAGGTAAATGTGTTTTTGGGTGATTAATGTTTGGTCATGAGTGTAAGTATAAAATGTGCATGCATGCTAGAAATATAAGAAGTATATTAGAAACCTGTTTTTCAAGAGTATAATTAATTGAACAAATTTGATTTGTAATTAAATTCTTGGAAAAATGTCAAAACAACACAAGAGAATATTCAAAAAGCTAAGATTATCATTGTTCTGGTTAACATGTAAACTACATCATTAATAACAACATGTAAAATTTGATGTAATGATGTAAACATATATGCAAACACAAACTCAATGATAAAACTTTACACGTTAATAATAAGAAAGTAGAAGCATGAACGTCCTAAACTCCCAGATTTTCTTATAATAGACCTTGATTTTCCGTGGAAACTCTATCAAGTGATATGTACATCCTAGAGGTAGTTTTTTTGGTAATCATCCTAGAAGTAGTTTACTACATGTAAGTTATTTTTTGTGCAACAGCTACATGTAATCTAAAATCAGATGTATTAGACGATTTCTTGGGGTATAATATCGGTGCATATGCATGATTCTCATGCAGCGTCCCACAATCAACAAAGGAGAAGAAGAAGAAAAAAATCCTCACAAGCATTTTCATTGGAAACAAAATGAAAAGTCTTCTTCAGTATCTTCTAGCTAAAATCATCTTGTTGGCATTAGCATGCTCAGTTGTAACTTGTTACGACCCATCTCCTCTTCAAGATTACTGTGTAGCCACGAACTATATAAATGGAGGTACTCTCTATTTGTTTCATGAAGTCTTTTACACCAGATATATTACCTTAAAAATCATACATATTGCATATATATTTGATCAATTTATAATTATATACCTAACAAATTCATGATGTATATTTTGTCCCCAACATATAATTATTTTATGTAAACCTCAACACCGGAGAAGTATACCAGAGATGTATTTGTGTTTCATATTGGTTTGGTACAGTTTCATATCAATGTTGTGACCACAAATGCGGTTGCAATAGCTGCGGCTGGGAGTAAAAACCGCGGCTTAATCACTATAGGTCATGCAGTTTTTGGATCGAACCGATGATCGACCCAAATATTTTGGCTAATGCATTTGCGTTGGACGTGAACATAGTGAGATATCTTCTGACAATATTTTCTTCGGCAGATAATATACTTAATAAACAAGAATAATAATAAATATGTGAATAAATAATCTGATGGTTATGTAATAAACTGTAAGAAGTACAACAAAATGTGTGGAAAAACAATGTTTGTATTTTATATGAAAACCAAAATCTTGTATTTTTTGAAGTTTTAGGTTAGTGAGTGTGCTTAAATTGACTTTGAATCAGAACTGTGAAATATGAAAGATGTAACAACTCGTCTTGTTGTCACAGTTCACAACGTTTTTGTTTCAGTCTCATTGCTTATCTTCATAGTTTATGTGTTAGTGTTAGAAATATAACGATGAATATTGAATAGTGGTCATAGCTTATATGAGGTATTCACCATTTAAAACTACGATGTCACATAATTAATAAGTTGATGGAAACCACATTAATCGGTGGGTAAAATTAGTAGAGTTTTTGTGGTTTGGTAGTAGAGAAAATAGTTGATAAATTTCTTGTTTTACAACTTCATTTAATACTTCTTCGTGTGCAAGTATAGATATATGTTGCTTTGGCTTTGATTATCAAGCAAATCACTATCATAATAACTTCAGTATTTAGTAGCTATATCTTAAATTTGTACCCCATCTGTACCAATATATAATCAATGACTATTCTTTTCCTATATATAGCAAATGCTTCTCATCGATGTGTTGGCTATAGAGCTTTTACCTTGGACGTGACACAATAAAAAGTCTCCAGAGGGTGTTTCATATTGAAAATAACTCGCTTAATTAGTTTACAAATATAAAATATTTTTCAATATGTGATTGAAGTATCAAAACTCCTCATCCGAATGGTCTTCATTATCCTACTCCTGCCGAGAATCAGATTTGGGATGGATCTCACTTAATGCTGGGCACCGGGAGAGGTACTATAGGAAGCAGTTTACACTTTCTACAGTTCTAAGACAGTATGCGGGTAAATCGTGGTTTGATCAACCTCCTACTGGGTCAGAGTACTATTAATCTGTTTGTCGAGATGATTGATCCCTATAGCTTATCTGATGAAGAAGAAGATGACTATTCTAATTTTGAAGATGATTTTGAAGAGGAGTAGATAGCTTGATGATCTTGGCTAAGAAAATGGTTGCAACTGCTACATCTTATCATCTTACTACTGATTGTGAAGAGCAGTAGATAGCTTGATGATGTTTGGATAAGAAGATGGTTGCAACTGCCACATCTTATTGCTTTTAGTTGTCTATAATATTCTTATGGATGTTTTTATCTTTTTGAACCGAATATGAAGTTTTAATTTTTACATAATTAAAGAAAAATTAAAGTTACTAAAAAAAGTATCGAAAATAAGTTAGTAGAAGTAAGTGTAAGCGTAAACAAAATCAGTTGAACAAAAGACCCATAGTAATTTTTTTTGTAATGATCTATTTTAAGTAAGGGCAAAATATTGGTAGTAGTTGAGTTTATCATAAACAAAAATAAATAGGAAAAAGAAAGATAGATGTGTTGAAATTCATTTGAATATAAAATTCCGCTATTTTCTTTTACTAATTTAACATTTGTCAAAAATTTCAATGATAATTTTATTTTAATATTAAAATTTGATTTGAGAAATTCTAATATTAAATGGGTTTCTCACCAAATGCTATTAGCCTGATGTAAAAAAAAAAGGATTAATGGGCCTACTTAAATGGGCTTTGCGTACGAAACATTAAATGTAACAGAAAACGTCTCGTCTTCGCATCAAACTTTTTTTTTTTTTTCAAAATCTAATTCGACTGTGAAGTTCGCCGTCGCCGGATGGATCGACCACCGTCGTTTCCTCCCTATCAAAACCCTAATCCCAATTTCTTCCCCCAGCCTCCTCCTCCTCTTCAAAATCTCAACACTTTCTCCATCGCTCCGCCACCGATCCACTCCATCTCCGGTACACTCTCCTCTCTACAGTCTCTATTATCAGAATGCCAACGAACATTAGCTTCTCTCTCTCAAAACCTAGCTGTAGACCACTCTTCTCTTCTTACCGACAATGGCGGTTTTGTTCGGTGCCCTTTTGATCATAATCACCTCATGCCACCAGAGGCCCTCTTCCTCCATTCACTTCGTTGCCCAAAGGCTATTGATCTCACTCATCTTCTATCATTCAGCAGTGAACCAGAGTGGAATAAAGTCTATGACTTCACAGATTTTGGGACTAACTTCTTCTACAAGGACTGCCCAGGCGTTGTTAACTTCTCTGGGCTCTATGGTAACAAGAAAAGTTTAACACTTTCTAGTGTTTTGTCTGTGCAATGCAGCGACTTTGAAGGTTCTTGTGAGAAAGAGAAGGAGAAGAGTGTGTTTGATAAGTCGTTAGGGCTCTTACCGTCTGATATCTACGCAATGAAATGTGAGATTGGGACATGGAGAGAGTATCCAAGTGCTTATTCATGTAGTGTTCTTTCTTCGATTATGAGTTTGAAAGCGATTGAGATGAGTGAGATAAGTACATGGATTCTGGTGAATTCCACGAGATATGGTGTTATAATTGATACGTCCATGAGGGATCACGTGTTCTTGCTCTTTAGGTTGTGTCTGAAAGCTGTTGTTAAGGAAGCTAGTGGGTTTATGATAGAGTCTGGTGAGCAGCAGATTTCGAGGAGGAGAAGTAGAACATTCGAGTGTCCAGTTTTGTTCCGAGTGTTGTCTTGGTTAGCTTCTCAACTTGCTGTATTGTACGGAGAAGGCAACGGGAAGTGTTTTGCTCTAGACATGTTTAAACAGTGCATTGAAGCGTCTGCCTCTCAGATTATGTTGTTTCGGTCACCTGAATCATCTGGTGTTCTGGAGGTTATGGATGATGCAAACTTCGGTAATGAGAATGTGAAGAGTGGGAAAACTTTGGACAGTGCTCAGGTTTTATCTCTGTCTAGCGTGGCAGCAGCTGTTGCAGCGTTGTGTGAAAGATCCAAGCTTGAAGGAAAAATAAGAGCAGTTCGATATGCCCAACCACTAACAAGATATCAGCGGTAGGTTTCAAATCTTTGAATGGCTTTCTAATTTGATTATTTTTCTATCTCACACCTAATGTCATATTTGGATCACTCTGTAGGGTAGCTGAGCATGGTGTTATGACGGCTAAAGCTGATGAGGAACGGAAGGCACGTCCTAACTACCGACCTATTATTGATCATGATGGTCTTCCGAGACAACGCTTATCGGATCAGGTTTATAACTAAACTAAGTACTAACTATTATGTAAACATGAAGGAACCGAGATGTAATAGGGGTCTATAACGTTGTAGGATATGAATAAAATGAAGACAAGAGAAGAGCTTTTAGCTGAAGAGAGAGATTACAAGCGTCGAAGAATGTCATACCGTGGAAAGAAGGTGAAACGAACTCCTCGACAGGTATGAAATTCTTAGTGATTGTGATTGTTTTGCTGCAGAATGGTCCAGTAATGCATATTTCTCATTGAATATTTTTGAAGAAAGTGTAGAATGTTGTGGCTCTGCCATGTCCTGTTGAGGCATTTTTGTGAGAAAATCGGACGTTGCTACAGTCATTCATTCATTTGTGAACGTAAGCCATTCAATTATTAAGTGAGTTTTCTCCATCTTGTAGGTGTTGAGGGATATGATAGAAGGATTTACAGAAGAAGTTAAGCTAGCAGGAGGCATTGGATGTTTTGAAAAGGGAATGGCATTGCACTCCTCCTCGTCTTCTATAGGCAATGATCAGAAAGAAAGTATATCAACAACATCAACAGACGCATCAGCAAGAGCCTACAAGCAAGGGAATTGGGAGAACCGTGCAGGTAGTGAATATCCGATGGATACCAGAACCAGTACAGATAGAGGAAAGCGGTACGAGGAATATGATTCAGGTAGCTCACAGAGACAACATAGTCACAGATCATACAAGAGCAGTGATAGAAGAGATGATGAATTCACAAGAACCAGACGGCGTAGCCACGAAAGGGAATCTTATCATCAAAACCGCAGATCATCCCGTGAAAAGAGTACCTCAGATTACAAAGCCAAAAGGGATGATCGTTATGACCGCCGCAGTGGGGAACCTAGGAGACAAAACTCGTTTGAAGATAGATACAATCCATTAGAAAGAGATTGAAGATAACGAGAAGAGGTAAAGTCATTTGAAAACCATCTCTGTATCTCCTTATCACCATGTCAGTTGGTCTGAAGGTTGGTTTATTCCGATGATTTTGCAGTTAAAAGTTTGCAGGAGCATCTGCAGTTCTTTTTTGTGAATCCGTATCCTCTTTTGTATCCTTAACCATGATTTTTATCTTTTGATACTTGAGTTTCTAGCTATTTCTCAAAGTCCCTTGGGTTTATAGATTCAGTGTGGTTACCCCTCCTGTCTATACAAATTTCAGCGTTACTTTTCTCTTTTGCTTGTGACAGATTGAAGTTAAGTCAGAGTATGTTCTTGTTATGAACAAGATATGAGCCCATATGATTGCTGGGAAGAAATGAGAACTCCACAGGGGTTTGTAATAGTGAGAGATTGTAACTTGAAGTCTACACTACAATGTGTAGGATCTGGTCTCGTCTTCTTTCTGAAGCATGAAGAGACCACTTGTCATCAAAATCAGCAGCAACCTTGTAAATTATAACGTTCCAAGCATTGTAATAACTGATAACCTTACACTTTATATAGGGGCAGTAAGTTTGACTGTCTTGATGATGTGTTCGATTCTCTCGGCAGGTTCATGCATATTCTTATTCTTCACCATGAATGAAGTTATTAAACGTACTGTATATACATTTTGTGTAATGTATGACTTAAACTCTAACGAATCAGCTTGAGCTTGCTCAACCCTTTCTCCTTACAATGAGTATCAAGAAGTAGATTCATGAACTCAGTGTTCTTCTCCAATCTAAACTCACCCATTTTATCAAACACATTAACAGGTGAGTATCGGAAATAAGACAGGAAGTTCGCATTGCTTACGTTGAACCTGAGCAAAAGGACGACGACTGGAGAGTTTTGACAAGGAGTGATAGTCGCGGGTCCCAATAATCGCTGCTTGAGATGAGACTTAAATGGACCCATGCTATGGCCCACTTAAAAGCTCGAGTTTAAATAATTACTGGATTTAAAAAAAAAACTGGATTCGAACCGCAACTACGCAAACCGAACCGAAGGATGTTTAATGTTCATATGAATTGAATTAGATTCACTTAAAAAAGACGACCGCGTTCTGAAACACTAATGTGGTCCTTTAACTCGGGAAGGTGTAATGAGAACAGTGGATTGATTGTTTTTTTTGTCTATATCAACAACAGTGTTTTTCTGTATGTTCTTACGACTTTCCACCTTCAAGATGTGTGCTACAAGGGCAATGAATCAGTTCTTAATCTTAGCTACTTTCACTATGGCAGTGCCATCCTTACAGTCTAAAAATCATAGATGACGGTGATGGAACTGATGTTTGACTCTTTATATTGATACATTAGAGTGATCGTGGATCTTGTCTGATTGATAAAACCAGACATTTTCTCAATACATCATATAAAGGGAGAGAGGGAAGTAAATCTGATAAAACCATGCAAGTA